>JAVJAQ010001645.1:1253583-1629748 GCA_032362365.1 Zygogramma bicolorata | reverse complement strand
GCAATTGTTGGAGATTCCAAAAATGATATTATATACAGAGTGTTCCATTTGAAAAATCAAAGTTGCTACTGCTTTCTAATAGAAGCGGCAACACCGCATTGTCGAAAATATTTTAGTTGGCTAGAGAATGTCCGAATATGCCCTCCAATAAATTTTCAAAGTGATCCGTTGTCTGGTTCACCAGAAACGTCTAATGTGCCATCCACCGTGAATCAGCCTGTATATTCGCAAATATATTTGCTGGAAATTCTCCTCTGGACTCATCGGGAAAAGATCCCCCGAATATCACGCCTGTCGACAGTCATATGCCTCTGAGATAATTTTTCACCAAAAAAATATAAGAAATATTTCTATGGACCTGAAGACGAATAAGAATTGCGGATCTGATGGAATCCCAGCAATTGTTCTGAAAGCATGTGTCTCCGAATCGACACCTGTACTTCGCGAATTATTCAACCTTTCATATAACTTGGGGTTTTTTCGTAAGTCCTGGAGGACAGCAAGAGTTCAGCCAGTCCCTAAAAAAGGAAAGGAAACTTTACCTTGTAATTATAGACCAATTGCATTGCTTTCCATCATTTCCAAAGTCATGGAAAAAGCAATTAATATGATGCTTATCAAATGTCTAGAGAAATCAGGAATAAATAAATAATGATCGGCAGTACGGATTTCGCCATCTAAGATCAACCAGTGACTTATTGGTTTATGTTTCTCATATTTGGCAGCAATCAATCGAAAAATTCGGAGAAACTATAGCTGTTGCACTTGATATTTCGAAAGCGTTTGATCGAGTTTGGTATCAAGGGCCTCCTTTCTAAACTGCCGTCTTATAGTTTGCCTCCTCAGTTGTGTGCTTTGTTGAAGAGTTTCTTGTCTGATAGGTCTCGGTATGTGGTTGTTGAAGGAGTAACATCTGATATTCTCCCAATAGATGCAGGTGTTCCACGGGGTTCAGTCCTGGCGCCCACTTTGTTTCTACTTCATATCATTGATTTGCTCGAGAAAAGATCTTGTTCATGAAAGAATGTAGGCTTTCACGGCCGGTGTTGTAATATCGCAAGGTTTTCGGGCTTGAGGGCCGTGTATTGGAATTTTTAATTCCGGAGCTTTCGGCTACATCTGCGGCAGCCATCTTCAGCGGCGTAGTCGTAGGTCAACTCTCCTGTGCGAGTCTACTATGACTGGTGTTACATCTGGAGGTGGCGACTTGTTCTTATGAGGTTGGATCGTGTTCTGTCGGACGTCGGATTCTCTGGATATGTCGGACCGTGGCGTTAATTTATTCAGAACCGGATGCCAAATTTTGTTTAGACTTAATCCTTCTTCCTTCCTATTGAAATTATCTTTGTGTTTATATATTTCAATTGCTTCCCGGTATAAGCGAGTGGAGTAATGTTTGGTCGTTGAGAGAATTGAAGTCTTATCGAACTGGATGTTGTGGTTTTCTATAAGGGCATGTTCCGCTACAGCTGATTTTTCAGTTTGCCCTAATCGACAATTTCGTCTATGTTCACTGATTCGTGTCTTGAAGCTGCGTTTGGTGGTTCCTACATATACTTTTCCACACGAGCACGGAATCCTGTACACCCCAGCATTAGATAGTGGGTCTCTAGGATCTTTAGCAGATCTCAGGTGTTCCTGTATTTTCCTCGTGGGTTTGTATATTGTTTTGATATTGTGTTTCTTCAATATTTTGCCAATGCGATCCGTGGTACCCCTCAGGTAAGGCAGGAAAGCGGTTCCCGTTGGAATCACGTCTTTTGATTTTCCGGTTGTTTTAGGTTGTATTGCCCGTTCTATATCTCTGTCCTGGTATCCATTAGCTCGTAGAGCGTTTCTGAGGTGATTAAGTTCATCATTCAGAAATTCCGGTTCGCAGATTCGTTTCGCTCTATCAACCAGCGTTTTTATGATGCCCTGTTTTTGTTGCGGGTGGTGATTGGAGTCTTTGTGCAGATATCTGTCGGTATGTGTCGCTTTGCGATAAACTTTGTGGCCAAGTTTACCATCATTCCGCCTCGTAACCAATACATCCAAGAAAGCGAGTTGCTCGTTTTGTTCAATTTCCATGGTGAATTGAATTCTTGGGTTGACATTGTTTAGATGACTCAGGAATGATCTCAGCTCTTCTTCGCCGTGATTCCAGATCACGAATGTGTCATCCACATACCTTAACCAGCATTTGGGTTGTTTCGCAGCGGTCCTAAGTGCTATTTCTTCGAATTTCTCCATGAAGAAATTTGCTATAACGGGACTAAGTGGACTCCCCATTGCGACTCCATCCTTTTGTTCATAAAGTGTACCATTGAATTGGAAATACGTAGTTGTCAATGTTAGGTGTAGCAGTGCCATTATATCTTCTGGAAATGCGTCCCTCAGGTATGTGAGAGCCTGTTCCAGAGGCACGTTTGTGAATAACGACACTACATCGAAACTGACCAGGATATCCCCCGGGGATACCGACAAGGTTTTTAGTTTCTCCACAAAGTGTTTCGAATCTCTGACATATGATTCCGTGTGGCCTATCATTGTTTGCACCATTCCTGTCAAGTACTTCGCTAGGTCATACGTTGGTGATCCGATTGTACTCACTATAGGTCTCAACGGTACGTCTGGTTTATGAATCTTCGGACGTCCATATAGTCTGGGGGTGACCGCTTCCGATTTGCATAAAGACTTTTGTGTTTCTTGGGGAATTGATGATTGCTTAATCAGTTTATTGGTTGTTCGTAGGATTTTTTGCGTGGGGTCCCCCCGTAGTGTTTTGTATGTATCAGGATCCAATAAGTCATATATTTTGTCCTGATAGTCTCTTGTGTTGAGGATTACTGTGGCGTTCCCCTTATCAGCTGGTAGGATTACGACTACGCCGCTGAAGATGGCTGCCGCAGATGTAGCCGAAAGCTCCGGAATTAAAAATTCCAATACACGGCCCTCAAGCCCGAAAACCTTGCGATATTAGATCTTGTTCAGTTTTGCGGACGACAGTACTCTTCATACCAGTTTCTCTTCCAGAGTTCCTATACCAGCTCGAGAAACAAAAATTCAAAGAAACAACGTCAATAAAATCAACGAAGACTTGGTGAAAATAATAGAATGAGGTAACATGAACTTGGTGGAATTCAATGCTAGGAAAACACAAGCATGTCTCTTCTCAAGGAAAGCCTATCTATCATCGTCTAGTATTCAGATGTCAGGAGTAACTATTCCTACAAAGTCAAGTATCTCGATGCTAGGAATTACTATCAGTAATAATCTATCATTGGATAACCATGTGAGATCGATCGCTAAAGGTGCTTCCCAGGAACTTGGATTTCTACTTCGTGCGATGATATACTTCACTTCTCGTCAGCTTCTTATGATCTAGAAGGCTCAGATACGACCTGTCTTGGGATATAGTTCTCATGTGTGGAGTTCGGCACCAAAAAATTCATTAAGGCTTCTCGATTTAATTCAGAGAAAGGCAATCATCTTGTTGGTGATTCTTCACTCACAGACTCGCTCACTTCATTGGAACATCGTAGAAGGATCGGAGACTTTCTTCTATAGATATTTTTGCTCTTCTGAATTGTTATCACCTTTGGCAATATCTACACAGATAACTCAACAAGTACAAAATTCCCAGTAATAACTGAAATATCATATCAGAGATAGCTCGTTTTGTGTAACTTCGCTGTTAGCGGGGATCTGAGCACCTCTTGAATTCCGATGGGCAGAATGACGTTTCGAATGAACGAAGGAGGCGGAGTTGGAAAAGTGCCAAGAAGTCGCAAAGTGTTCTGTCTACTTCGTCTTCTTCTGAGCGAAATATTGGTCACTTTCCAACCTAAAAGTAGGTTAGAAATCTGCACATTTTTGAATGATTGCGAATACATCTTTTGCTTGTGAAAATTGCTTCGTTTCAACCTGTTGATTACCCTGAAAATATATATGTGAATATAAATAATATATGTAATCAAATTCGTTTTCTACTGGAACACTACAGTAGGCAATTAATTCATTCTATACTTCCATCGCTGTTGTTCTTGTGCAGGAAGGGGACCGGTAATGTTTTTGAATTCCATGCACTCTGAGCCAACCAACTGATTTTTGGGATGTGCGTCTGCTGTTTCAACCGCAGGTTCACCCAGCATTCCATATCTCCTTCACTTTCATTTGGCAGAAACCCGACTGTGATGGGTGCTAGCATGGCCATTGGAGCCCCACGTTGGGCGCTATTTTGTAAACAGAAACCTTTTAGCTTGAGCTAACATTTCTCAGGTCAAAAATATCCCAGAAAAACTCAAAAAACCTTCAGTGTACTTATTTGTTTCACTTGTAAACGCTATCTTTTGAACTTTCTTAGATGTGCGTGGACCAAAAATGCGTTTCCATAAGTGAAATTCGAAGTCAGAGAGCTGCATGTATACGTGACTGCAATGGTAACGGTTGGTGCAACAATAAGGGTAACTGCCACTGCAAGGAAGGCTTCGCTCCACCGTTTTGCGATTTCCCAGGTCCCGGTGGATCTATAGACAGTGGCCCAGCAGTGGATCCCAGCGGTAATACAGACATATTTATGATTTTTCAAACTGAACAATATTCCAAACAAATTTATGTTTCAAACCACAAATATTGCTCATTTTCCTGAATAACAAAAAAATGGTTTCGATTTGCATTCAAGTAGAGCTCGTAATGTTTTCACAGAAGATCTGAATTTATAGTGAAGTTTAAATATTATATCATAGAATGATTCAAAAAGACGAAAAAAAGGCATCTTCGTATCAACAAACAATCGGTTCACATGATCTCAGAGCCCAGGTTCTTTTACACCTCATTCCATTTTCTTCTTTTGGAAGTTCAAGCATTATATTTTCCATTATTTGGGAATTATCGCAGTAAAAATATCGAATGTTGTCGAAAAGGAATGTATTAGATGAAAAAATAACGTCGGATATATTAAAAAAAATAATACACAACGCGTGTATGAATATACTAACAATGAAAAAAATTCCGAACATTAAAGGTATGAATATTTCTTACGTACCTACCTTATGTTTTCATTCAATGTTTTACAAAGATTTACACTATCGCTACTTTCTTCGCATAATCCTGTTTAAAATAAATTGCTTTGATCATATAGTTAATTGATTTGGTTTTTCGTTCTGTTGTAAAAAATATGAGGGTTTCCAGATTGATTTCTATAGTCTAAGGAATCGAATTTGTTGTAAGTCGATTGACAGTGACATTATTTTTGGACCAATTTTCCTTGGAAGAGGAAATACCTACTTGATGCTTGAACAAATCTTAATTTGCAGAAAAATGTACGCGCTGCGTGGTAGTTCATATAAAACCGCTTCCACACCACATGCCACATGAATTTTCGTTAATCTCGCTAGAAAAATCTTTCAAGTTGTAATGTGTGTATTATTTTTTTGTTTCAATTCATTCAGGCAGGTTTTAGTATTCTTACCTCTTTCGAAGGCAGACTGTGAAAATTTCGTCCAAAAATTATGTCACTGCTGTCCGGTCTATAATGATACTAAAATTTTTATATTATTATTGCAATTTCCTATGATTTATGAGAACAGATGTCGAAATATTTATCAGTCATTGGGAAAGCAAAATAGCTATTTTCCGCTCATTGGGATTTTCGACTAATGCCTGGTTCATAAACTAAACTTTTTTTTATTATGTCTATGAACTAGGCATTGATATTCAAATGCGGCAGACACTTATTGAATTGAACTAGATATAATGTTCAGGTGATTTGGATCGATCCAAATATTGTTTAGTGCCATATCAACATTTGTTTCGGACTTCAATGTATTGAGTATTGATATTTGAAATCATCAAGACGGTGTGAAAAAGTAAGACCTGCTGACCAAATACATGTGTATTCAGATCGTTTCATGGTAATAAATAATGATATCTGTCAGTATTACTACTTTTCTTCGGGTTTGAAGGCCGTCGTTCTTTGGAATTTCTCCCTGACGTTTCGCTAGTGGCTAGCTTCTTCAGAGGCTCACTCATCTTTACTATTATTCCGCTGACTGAAGAAGCTAGCCACTCGCGCTAGCGAAACGTCAGGAAGAAATTCCAAAGAACGACGGCCTTCAAACCCGAAGAAAAGTAGTAATACTGAAAACCTTGGCCGCGAAAGCCTTAACCATTTTGATAATATCTGGAATACGATATTTCGAGAAGGCTCTTATTTATAAATACATTTTTGGTCTTAATTTAATTTGAATTCGAACTTTGGAGTGTACATTCATTTCATTGCAGTACTGTGGAAGAGCCGTTTGTCAACACCATCTCCTCCGTCATCGACCATAACTAACGAATCCAATGAGTATTTAGACGAAACAACAACTTTTTCCACCACACTGAAAACGTCGAACAACGGTACAAGCTCGAAAGATGTATCTACTGGCTCCAGTTCACCAGATACACATTTGAAAAATACATCACCTACAGAAGACAGTAACGATGAACTGGGAACACCAACTGCACAAATTGACACAACTATTCATGTGGAAAATGAAACCCTTCAGTTGAATAACACATTCATGAATTCTGAAGAGACAACCAGGAGTTCGAACGATACCACGAATTTGGAGGGGACAGTTACAAATCCGAATATCACCACCTCAACCTTGAACGATACAGCTTCCAATTCGTCTACAGCCAGATCTCTTCTTTCCCCAACTGCGTATGTACAAATTGGAATTTATTTCTTGGTTTTATTGCTCTGAACAGCAGAATCTTAGTGGTTGAATGGTCCTGAGCTCGATGTATGAATTTAAATATCTTGTAAAGTGTTCTCTCGTATCAACATTCCTCACTTGACGGTTGATATCTTAAATTACGTTTTTTTAAACTCAATATTGACCATATCCTCCATTCTGTTCGTGAATATTTCATGCGGGAAATATACGTTCATCGACTGAGTGGAACAATTTTCATAAATTACTGGGATATAATCGGGAGTAATTATACAAGTGCTTCAAAATTACCGATAATTTTCCATGAAAGCATGTTGTCTGAAAACTGCATGAGTTTATTTTCATATTTTGTCGAAAGAGTCCGATTCCGAAGGAGATTTTAGCAAAATATGAAAATAACCGAATGCAGGTTTTTTTACTGACAACATGCTTGGAAGGAAAATTATCAGGTTTATTTTGATGCACGAGTGTAATTCGGTAGAATATTTCCGGAGTTAAAACAACGACGTTTAAAATTCAGTATTTATGCCTGTCAAGATGACAAATGTACATTTTAACAATCGTTACTATAGATACACGGACCGAGCGGGTATTTTTCGATACCTACCGGGTATTTACCAGCCCGAAAATGTCTCGCCGGGAATTTATTGGTTATAATTGCACGAGTGCATAAAAATCACCGATAATTTTGCAAGAAAGCGTGATATTCAAAAATTACAAGAGTTTATTTTCATATTTTGGCGAAAGTGTCCGAGTCCGAAGGACGAGGGCTCTTTTACAAAATATGAAAATAACCGAATGCAATTTGTATAAGATATCACGCTTGAATGCAAAATTATCTGGTCATTTTTATGCACGAATGTAATTCATTGGAATATTTCACGAATAAAGAAATTCTCAAGGAAATGCTATTTTTTGTTCATTTATACTTTCCTCTATAGATTGTATGGAGTATTCACCTGAACGCAAAATGTTTTTCTATTTTTGAAGTCTATCTGACATTTATTTGTGTTGTTTACTGACGTCTAGCGATACGGTTTAAAATGTGTTGTTATGGTGACTTGATACAATGCAATTACCGCTGTAAGTTTTCGATAATTGCATTGCTCTTATGGGACATTTTATATATGAGGGAAATATTCGCTGTAATTGATCGAAAATGTCCCGCTTCATATGGGATTTTCAACATACGATGGAAATGTTCATAACAAAAACTTTTGTTGTTGAAACTATATGTTTGTTCAATAAGATGAAACTATAAGCTAACAGTGAACAGTGGGTACCACTTGATAGTTGAAGCCCTGTCATACTTTTTTCAGGACCACCAAGGACTGAAACACTATTATTACGTGTTGGACAAAGGATAGTTGCAGTTTGAAATACACCATGATTACAGTTGTAAATTGAAACGTACGTATGCCTTGTATTGGTATTTTCATAATTATTTACCACTGATTTATTGCTTATCATTACGTACCTACTTCGTTTTCTACTCGTTTATATTGTTATTCAATAAAGAATGAATATCATTTTATGATTTATTTCATAAAAAAAAAATGTCACCCGTAAAGTTTTTGACCCAAGTGTGTATATTATGCAACGGTCATGTAATGATGGTTATTAATACAGGAGCATTAACCGGGATACAAAACGAGCCGAAGGAGGCTTTCGTATGGTTTATGCGAGTATATTAGTAGCCATTACATGAGAGTTGCATACGCTATTTTCTCTATATTCGATAAATAACGACTAACTATAAAAAAATATTTATATTTATGAACAAAATAATAGTAATTAAACGTATTTCTTCGAAAAATCTACAAAATTCTAATTGATTATATTACCCCGGAAAATACAACAATAAGGAATGAAGAAGAGAAAAAAAATTAAAAAATGCGGATGCCGGAGACTAGATTCGAACTGAGTTTTATCGAAAATAAAGGAATATATCATGTAATATATAATTATTCTGTAGTGCATTTTTTGCTTCCTCCGATATGTGTGGAGGAGTCGATGGTAATTTTTCTATATCACTGATATCAGACATTTTGATAATATAATTATCGAAGTTTATGTATATTCTATGAAAATTTAATACCTTCTGCTTTTGACGAACTTCGAATGCGCAGCATGCTTGATTGAAAAAAAAAATGGGTTTCAGTTGGTTGAAAATCTGTATCGTAATGAAAAATTTATATCATAATGGATCTCATTTTGAAACGGATTATTGGCATATAATACTATAGCTATCTAAAGTAATGTATAATTATCAGTGTAATATATTTTGGCGAACACTCAACACTAACTCAATGAATGATCCGCAATTCATGATCTTAGCAATATCATTGATTCGTAATGTAAAAGGGGTTTACCACTTCTTGGATTGATAAGGAACGGTTTCAAGTTTGTTGACATTCAAAGTATGGAATATGCATATAACAATATGCATTCATAACAGTGGATTGGTGCCACTGCGTTGATTTTATGTCGTCATCGATGACGTGAACATTTTTAATTTTGTTCCAGAAATATATTGTAATATTATTTTCTAAGAATATCTGAGATGGTCCATATTTACCAAAATATTCTCAGCATTTTTTCATAGAATTCAAAAGCCATTCACTTTTCAATTAATTTAATTCATTTCAATTTGAGCTATAATACATACTGTTTACATTATGGGAAGGGCATAGATTATTTTGATTTTTATTTTGATAGTGATTGCTTTTTTGGTACATCGACTTAGGAATGTTTACCTATCGAGTCAATATAATTCAGTCAAATCAATAAATATAAAATGTTTCCAAAATGTTGTCTCTCATAAACGTATTTTACAAACTTAATATTGCTAAAATTTTGTGTATAAAAGTTTAACTTCAATTTTGATTATATAAACAACACGTTGGAGATTTTGGTGTATATTGTGAAGAAATATACCTTCATTTTTACTCGGAGCATTTCTGCAAGACTTTTCATCATACAGTGTGGATATAAATATTCTCCTTTCACAGTTATAGTTCGACGCTATAATAGGAAAAGGTTAAATTAATCCTCGTCATGAAACTATCCTAATTTTGCATTTTTTCGATTTGAATTCCCAAGAATTTCACAGAAAGTGTTTATGGGTCTGAAACAAGATTTCCTTTTTCTATGAACAAGCCAGAAATGCATTCTTCCCCTCAGAGTACGATACCTGAAATAGTGAGAATATAAAATTTTGATTACTACTGTATAATTTTTATTTTGATGAAATTTGATGGGTGGTGTGTTTTGGGTGATTTTTCCGACTCTATTATCGAAAAAACCGATGGCTCGATAGAAGGCCCCCAGAAGGGCCTCGGACATAAAACATGTTTATATTTTTTTTGATACTAATTGACCAAAATGCACTTTGAATACTACTGAAAAAACGTCTCTTGTCATTTTTTCAATAAGATTCTGTTGGCAGAAACCGAAATTGGGTCAGAATCACGCATCCTCGTACACCTACGGAAATGCAAAAAAGTCTTTGAATATTTTCCTTATATTATTTTTAATCGTGTGTTCACTTATTTTTTCATTGGAATATTTTCATCTGAGATGAACCGCTATTATTTCTCTCAATTCATTATACAGATAATAAAACCGATCTCCCAGTCTTTCCTTGTAATCAACTGGAAAGTGTTCCGAATCTTCGATAATTGTATATCATATAAATAAAGGAGATACTACTGAGATTATTACTAGAAGCAATATTGTTTTATCTCTTATATGATACTATGTGGGTCAGTTGAAATCGATCCGAAAGCGAGTGGAATAGCTCGGAAATTGTACATATGAATCTTTGTGGCTCTCGATTAGTACATCATCAACATATTCACATTGCAAGTGATTCCATAAGGATATCTTTGAAGAAGCAATGTGTGTGTACTTTTGTTTCTCGAAGATGGTAATTAATTTGGCGTTATGGAATATAATTAATATTCATAAAAGTTCTCTTTTTTCACACCAATTGTTCCAATAATGGCCTCAAATCAGATGAAATATTCATTCGATAGCCCACCTTCTTCTGATATTGATTGAGAAATTGCTTATATTTTTTGAATGAATGGAGTTTGGAGAATTATTTTTTTTTCTTTCTTTATCCCCGAATCGAAAATACTAATTACAACTTGTAAGAAGGAAGTGAAATAAAATATGGCACGACCGGCAATGGGTTACATAAATCACTTTTTCTTCCTCAATTTGTATACCAAGCGTATGAAAATTGAATCAAAGATCTTGTTTCGCTCAGAGAAAATTATCTCTTGAGCTCTTCAGTGGATATATTAATGAATTACGTTCAAATCGTGACAAGTCTGCCATCAGTTTTAATTGACATTTCGGTGACATTCCTTCTTTGATAATAATTTCGTACTTAACATAAACATCATAACTAATGGACTGGCCTTCATGGCAGTTCTCCATATAAAACGATGCGGGATACAATAGAGACAGAAAGGATATGCATATTGAACCCAGTGCCCGTCATGTCATGTAGGCAGGGGAGTAGCTGTTTCAGATGGACTTTTTCTACCTTTTCATGAATGTATTAAACGTCTTCGAATGATATTCACGTTCCTATCAACAGAAACTGTTCTTTTTTTTTATTTGACTTCTATCAGATAACTTATAATTTCTATTTTTTCGATTCGGAGAAGAAGAAAGACAGAAAACAACTTTTTTTGATGTTACATAATTGTATAGTCAGATCGGTACCTTTCACATTATACACCAAACTCCCTAAAAACACATTCATTTACACAGCTATTGAGTAGTCCGAGGGCTGTCCAGACCCGCTAGGCCTAGACCACAGGCTTGACCTCAGGCCCAGTTTGAGTTTCTTCAAGGTGTCGATGTCGCATTCGGCTTCACTGAGTTCCGGCCTGTCCGGAGTACTCTGCTCGGTGGTCGGTCTGTCGGGTCTCTCTTTGAACTGCGTCTCCGCCACTGAAAGGTGGCTCAGCATCTGGCGCTGGGAGCTGCTGCGGCCCCCTTGCGCCAACCACCTGCAAGAAAAAATCATGATCCATTCCCCAGAGTACAACTGATTATTATTATTATTGGACTCAGAATGGCCAAAACGGAAGAAACTTGGATTAGAGATTGCTCAAAGACCCAAGGAGCTAGAATATGCGGAGCCAGAGTGAAGGCGAGAATACCACCCAGTCTTGGACAGGACGTAAGAGTATTCAAGGTAGAAGAAGCTGTCATTGAAGACTTCCTCGGATAATTACTAAGATTGGAGGTGGCGAACAAAACCTTTGCCATTTCCGATAGCCTGTCGGAGCGCTCCCAATGAGTTAGGTACTACATAAAGTAGGTCTATCCTAGTCTGGATACCCTGACACGAAGATCACAAGGACAAAGGGGAGGTTGATCCTCTAGCACATGGAGTCGGGAAACCTTCTGCAGGATAACGAGACTATGTGTGAACTTATCCATCAGCTCGTGGATGCAAGTCAAATCGCAAGATTGTTGAAACAACATCCCAGGAATGGGGTAGCAGAGAAAGTTCATGAAGGAATCTTCCATCATATTTACGCTGAACTACATTATCCAGGTTTTTTAGGGACTGAGAGGATTTGTTGGCTCCAGAAACATGAGCTATATGGGTGAACTCAACGCAGTTTCTGCAATGAAGGAGGAGAAACCGCAGTGGGTTCTATAATGATGCGAAGCGCTTTCAAGACTGAGACAAACAAGATGCGAGGGAGGAAAATAAGAGGCTACCAGATATGTGAAGAAGTCGCTATCATGGCTGAGGTGTCCCTTCAGAGAGATCAAGTTAGATAATAACTAAGGAGAATCACAATAAATCTTTTAAGGTCGCTTTGGACCAGACCATGAGCTAGCTGCCTCAGCAATTCAATCAGGTACTCAACAATTATAGAGAAAATGAAACAATTAATATGTGATAATATAACAGGGATCACTAGCGTTTTCCAATGTGGTATTCGCGAAATTCAATCTCTTCCAGTGAACTTTCTGAGGGCGACAAAAACATTTCCTGTGATTCATGCATTCAGATTATATTATAAATTTGGAGTGGACCTTCGGTACGAATTTTTTTTAATTGAATTGAATAAAGTAGTTTGAGGTATCGAACGGATAAAAAATTTTTCAATGTTCTGATTTATCAAAAATAAAATACATGGTCAGTTAATGATTATCGACTGGATGGCCTACAAAATATGTGTTTCTGAGAGTATATATAGATATATATTATAATGAAATATGAATTATTTTTCAAAAACATGCCATGAATCGACAGTTTTATTACGTTGTTTCAAGGCCTGTTCCACAAGATTTTTGCATTATTGGTATCAAAGGATGGCCGATGGACATTCTAAAAATCGTTAACATTACGGGGTGAACGATATATCATAGTATCATTGGGGATTTTGAAAGGATCGGACCAGAATTTGAATGTTCTGATGATATACATGGATGAAATGCGTAGATGAAAGTAAATTATCAATCATAGTATCCCCCCTAGAATGTTTCAAATTCTGAAAAAAAGGGAGTTGACTGCAAACATTTTCAATTTGATGTTTGGGTAATTGAGCTCTGGAACAAGAGTTCATTTTCACAGCAGAGATTCTGATGAAATCTACATTATCTTTCTAGTGTTTCAGCTTTGGAATAGAAAGCTTTTTCACAATGAAGAATTGGCATGTTTTTTAAAAATCAAATGAAGCTCCAACCGTGGCTTCTTTATCTTTTCTTGAGAATAATCGGATATCTTTTCATTCACATCATATCTCAGTTTTCATTCTCATAATTTCTTTGTTTCTCAGCTATTTTTGTTTTCATGCTCATCCTTGTGTGAAATTGTGTTTTATAGCAATGCTTAATATTTTTATTTCGATATTTTCGAATTTTTCACACAAATTCTAACGATACTTGTATAAGATATATCGGTTCAATTTTGTTATAGCTTGTCAATATTGTATCTCTGGACTTCCTTCCGCTCACATAAACAATCATTTTCCTTGATTTTTTCATCTATAACAATTGCAAAAATATAAATCATCGCACTTTGTGTCTCACAGAAATGTCATGTTAACGCAATAATCAAATTATTGGGAATCAATAAATAACAGAATGGAGAGATTTTTCAGCACATGTATCCATGTAGAAAGAGTTTGTAGGAAAAGGACTGGACGTGAAGCTATTGAATATCTTCCACATTTTGTATAATTTAGAAGAGAAAATGTATACTTTCAAGAAACTAAAATGAAAATCAGTTCAGGTGAACCCTGTTGAAGAAATTAATTGATTTTTTTGAGAAAGAAACACACCTGTCTCCACATGATGCATGTATATTGTGTTTTTTCCCCAGAATCTTGAGGGTCGCGCCCCCTTTCCCCGAGCATGAGTACTCTCACATGTGTCCAATCCTGTGAAGTACAAAAACTTCCAGTTATTGTATAATTTCATTAGGCGATTTATACTATTGAATTTACTATTCTGCTCCAATGAAATGAAATCGGTAGTCCATTTTCATCTACGCATTTTATATTGCCACCAATCTGAGAGAATTCAGTTACATTGTTATGGACTGTTTCCATAGTTTTCGATCACGTATTATCATACTAACGATAACTGGTGTCCATCGGACATCCGTAGAACGTCCCTCGAGAACTGCTTACTTCCATACGTTGGATA
This sequence comes from Zygogramma bicolorata, assembly GCA_032362365.1. Lineage (NCBI taxonomy): Eukaryota > Metazoa > Arthropoda > Insecta > Coleoptera > Chrysomelidae > Zygogramma > Zygogramma bicolorata. The sequence goes on along the minus strand of JAVJAQ010001645.1, from coordinate 1,615,355 downwards.
TTCCGACAACTGAGATGTTTCAATGTGGTATGGACCAGAAGCAGATGCTTCAGAGATGTCCGGTGCTATTAGAGAGACGTTTTGCATGCCGAAATCCATACTCTTTCTGAAAACAATATTCTACATCTGATACAGGATTTGAATGTCGAGTTTCGATGTAGGTCTCTGGTTACTTCGTCTCCGAGAGAATTGATACAGCTCAGGGAAGCGAGTCTCATCAGAGATGTAACTAGGATATTGAGAAGGGAGAAATACATTTTCATTAATCGTTTGTGATCAAGGAGTTATGGCAAAATACAGATACAATTGAAATCAATAGTGCTTGAGAATAGAAAACAAAACAGAACAAAGTTGGCATTATTCAATAACTTTAGGATATATCGAGTAAATACTGATTGAGAGTATATACTATTACGTAACTAATCGTCATATATTGAAATTGTCAGGTGTACATGTTTGATTCGTAATATTTATAAATAATCATAATTTTGTTGTGAATGAGAGCGTAACTAATATTGAGATCACTTATTCATGAAGAAACAGAAAGATAAGAAAAAGATACGAAAGAAGGCCCAGTATTCACTTTTCATTTATCAACATTGAGCTAACGGTATATCATACTCAAATCATGACTTCGATAAACTATTTCAATCCAATATTTCATTGTAACTGTTTGAAGTCATTATTCCCGAACAATATTGGTTCAATCCACAAAAAATTAAAGTAATTGCGGATTTCTTTCCATGTGAACTGTATCAAAAAATATATCCATTTCCCAGAAGTGCATATAGTCGAATTGTTTCACTAAAATCTACGTTTGATTTGAAAATATCTCATATCGAAAGTCCTTGATTGATTCACTTATTTCTTTAATTTTTTTAATTAGTTCCTCCTATATTTTTCGTAGTTTTTTGGTAATTAATAACACGACAATCTGAAAATTCTGAATTGTCAGAAATCATTTTTACTTCCGATGGAGATCACACAGTAGAATGGAATGAAACTCAAATAATAGCAAGGAAGAATAATGACAGAGAACGAAAATTGAAGGAATCTGATATCATCCAAACCTATCATTATACTATCTGAAGGAAGTTGCATCTCTGAGTTCGTTTGGTACGAATGGCATATGGCTAACCCTCTTGAAAGAAAAAAATGTTATGTCATGTCTCAGATCTTTGACAGATTTTTCAAAAGAAGTATAGAAGGAAAAGAATTGTGAAGTAGTTTTGAAAACGGAAGCGGATATTTTGCAAGTATTTTCATAGATATTAGTTCTTTCATTTTTTTTTATAAGTGAATATAAGTAAAACGAGAGTTTTTTGATCAATACGATGTTTTCCATTCGGAAGGAACTGTATTAAAATCAACGAAGCAACTTTTTGGTGTAGATCAGAAGCCTGGTCTTCTACACTCGTATAGATTTCAATATTTAATTTTTATTTTTCCTTGTAGTTGGTTAACCACCGGAAAACTACGGAAAAGAAATTAAGCCACCACAAATGGAATTTTCAAACAGTAAGTTATTATGTGTAGAAAATAAACAAAAAGTCAGAGTACACCTGAACAATTCTCTGATGTTTTTCATTTTCCGAAATATTTTGCATCTTCAATGGTTGATTTTCAATTTGGAATCCAGGAATGTGAATTGTGATCTGCTAACATTTCCTGAAAATAAATAATAGAGTAGCTTCCGAAAGTCGGAAACCCTGTTTTATTATATGCATACGCCTTTGGGTATATATCCCTACCGAATACGACGGTCAATTTTTTTCAAATGATTTCCGGTGGAAGAAAAAATGAATTTAATGAAGTTATTTTTGTACCTATTCCTGGTCCTGCGTGGTAGTGACTTCTGGTCCGACATCGGAGATATGTCTGAGGAGGTACTCGACTGGGCGCCGTGGTACAGGAAATCTGGAACATATCAGTAAACTGCATTACTGAATAAGTCATAGCACATTTTTAATCAATTAATCATTGTTTTATCCCAAGAAATTCAAAGTTTATACAGTTGAGCAGCGCTGAGCGCAGTTAGAACTTGGATGAGTGACCTCATGCAGGGAAAGACCGCGTCGAAAGACAATTGCAGCAAAAAGCATATCATAGCTCGCAGGCAATATATCAATGAGCACAAGATATATTGTGGATATGCTGTCCTTCAGAGGAGACGTGAAACTGGCGGTCCCGCATCCACGGATGTTGGACTCATGAAAGATCCCTACGTCTAGTTGGAATACTAGGGAGTTCGGCAAAATTTCCGGATGGGGGAAGTGTGCTCATCGGCCTCGGCAATTGGCCTTGGTAGCCGAAATATGCCGACGTTAAATAACGAAATAAAAAAAAAAACTATTGTCAAAGGCTCGCGCAAATTTGTGCGTGCTGCAGACGTTGTATGACGATATGGTTTCAAAATTATTTGCTTAATCGATCACAGTATGTTTGTTTAGACAATCACAGAAGTTCACTTGAAAAAATTTCTTGTGGGGTTCCCCAAGGATCTATTCTTGGTCCAATTCTTTTTCTCATTTATATCAATTCAATGACTCAGTTGAAACTTCATGGTAAACTCAGTTTATTCGCTGATGACACAACTCTCATTTATTTTTCAGATAACTTTGAACATATTCAAAACTTCATGAATCAAGACCTACAAAAAATATCGAGTTGGTTAAATCAACATAAGTTATCTTTGAATTTTTCTAAATCTTCTTGCATGTACATTTCGAAACGAATTTTGAATGACCCTAAAAATGCGTTTAAATTCTATGGTGAAACAATAGAATATAAGCCAGTTACGAAACTTCTAGGATTATATATTGATGAAAAATTGTCATGGAATAAACATATTGAACATTTACGACGCAAACTCTCCCCGATAATTGGTATCTTATTCAAAATAAGACACCTCATTCCTCATAAATATCTGATGAATATTTATCATTGCCTCATAAATTCAAAATTACAATATTTGATAGCTATTTGGGGTTCAGCTAATATTTTCCTTATCAAGCCACTACAAAAATTGCAGAATAAAACAATAAAATGTATTTTCAAACTAGATTTTCGAGAACCAACCATTAATTTATATAAGCCTAAAGAATTACTTGATTTGAAGACCACATATAAATTCAAAGTGAGCATATTCATTCAATTTGTCAAGCACAAAATGAAATCATCTAATTTAAGTTTTCGTGAAGTCAATGATTTTCATCTGCACAATACCCGCCAGAACACAGCCTAGAGATCCTGTAATTCCAAAACCAGTTTTGAGCAGAAGTCTATTCTACATAATGGAATTGATATTTACAATTCAATTCCAAAAAACCTAAAGAAAATAAAAAGCAAAATATTATTCAAGAAACATTTGAAGAAATATTTATTGAATTTGATTTAAAAAATAAAAAGGTGATATTCCCGATTCAATCATTTGTTGATGATACTAGTTAAATTTGTATTTATTATAACTCAATAACTCATTTTTTTTAAATTTAGTTTTTAATTAAGATATGTTTGCTGTATCCCTGTTATAAACTGTAAGGTTTCCTGGGATAATAAAGTGTTAATAATATGTACCTATTCATAGCTTTTTACTACTTTCTATGTTGTATATCCCCATTGAATGTGTAATGAATAATAAACAAATATTAGTTGACTTCCTTATAGAATTGCAGAGGATTTTCCATAACAAGAGTTTTATACCAAGATACCGACTGTTTGATGTCGATGAAATCGTATATCAATAGTTTGATTTATACCAAGTTCAATTTGCTATCAACATTCAGAGAATCAAAGACTAATGAAGGAGTTGATATCCTCATGAAAAAAAAAGGCAACACTTTCTTCTCTAGTCTAGTACCCTGAAGGTTCTCAAAAGCCACATGCTCAGGAGAAATTTCACCTCAGTTGTTGTTATTGCGGTAGTTCAACTAATTCAACAGAACATTTTCACCAAATATCCTACTATCAGAGTCATGTATAAAAAATTCCATAGGTCGTGAAATAGTGTTCCTGATATGCCTGTCGACTCTCTGGTATCTATAAATGCGGACATTACGGCACATATTCTGCCTCTTTATTTTTCGATCATAACAATACAACAAACAGAATAACTGAAAATTTCAAAATAACAAAAGACTAACTATTCATGAAAAAAATTAGTAAATTACTGAAAGACATTAAGAAATGGTACGATTCCACTCACACTTACTGTGCTTGTGTTTCATATCTAGTTGATTGGAAGACTCCGTTCGGCTAGACGTCAGCTGGTCCTGATCGGATTCACTTTCATCGCTGTCAACGTCGTTTTTTCTGTTGGCGCGTCTCCGCCCGTGGCCCTTTGTACTTTGAAATTTTTGCTAAAACAACAATCGAAAGATATTCCTTCGAAGCAAATTATCTCAACTAGAGAATTCCTTATACTTCAGAGAAATCCTCATACTTCACAGTCCATTTTATTTATGATTGCAACTGACAGAAGAATTTTAGTATATATCATGAAGCTATAGAGAGACAAGAAGAAACGAAAGGTTCATGATCGTTCACACCCAATTAGAGCTGGTAAAGTCAGAAATTAATTGAAATATAACTCGACATGAATGAATATTCATGAAATTGTTATCCATACATGTAAATGAAATAAAATGAAAAATGTTCACCAACTCTTCAACGTGAGTCATTGAAAAAAAATCAGATGTAAATGCTTCATTTTGTACTCAAGAAAATATGTACATCCTATAACGGTCTTTTCGAACGTGCCAATTTACTCGCAATCCCCACCCATCGTTTATTTAGTCTACAGGATTATTTGTTGATTTCATGGCCTAGACTTAGCTACATTATTTGTTCATGAGATAAAACTGAATATTCATACACATCGGAAGAAGACTCGCATACAGAGTATGAAATTTATATAAATTTCGACTCTAGCTAGGACATATTGATTTTTGAGTTCGAAGAAGAAAAATGAACAGTACACCTTGAATTTCATTCCCTTGTCGAGTAAAAAGTTTATAAATGAATTGTAATTCGGCTGGTGGATCTCTTCGCTGGTGAATTTTTTAGATAAATCATACAATTAGTAGAAAATCTTCAAAAAAACGTCAAATGAAAGAATTACTTCATTTTCGTTATGCTCGTGTTTTACCTGCTTTGTAACCCGCAAATAAAGACGTTAGCTATAACTTATTGAACATGACATTATTAGTGACGAAATACTCTAACTCTGATAGCTGTATTTTTTTCCACATCAAAAACTTTTTGTTTCAATTATGTGATTACAGTGCGTTAAGGTGCTAGTTACATTAGCGTAAATTAAGTCGTTTTTCGACTCAGGCGTTAACACTAACGTTGACGCAGGTGGATCAGAAGCCTAAGATGATTTTTAAATGAATTCTTTCATCTACGACTATTGTATTATGTTATACGTCTGTGTCGACCTTAATAATACCCATTAATCAGCAGTGAATAATGAGCTATTAATCACCGCTCTCAGATGCTCCATTGATTTGGCTAGAATATTATATTGTTTTGATGTTGATTCTAATTCTGGCCAGTTCTCCAAATATTACAATTATCAATAACTATAAAAACATATCTTGTGGTATAGATATTTAGTGAGATTACGGACGTGATATTTGGCTAAATACACATATTTTTGTGTTGATTATTATGAGATATTATACGATTATTATAATTTTCGATAACTATGTTCTGTGTATAGATGACATTATCACATGAAATATTTGTAAGAATAAAATAGAAGTGTTTTTCAACAGAAAAACTTCAACAAAAATTGTTTTAGTCGTGGATAAATCAAAGTGTTCTACTCCCGTATAATTGCTATTATAGTACATAGTTTACTACTAGCCGTATTCGGGTTCGCAATAAATACTGTTCTAGGACAGTCAAAAATAGTCACCCACCCAATTAATGTAGATATATTCGCGACAAACCCTTCACGCCTCAACAGTCCAACTATTTCGAACCGTTCCTGAACTGTTTTTGTTGTGAACCCGAATACACCCACTGTTAAACAGTTCTACGAACGACAACTCTCAGCAGTAGGAAGTTGGGCAAGTCAAAGATAAACATTCAAATGTGAGATTTCTTGCACGAATAATGGAGAAATGTTTATGAAGGGCCAAATATTTTCACAAAACCAGTGTTAAAAAAGAGTAGAAAGTGAAATTTGATATGCTTACGATATTATAATATGGCGAATTTCGTTGGACTGACGATGTTGCTGGGGGCGGCGAAGCACAGCCTTCGGTCATTGGATGCTCGTGGTACATGAAGCTGTGCAGCATCGTATTCTGCGGTAGAGTGCTGGGCTCCGATAACTGGAACGTCGCATATGGGGATATGTCTTCTGAAGTCTCTGCGAAGAAGATGTTTTGGAGGATGAGGTTTGAATCTTCAGTGTGAGACTCAAGCCTTTTACTCCAGATAATGGGGGTTTTCCGGGCAAAACTCGAGTAATTATGATTATGGGATATGTTATTGGGTTAGGGTGATCTTGGATTGAACGTAAGAAAAATATTTTTTTTGGTTCAACCCCTTAACGGTTGACCCCACGACCAAAATATTCAATTCAAATTTGAAGACAAAATTTCCTACAATTTTTGTCCCTATACCTTTTTTCGTAGGTCCAACGGGTGTCGAGTTACAGTGGACGAAACGTGAATATTTTTCCAAGGAATAGTCAGAGTCCTCGTTTTTCTCATTTCGTGAAATGATTTATAGTTATTCGTTACCTCATACATTTTTTTTATCCAAAGCTAACTCATTTCACACCAACAGGAGGTAGAGCTAACAGGGCGTTGTTTTCAATTGTGGAATTCCCAGTAGGCCCAATCTACAGATGTTTTTGTCCAAGTTTGATTCATTCATTTTTCTCCTTTGACGGTCCGAGTCGTTTGAAGGTGTCTTCGTCATTGTCAATGTCACAGTCGTCTCCGTTGTCTACCGTGTGAGTGTAGATGTTATCCTTCGACGATCCCAACGCTATGAACAGCACCTGAAGATCTACATCTTCGTCCACAACGAAAATAGCGTCTTATGATGGAGAGGCGGAAATCGCTGTGTCAACAGTCGGTACGTCGGTATCTCCTCCAGCTTGCTCAACCGTGAAAGTAGCAGCTTCGAATTTTTTTGCATATAAATTGAGCAAACTTGTTTTTTTTTCATTGGCCAAAAATCGTTCTTGAGATATTTGAATCATTATTGTCCCATCAGGAGAAGAAAATTTATATCGAATATAAAGACTAGGGTTGTGAATTATATATTTATATTATATTGGTTAGTTGAACGACTACCTGTAGAGTTTTTTGGTCCGTTATGAACTTCTTCTGTTACTACTACCATTTCCAATTAATTTCACAACAATAAACTGAAAAGCGGGCTATTGTTCTACTTACTCTCTGTCTGAGTAATTAGCTTGTTGAACGTGATACTTATATTCTTAAGTCTATGGAAATAAAGAATATTATTATTATTGCTGAGAAATTAATCAGAATAAGTAGTAGTGACAGACGAAGTCCATATCAGACCAATTTACGTTGCAGGTAGTTGTTGCACTACCTCATATTGTAAATTGTATAGATAGCTAACCCCAATGACACAATGTAATTGACAAAATTCACCGTGAACAGATTGAGTTGGACGATTTTTTGGAAAAATGTACACCCTCGCCACCCGTTAGATTTACGACAAAAAGTGTACTTACAAAAACTGTAAGTGAATTTTGTCTTCTTCAAATTTGAATCGAACTTTTTTGTTGTGGGGTCAACTGTTAAGGAGTTAAATCGGGCAAAACAATTTTTCGTACTATTAATCCAAGATGGCGGATCACATGCACCATCTCCAAGGTCGGAAACTTGAATTTTCATCCTTGCCCTATCCTAATAACATATCCCAAAATTAGAATTATCCATCTTTTGCACGGAAAAGGCCTTTTTTGCTCCCCATTGACTGGAGTATTTATCTAGAGATGAATTATTCTAACAACATATAGATATTCCCAAATAGCACAAGTACGTCCAGTGGACGTACTGCATATGTACGGTGAGGATGCATTGTACGTATTTAGGACGTACTTTTGTCTCCGACAGACGTACATAAGACCTCCCTGCGTCTTACCGTTTCCGCATAGTCGGTAATCCCAGGTACGTACTTTTCTAGTCCACACAGGACCTGAAATGTACAGAAAGGGGAACTGGGACATTCCGAAAACGTAAATTTTCCATTCTGTATGCGCTATCCCAAGTAGAACAAACATATTTGACCAATATTGGTTCAATATTACGGGAATATTAACCTTATATTGTAGATGATATCAATAGTGGCCACAAAAAATGTGAACATTCGGCGATATTAGATCAATATTCGAAAACAATGTAATGATATATCATTTGATATCACTCAATGAATCTAAGTTTTCATATTCGGGATTATTCATTTCTTTTTTACCAAATAGGCAAGTTGGAAATTTTACTCATTCACGTGTACTAACAATCTAACCGAATACTTACCTGGAAAAAGACCTGGCTGCTGCGGGGCTTGAACTCTTGACCTTTTTTATGGAGATATTATTGTCGACCACTGTAACGCTCTACGGCACGGAGAGACTTGTTTTTAAGAAAGAGTTGGGTGCTATAGATGTGATGACTTCAGGTTAGTTTTGTTCGAGATAATATTAAAATTTCAGAAAGTTCAGTAACAATGAAAATGTATTCGAAAAAACACTAAAGGATCACTGTCTCATGTGATGGCGGTTTTGGATTATCAAACTTGCTGTGCAAAAAATTCTGTATGTAATTTTCTGGTATTTAAATTCACCACATGTCGATGTTTCAATTTTTCCAAATTTTTTTAGGAATAATTCATTATGAATATTCCATTACCAATATTGATATATGTATGATTACTCTCAGAATCCCAATACCCCTTGAACCGAAAGGGACCCAATACGTACGTACTTGGGAGGTCCAAACAGTATGTACATACTAACAGAAATGTAGAAAATGAAAGGAACCCAATCCGTACGTACTTGGGAGGTCCAAACAGTATGTACAAAAAAGTACGTCAACGAGACGTCCAGATAGTATGTACATACGATTTCCAAAAATGTACGTCATTACTATTATGTCCCGCAAACGTTTCGAAATATACGTATCTGAAAGGGACTCAATATGTACGCACCTGGAAGGTCCAAATAGTACGAACATAGTTCTTCCAAACATGTACGTAAATGATACGTCTGAGCAGTACGTACATGGGATTCCCAAAAAACACGTCATTGGTATGTCCCTAATTTATTCCGAAAAGTACGTACCAGAAGAGGAGGTAATGTAAACGTATCAGGGACACTTAATAAAGTACGTACATAGTACTTCCAAGCATGTACGTTTTTATTACATTCCGATTGGAACGGGACCAAGTATGTACCTACATGGGACGTCTAACCAGTACATACATGGTACATCCGGTAATGTACGTTCTTCGAATGTCTCCTATCCGTCCCAGGACGTATGGACGTAACTGGGACATAAATGGTTCGTCTTCAGGACGTCGTGTGCTATTTGGGTTATTTGCACTTGAAATGCGTATTAATTTCAGGATAGGTTTGATCACTTTCATAGGTGACTGAGTGGTGACGATTCAAAACTAGAAAAATCGTTGATCGAAAAATGCCAAATAGAGGTTTACAGGCCTTTAATTCTTGACTGACTGCTTATTTTCTAATCTGAAAATTTCAAACAAAATCGCATTCTTTCATCCAATAATTTGCTCACCAGGTATTTTCTCTCCAGCTTGCAGCGCCACCTTGTGTATAGTTGCATAATAACGCTCTCGCTGGGCTTCAGCGTTCTGTTGGTTATCCATCTGCTCCTTTGCAGCGTCTTCTCGGCCTAAAACGTAACCTAATCTGAACATTCGTTTTCGATTCTATCGAAAATATACTCACGTCGTCTCATGCAGATCAGAGCTCCTACTACGGAAACAATTATTCCTAGGACAAGGATCAGAAGGGGTATCACAACTTTCATGTCCGAGTAGAATGGGGTATCCTCATTCCCTTGTTTCATCAGATCAGGAGGGGGTACATCTTGAAAGAGAAGGAATGAAGTTGAAGAAATGGTCGAGGGGATAATATCACAGAGTATTTTTCTGATACAGGTTACACGTACACCAGACATAACTTATGTGGGTTTTCAAAGGTTTTATCACCAGCCGGTTTGAGAGATATAATGATAGATATAATGAAAGGCTGCTGCTGGCTATGAAGAGCTGCAAATCTATTTATCAGTGATTATCGTGGAATGAATTGTCAGTTGCAGAGGGTAGGTAGTGAATTTTATCAGCTGCCGTTATGGAAATGTACGAAAAATTCAGAAATTTTATAGATTTCAGTGAAGTTGATAATTCAATTCAATCATTTTATTATCCCAAGAAACACTACATGTTTATGAATAGGGACTAAAACACATACATAGTCAATAAATAAAATTTTCGAAAGTATAAAAGGAAAAAAACCATACATTCAACGAAATTAAATATTTGTAAGGAGTCAAAATGAAATGTCTTTCGGAACTGATGAATACCAATGAAGGTAAAAAAAACATATAACTGTTGACTACATGCAAAATATATTGTAGATTAGCTGATTGAAAATTGTTTGAATTTTTGCTTGAATTCCATTGTAAATTGTGAGCTGTGGGATGACTCTGCAATGCAGGAAATGTTTTTTACAGGGGTGTTTGTTATATTCAGTAATCTTTCCATTTGTCTTTTGTCACATACTATTTTGGGAAAAAACTGACGATGCTATCGATTCAATAACTCCATAGAAGTCTAATTTTAACTCACCTCCATCCTTGGTCAAAGTCATGAAAGCAAACTCCTCCGTCGAATATCCTGCGACGTTGTGTGCCTCAAGTTTAACAACATACTGAGTCGCAGGTGTTAGACCAGTGATGGAAGTTCGTCGTTGGGGTTTTAGAGCATTAGACACTGAAAAAAATTCAACTGATGAAATCCCTGACATGAACAACTGAAATTTGAGAACGGAAAGCTTAATGTATAGTGGATTCATTGATGGAACTGCATGAGATTGTTTGCATTGAAATTCAAATTTGGCGCCTGTTGTTCTTGGGAGTTTAGTTGGCAGCACTTTCAATGTTACGGTACTTAATTTGAAATTTGAGAGTAATCAATTGGCAATGGTTATGTCAAAGTGACAGTTCTGTGTTCACGTGTTTTTGATTTTTTAAATTGGATATTTTAATAAAAACCTGTGTATTTCAATCTTCACATAGTCAGTATCAGACCCAAGCTCTTCGTGGAAATGCCAAAACATGTGGATGAGGGCTGCGAAGAGTTGGTGGCATCTTTCATTGGTTATTTTCACCTAGAAGATGGTAAATGAGACTTTGCCGAAACGTTTCGAGAATTATCCTTCAGAGGATCAAAACCACAGAACACGGAATGAAACCCGAAAAAACAATATATATATATATATATATATATATATATATATATATATTTGATCGGCTAGGCTTCCGCGGTCAGAAATGTGCTGGCTGGAACTTCCGGTTGATCCGCGTCTGGAAAGATTTACTTGTCTACGTTTACCTGGAAACCACTTTTGGTCCGACATACTTCTATTCACTCCGACTTGGGAACCAATCCGTTCGAACCTCCCATCGACCGTCCGATACCTGATCCTGCCGTAACTACTAATGAACCCTTAAATCCCACCAACCTTCTATCCTCGATCTCCAGTGATGATAGCCAGCTAGTGAGACAACTCAGACCTAGACGCAAGGTCACTAAGTCTTGAAAATGGCTCCGAAATGGGAGTCGAAACGTAGACAAGTAAATCTTTCCAGACGCGGATCAACCGGAAGTTCCAGCCAGCATATATATATATATATATATATATATATATATATATATATATATATATATATATATATATATATATATATGTAATTAATTTTTTGGGGTTGCATTAATCAGTCACGAATTACTTTCCTATATATATATATATATACAACTAGTGAATAGTGGGGAATTCAGCAATGTCACAAAAAAAAAACTCTTTTAAGTTGATCCAAGCTTTCGGAACTTTGTTTATTCCATCATCAGGAAAACTCAGGTGAGGTTATATGACACGATGTTCGAAGGTAATCATTGATGGAGTGCTCATGGATTGAAGTTGCATTATAAGTAACAGGTTATTCGATGATGTACACAGATACACAATTACAGAATACACGTTAAAATTAATATTAAAACTAGTCAATCTGTGTAGACCATATGGTCAGACTTCAACAGCGCGCATTCCCCAAATCACAATGACAGATATTTTTGTCATTTCGATGTTATGATCTAAGATCTAACGGCTAAGTTTTTTATGCTTCGACTCATCAGTAACTAAACAATAAAACAATAAGTACTTCGGAAACGTCTCGTAGGGAGTTTGCAAGGTATTTTCCAGCAATCACATTGAGTTTTTCAAAATGAACTCAATACTACTCACCCAATGTCCACTGCACATCCGAAGCCTTCCTGTACTGCAGTATGAAATACAAAATCGGACATCCATTGTCCGGCCACATGTGAAGGCGCAGAATGACCGTGGTTGAATTCGGCGCTATGAAAGATGACGGTGAAGGTACTCCTGGAGGGTGGCCCTGAGTCCGTGCCTGTAACGGATGACTGGCTGGCGAACTGCCAATTTTGTTGTGGGCTATCAAGTACAGGTGATAAGTTGTTCCACAAGAGAGACCCTAGAAAACCACACTTATTGGTAATGCAAAGCTGACCGAAAGTTTGCACCTGCTTCAATTGATGAATAGTTTAGTCAAATAACCAAGGGTTTGAACCTGACGCTGAATCCAATAGGAATGCTTTCTGGTACACGGGCAGTCTTTGAGAATTGTTCCGCATGCGAGTACCTATGGGAAATGGTGAAAATTCCTGGGAAAACTCGGAGAATCAGTATGAAATTAATAATCCGGACGTGGATGAAAATTTCGATGTAATGTACGGGAACAAACTTATAGAGCGTAAAAATTCTGAAAAAAATGATGTCAGAATTTTCAGGTTTCCGCAAGAACAACTCGGGACAACATAAGATTCATCCCGACGCTCGACTAAAATCTTTGTATCTCCCTTGTTATTTGTCAAAAATCCATATATTTAACGGCATTTTAATGGAGATTTCTTCAACTATTATCATAAACATTTGGCGAGTGGCGACATAGTGGTAAATTCGATATTTGGAGGTGAAATAATGATCAATGATGAACAAACAATGCAAATTTCACTCATCATTTACGTTTTCCCATAAAAATAGCTCGACAAGCTGAGTTTGCTCAAAGATTCAGTTCAGTCAATTTTGAACAAATCAGAAATGACGAAAGGGAATCCCTGTAAAGTTCAAAGAACACTGGGTGAATCAAGGGACAGGAGATACGAATTAGCATTCACTTTGATTTTCTGAAGTTTGTAAGCCTCAGGAAAAACCTCTTTTGGCAAGGAGTTCCAAAGCTCAGCTGTTCTATTGAAGAAATATCCCTTAGCGAGAGAGGTTCGACAGGTTTCCGAATTCACAACAAAAGGGTGGGAATTCTGTACTCGTCGAGTCATCCCTGTAGATATTGCCAAGGGTGGAACGATTGATAACAATTCGGAAGAGCATCGACCGTGAAAGTATCTATAGAAGAGAGACAAGTCTCCGACCCTTCTACGATGTTCCAATGAAGTGAGCGAGTCTGTGAGCGAAGAATCACCAATAAGACGAATTGCCTTTGAATAGAATCGAGAAGCCTCAATGAATGTTTTGGTGCCGAATTCCATACATGAGAATTATATTTCATGACAGGTCGTATCTGAGCCTTGTAGATCATTAGAAGCTGACGTGAAGTGAAGTATTTCTTCGCACGAAATAGAAATCCAAGTTTCTGGGAAGCACTTTTAGCGATCGATCCCACATGGTTTTCCTATGAGAGATTATCACTGATTGTAATTCCTAGCATCGAGACCCTTGATTTTATAGGAATAGTTACTCCTGACATCTGAATACTAGATGATATATCGGCTTTTCTTGAGAAGAGACATGCCTGGGTATGCGTAGCATTAAATTCCACCAAGTTTATGTTACCCCATTCTATTATTTTTACCAAGTTGTCGTTGATTTTATTGACGTGAATGTTTCTTTGAATTTCTGTTTCTCGAGCTGGTATGGGGACTCTGGAAGAGAAACTGGTATGAAGAGTACTGACGTCCGCAAAACTATGTATTGAACAAGTTGTTTTCTCGAACAAATCATTGGTATGAAGCAGAAACAAAGTGGGCGCCAGAACTGAACTTTGTGGAACACCTGCATTTATTGGGAGAATGTCAGATGATACTCCATCAACAACCACATACAGAGACCTATCAGATAAAAAACTCTTCAACAAAACACACAACTGAGGAAACAAACCATAAGACGGCAGTTTAGAAAGGAGACCCCGATGCCAAACTCGATCAAACGATTTTGAAATATCGAGTGCAACAGCTATCGTTTCTCCGAATTTCTCGATTGAATGCTGCCAAATATGAGAAACATAAACCAATAAGTCACTGGTTGATCTTTGATGGCGAAATTCGTATTGTCGATCACTAATTATTCCTGATTTCTCTAGATATTTTGACTAGCTTCATATTGATTGCTTTTTCCATGACTTTGGAAATGATAGAAAGCAATGCAATTGGTCTATAATAACAAGGTGTAGTTTTCTTCCCTTTTTTAGGAACTGGCTGAACTCTTGCTGTCCTACAGGACTTAGGAAAAACCCCCAGGTTATATGAAAGGTAGAATAATTCGCAAAGTACTTGTGTCAATTCGGGGGCACATACTTTCAGAATAATTGCTGGGATTCCATCAGATCCACAAGCCTTATTCGTTTTCAGGTCCACTAAAATATTTCTTATATTAATTATCTCAGGCCTAACTGAATCAAATTTTTCTGTACCAGTTGTTTTTTTGATTCCCTCATTTTTCATGACTCAAGCCAAGTCAATAGACGTAAAAACATCAAAGTGAAGATTTTTGAAAAACATACTCATCATCTTATTGCTGAGACACTTTACTTTCAGAATATCTATCTGAAGTATTGCGATATTTTTATAGACTATAGCTATAAGCTCTTTCACGCAGTGACTTTTATTTTTCGGTTGGAAATCTTAGGCCGGTTTTATACTGAAACTCCAAGCGGTAATTTCTCACCCGGCTCGATTCCGAATGTGAGAATAGTTGGAGAGATATCAATCAAAATACCGTTGATTTTATGAATTTTCGACCCAAACAGGGAAGATACAGAGTTGTTAGTCGAGCGTCGGGGTAAATCTTACTTTATACCGAGTTGTTCGCGCGAAAATGTACTGATAATATCAAAAAGAGCTCATTATCTCTAACAGAAAACACTTTTGAAAAAAAATAACATGTGGACAACTTTTTTGTGAGAATTCTCACGCTCTACAAGTTTGTTCATATACATGTTAACATATTCTACTTCTTCCAAATTATTGATGCAATACAGAGTTTCCGAGTTTTCCCGGGAATTTTCCCCACTTTCCAAAGGTGCTCGCGTGCAGAACAAATTTTCTCTGAAGTACCCTTCAGAAACTACCCGAGTCCCAAAAGTCATTCCTATTGGATTTAGTGTCAGGTTTTATAACATTTTGACTACAGCGCCTGCAATGAGATCGTGAAGATACTGACCTTCAGTTCATAACTGCTAGCGTGCCTATTCAGATGGATTTCATTGATATCTCCAAGTTCCTTCTTGAAGTTGAGCGTGAAACCACTTATCGCGGCTCCTCCATTATTTCCTGCTTTCCAATGGAGCAGAACACTACTACTCGTCGCACTCGTGACATACAGAAGGGGAGCAGAAGGGGGCACCTTGATATTGCACAAACAAATTTCGTGAAACAGATAATTGATCAAGAGTACTTTATTGGAGATATTATTCAACCATATGATAAGGAACTGAGAAAAAATGGTTCTGAAATGAAAAAACAAGGTAAAGAATCTACATCAGTGGTTTGAACTTCCACTGACTATAGGGAAGACTTTTGCGTGATGAGGGCAGTGGAAGAAAGTCAAAAATTGTCCAGAAAAGTATTAAGAATCATTGATATTGGGTAAAATTGAAATGAATTATATATTATATAATCGAAAAACAAAAATGATAGAGTTATTCATGAAACAAACCAACAAATGAAATCTATAGAATTGAAAAATAACGGAATGAATTGGATAAAACTGAGGAGAGAACGAAAAAGCAATGGAATAATTTATTTCTAATTTTCCCTTTTATAAACTTGTAAGTTTCTTGGGAAATAAACTTCATTCATTCATCACAGTTGACAACATGATGAAACAAATCGAATGACAGTCTGGTAGTATCAGCAATCATTATTATCAGAATATGATTGTGTTTTGTGCTAGACTTCAGCATTGAACAAGGATATTTTATACAATGGAAGTCTATATCATTACCATAAAATAATATAACGCTGATGTGCTTTGTGAGTATACCAAACTTTTCAATTATATCGGTAGTGTATGTTGTTATTGAAAAAATAATTTCCACTACAAAAATCAGAAATTTTGATATTTGATATAATTCATTTTCTGAAACTCACCTGAACAACAAGATTGTAAATTATCCTATCAGTTCCCTGTCCATTGTCTACATGGCATGTATAGTTGTTGGCATCAGACCTTTGCAGATTCGACAGAATCAGCTCTCCTGTATCAAGTAGCTGTATGTTATGAGTGGCGCCACCCTAAAATACATAAGTTTCGCACATGATAATCACTATATTCTTTTACGAAAAGTTTGCCTTTAGCTATTCTCTTTGTTTTTATTTCAAAGCATGAAGGCTCGGACACTTTGATTGTGAGGGGGACACATTTTGGACATATTCTTTGACATACATGCATTTAACCACCTAGCAAGGAGGTGTCACAACCCTAAAACACCACTTGCAAAGTGGGGTCGAGTGATACATTATTTGAAAATGAACGAAATTTTCATTCTGATGATACCCTGTTTATTGAAATTCACCTTGAGAATTGATGCGAAAACGGCGTTGAGAACATCAACCCAATTATTTTGGTATTGATGGAAAATGCAAATGACTTTTGGGTATTAGGAATCAAAACCTAGTCAATGTCTGTATTTGTAATGATGCTATGTGAAAAAAAAAATAATAAAGGACACAAGTGAAATTATGTCTTTTATTGAATGTGTGAAATATGATTATATCAATCAGTATGATAATTTTATGACTCAAACAATTATACGGAATAGATATATTGTAACTTCTTGAAAGACTTTAGTTTCTATGAAAATCAGGAATTTAATTGATAGCTGGATGGTTTTCTACTTGAACTGAAATAGGATAATCAACTTGGGAGACTTTTTGCTATTAGACAATCGAAAATGTTGGTAATAATATCAACTTTATCGAGCCATTTGGGAATATATGATCTAGTGAAATAATATGTAGGTAGCAATATCTCCATCAGAAACTGTCAGCAAACGATCAAAATACCATCATAAAAAACCCACCTTCAATATGACATCACCTCTCAACCACTCCCTTCTGGGAGAACCAACTGCTTCACAACTGAACGACACTGAGTTACGCCAAGGTCGTACTATGAATCCTCCAAATGATATTATTCTAGCAGGAACTGAAATCAAGAAAAAAGTTAATGTTCGACGAGACACTCAATGACAGCACGTGGAAACTTTTTCTAGAGGTCCATTACCCGAACACCAAAATGATATTTTTGCACTCGACGTGCGTTTCGCTAACAAGATTTGCATCTTCAGGAGAAAAAAATTGATACTTCAATTTCATTTTCTTCTCCTGGAGATGATAACCTTGTTGTTGAAGAGGGAATTCGCTGAATTTGGCTTTTGGACAATTGGATGTAGTCATGAGATCAAATTTATCAGTTATCAAATACGTAATGAATGGTTTCAAATGGTGGAAGTAGAAAAAAAATCTTGGTTGCCGGATTGTCCTGTGCCAATTATTATTGGCATTTCCATAATATTTATCAAACTTGTCTGGGTTCTTTCGTTAACCAACTCGAAACTTGTCCGAGCGATGAATTAACGGGGGCACACCTTTTAACGTGTGAAACCCATCACGGTGATTCTAAGACGGGGAATTGAACCCCGATCTTTCGTTTGACAGGCCAGAACCAGCAATCAATGAAAATTTATCTCGGGATTAGCTTGTGTGCAAACTATATTTTTCATTCTGAATTTACGGTGCCACGAACTGAAAGAGGATTATCAGAGAACATCACATTACACTGCTATCACGGTTCATAACGACATAAATTCCGTAGAAAAGTATGCTCCGCAGAAATAATGTGTTCTAACTTTAGTGACTAGAAATATTTTTCATTGTTCGTCACTTTGATTCGATAAAGTTGACCGAAAACCCTGGTTCGGCCACTTATACCATTGTTTATAGAGAATATTTCCATCGCATGTTAAAAATCCTATATGAAGCGGGACATTTCGATCAATTGTTTTTGTTCTAGAATTGTCCGTTGTTAACCAGCTGACGAACGTCAACCCTCAAAAGTCGAAACTTGTGCGAGCAATATATCAACGAGGCCTTACCTTTTAACGTGCGATTACCCAGCACGGTGGCCCGGCGAGGATTCGAACCCCGGCCTTTCGCTTGATAGGCAGATATGCTAACCACTACACTACCGAGACCACTAATTACAGCGATAAATTGCCGGCGGGACATTTTCGGGCTGGTAAATGCCCGGTAGGTATCGAAAAATACCCGCTCGGTCCGATTTAACCATTATTAAAATGTACATTTGTCATCTTGACAGGCATAAATACTGAATTTTAAACGTTGTTGTTTTTACTCCGGAAATATTCTACTGAATTACACTCGTGCATCAAAATAAACCTGATAATTTTCCATTCAAGCATGTTGTCAGTAAAAAAATTGCATTCGGTTATTTTCATATTTTGCTAAAAGAGCCCTCCTCCTTCGGAGTCGGGCTCTTTCGATAAAATATGAAAATAAACTCATGCAGCTTTTAGACAAAATGCTTTCATGGAAAATTATCGGTAATTTTGAAGCACTTGTGTAATTACTCCCGATAAATGGTTCTGAGAGACGTAAAACAATGGATTCGAATCGAATTGCTAGATGGCGGTGTGTGCTCTTTCATGAAATACGTTATTTTATTTGCTAGTAAACGTAAAATAGATATCCTCCTGATTTTTTAACACAATGCCCCCTACAATACAAAAAGATTTTGAGTTCGATAGTCGATTGTTGAGTGAATACAACAGGGTTCTTCAGACCTATTATATTGAACGATTCAAATATGGAAAATCCGACGTGTTATTGCATTTGTATCCCTTGGAGTTTTCTCTGATTCGGGTAATTCTCCTGTAGTTATATACTTGTGGTCAACAACCGCTATAGTGGGGCAATCGTTTTTGATATATTCACGTATACTGTTTCTTATATCTCAACTTGTTTTTGTCATCTCTGAGTACTACTGCATAAACTCACCCCTAGGCGTAGAGATTTGCGAAACGACTTTGGAACTCTGGCCTTCCCCGATCCTCGTGGTAGCCGACACCCAAAACTGGTACTCTATATGCGATTGGACGCTCTTCACCTCGAAGACGGTGTTTTGCCCGGAAACCGTCTGTCTCGCGTTGTCGACTTCGGTGCGGCCGTCCATGCTCCTTCGGTACAGATTGTACTTGGTGACGACGCCATTGGGCTCGTGAGGCGGCAGCCAGGATACTTTTAGGGACTGTGGTGAGCTCACGACGACCTTGATGTCTGCAGGTGGTCCAGGTACTACGGAAATCAATTTGGTAATATTATTTTGTAGTCGGAAACCTCTAGAGCAGAATGAACCCCGACAAAAATAAATTACCCAAGTTCCTAAACATCTCCAGGATGTGTCTGGAAAAATAATAGGGGAACGTCCCCAAGGCATACAGAGGAGGCTCATTAAGAAACAATGATATTGATGTGGTATTCATTTTCTTCACATTAACTATTCTTAACTGGAGTAGATTTCCTGCTACCAAAGTATATTGGAAAGAGCATTCAGCGCGAGAGATTCATATCATCAAAAGAATACATAAGAGATCGTCAATTTTTGGGTGAAAACTCTAAATTGAATTCGTAAAAATAACCTTTACATAAGTCTTAAACACCTCATCTGTTGATGGTCGTATGAGGAGATAATATATACATATAAAGGGTCGAGGGAACAAGTTAGCCTGCAACTGCTGCTGCAATGGTTGTAAACGGGCTCTGTGGTTCTTGCGCTACCTGCATATTGCTCTCTCACATCTCCAGTTTCTCATCGGTATCGTCTCCACAATCGATTGAACACAATGGCTTCGATCATGCACAACTCCGCAGCTCTCTGAGTTTGGCTATCTTCGAACATTCTAACTGCTGGTAACTGCTCATGACGTGTCAAATGTTGTCGCGGCATGTTTTCAATCAGTGACTGAATGAAACTAACCAGGTATATCATCAATTCGTATTTTCGAAACAAAATTCAATAATGTACAATTTATTCGACCCTAAACAAAAAAAAACTTTGTTGAATTTTATACGGGATCAACAACCACCGTGTATTGAAATGATGGTTGTGAAGAATATCTGCATGAATTTTCAGGAAAATACCAGGTGTTCCTGAAGAGTTGAATGATTTTTGGTTGTTTTTCCGTAGACTTTTTGTGGTGTATTTGGAACAATTTGGAATAACAAACGAACAACTGATGGCTCACGTTTGGCGAATTGATATAGAACATTTGATTGATAGGGATATATAAGTATTGGTTTGGTATTCGATTTCCTATCAATTTGCCGTCATATAGGTCGGCCCTTCAGTTTTGTGCTTTGTAATAGAGTCTCACTAGACAATTCGCCCAGGCTAGCGGGAATCAATTTTTAATATTAGGGGGAGCCACATTTTTTGAAATCGAAGTAATGCATTGAATTGAAACGAAAATCCTTTCAGACAATACTAACGGGTGTGGTTAAAAAAAATCGTTAATACTTCGGTCGCTATGAGCACCTTTTTTTTTGTGGAAGTTACGTAATTTGGTCTCCTCTACCAAAATTCCGAATGAGATTTTCAGCGGTCTCATATATTTTCGGAGATACAGGTCCATTTTGTTGAAAAACTTCCCAATTCCTTACGTCAAATTTCTGTTGTTTGAACACACAAAATTCGTCCTTCTTCTGATAAAACACCACTCACTCTCTTATTCACTCGTTTTCAATATTTTCAAGCATGAAAAACCATTTTGTTTTCAAAAAATGCATTCATTTTCGAACCATAACTAATTTGTTGTGATGTCATACTGCAATGACAGTTGAAAGTGATGTGTTTGCAGTGTTGGCGCTCCTGTTTTAATTGTTGAGAACTGAATGTATTCATGTTGACTTTTGGAAAAAGTTGGATTTTTGAAAAAATAATGGTTTTTTGTGCTTAAAAATGTTGAAAACGAGTGAATAAAATAGTGAGTGGTGTTTGATCAGAAGAAGGATAAATTTTGTGTGTTCAAACAACGGAAATTTGATGTGAGGAATTGGGAAGTTTCCCAACAACATGAACCGTATCTCCGAAAATATATGGGACTGCCGAAAATTTCATTTGAATTTTTTGTAGGAGAGACCGAATTACGTAAGTTCCACAGAAAGAATTTCAAAAAAAACGTGCTCATAACGACCAAAGTATTACCAAAAATTAAAATCAAATCGATATAGTGTCTTACGCGGCGTGTGCACTGAAAAATCTAAAATCCAGGAAGGGGCGCCCGTCCCCTCTTGCCCTCGAGAAACGGCGCCCTTACCCCTACTATTTTTGTCTTATCAAATAAATGATTCACTGCGATCCAATTTGAGTTTAGTAAAGAATATAAATATTTCAAATGAGGATTTGTCAGGGGTTATATTCAATGAATATTTGATTGAGTCTATAACAAGAATAGATTAGACGAGTCGATGGTGAAACGGTACAAACAAATAGGTGTGATGAGATTTCGAGCACACATAGTTATGTTTCATGTCAATGACAAAATGCTTGAAGCTCATTCAACTGTAGCAAACACATTTAATAATGGACAAGATCGACTAAATGGCTCAACGATACATATTAGTAGTTTTATGATATTCCACTATTGGGAGCAATCTAATTCGATAACGGACCAGGGAGAGAGAGAAAAGAGAGATCGATCATGTAATAGCTCAAAAATGGTATTCAGCTATTGATATTGGACTACACTAAATCAAGTTTCGTTTGAGTGATCATCCGTCAAGACCTAGAGAGAAACAATCAGACTATTGGCTGATTGGCAATAATAGAAGTTTCGAAATGTATATTGACGCATTAATTGATATTCTATGGATTCTGAAGATTTCTCTACAAGAGACTCCAGATATTTTTTGATGATTCCCTTTAATATCATGAATACTTATGTTTCGATAGCCTATTTCTATATCACGTTCTAGAATAGAGGTCTGATGAAAAATAACAATTCATCAATGCCCAATATTATTACTAGCGTATTTACTTTATTTAGATATTCAACAGGGGCTCGAGTATCAGATCTGTACAAGCACACCACCACAAAAAATAGTAACGGCTTATGTATACCCCGAAACAATTATTCAAGAACAATTAATTCCGTATTCCATAAAGGTTTTGTAGAGTATAACAAACTTCCAGCCCGATTGAAAACAATTTAATACTTTGCCTAACTTCAAACAGGAGTTAATGAACTTCCTTGAAATGGAGTACAGTGCTTAGATTATACTACTTAACGTTGAAATTATCAAGTTGCAACATTGTAATATTATTGATACCAACATGTGAAATCTGATTCTTTATATTAGAATGTATTAGAATCTTATATACAGATTCACACGAAAGGGAAGCCCCGTAATGTTCAAAGAACATCTCGTCAATCAAGGGACAGAATATACGAATTAACATAAACTTTTAATTTGTAACCCTCAGGAAAGAGTTCCTTCGGTAAGGAGTTCCAGAGTTCAGCTGTGCTGTTGAAAAAAGATTCCTGAGCAAAAGAGGTTTGACAGGTCTCTAAGCTCACAACAAAGGGGTGGGAATTCCGCACTCGTCGAGTCATCCGTGTTGATACTGCCAAGGGTGGAACGATTGACGACTTTTCAGAAGAGCATCGACCGTAAAAATATCTATGGAAGAGAGACTCTACTATGATGTTCTTGAGAATTGAGCGAGTCTGAGAGCGAAGAATTACCAACGAGACGTATTGTCTTCCTCTGAAAAGAATAAGAAAATTTCACTGAATGTTTTGGTAGGGCAAAATCCGATTTTTTTTCAAAATCACGATTTATTTGATTTTTTTGATTTTTTTAAATTTGAATATAAAATTTTAACATTTTGTTTCTTTGAAATTATTGTTGATTATTTTAATGTATAAGTCTAAAAATTTTAATACAATTTGCGGCTCAAAAACTTGTGACAACGCATTTGTCGCGCTTCTTGCAAGAAAATTCTTGTCGCGAATTGTTTTCCTTCTGTTCTATACACTCGATATACAGTGCCGAGTGAGGCACGAACGCGTTTCTTGTGCTTTTTGCAAGAATATTCCTGTCGAGGCTTGTTTTCCTTCTCAACCTATAAATTGATTTTGCCCAACAATTTCACGCATTTCGCTAGTTGTACACACTCGGATATTAGAAACAGATTAGGCATAGAAAAAGAAGGAAAACTCGTGTTTTTGTTTAAATTGTATAACGAAAATGAAAGGACCGAAAATTTACAGTAATAAAATTTAGGTGTGATGTTTAGTTCAAGAATTTGGAATTACGTACTCCTTTTTGTTGTTATCGCTAAAAGCAGAAACCCCTCTGATATTCGAGAAAACTTTTATATTATGTTTTTATCTGGTTCTGAATATAAAAAACAAAATTAATTCAAATCATGATTTCAATCGTGATTTTAATCACTTGACTTTAATCAGCCCAACCCTGTATAGAACTGTATTCTGAGACAGGTACCTGTCCTCACATGGTTTACCCATGAGAGATTATTACCAATCGTAATTCCTGACATCGAGATACTAGACGACTTTGAAGGAATAGTTACTGAATGAAAGATAAAGATAGATCGGCTTCCTTTGAGAAGAGATATGCCTAGATTTCCCAGCATCAGATTCCACTGAGCTGATGGATTACAAAAAAGTTTTTTGTCGTCAGTGATACTTCATTTAAGAAGTCGAAAACATATCGTTGCTTTGCAAAAGTGAGATTTTTCAATCTGCTATTGTAACAATCATCATCGATGGTTGGTGTGCTAAAATCGCGGTATCATTACAGACTCGCAGCTTCAGAACGTACAACCCAATTGCTGAAATCGATAGAAGTAAAATATCGCCTTGCGAGTTCCGATGTATAAAACTGTTGAATGAACTCCATAAAACTCCATCGGAGAGCAATCATATGAATTTTCCGAGCGTCGCTCAGCAAGATAAACTGTTGAAGTTGCCGTCTTCTCTGGTCTGGTAATGGGAAGAAGCGGTAATGGTAGAGCATAAATCAGCGGCCAAAATGGGCCTGATTCAATTTCGATACCATTGTTGAATTTTTTTTTTCTTGGAGTTTGGAGTCTTATTTATCCATAGACATTATAACTAATGTAATTGGGCAACGACATTTTGCTCTGAAATAAGGTTTTTTAATCGTTTTAAAACATATGATTCTAAGATTCACTTTCATACTGCGACATGAACTGAATGGTTGAGCAAATCGACTACATTCTTTCAAATTCGAAGCAGATGAAAGATGTCGAAATAAATGGGGTCAATGATATATCAAACTGATAACCCATAAGTCTTCATTCTCATTTGAATTTTTTTGTCAAGTGCTACTAGAGATGTGACTATTAAAAATAATTCGAAAGTGTGTCTCGATTTGTGATGTAAGCGCTTCAACTTAGAGCTTTTCCGTATACAAATTGGCGCCCAACGTGGAACCAGAGGTAACACGCTGGCATCATCCTATAAAACGTAAGTGGAGGAGACCTGATATACTCAATAGTAGATAATTCCAATTATTGTATATTGTAGATGCTCACCAACCGTTCGGAATAGAATGGAAGGCTTCAAATGGATGCAAACAAACCACTTCGAATTAGTCGTTCTTGTATTTTCCCAAGATGAATAAAAACCCTGGTGCGGTGACCGATACGTTTTTGTTTAGCCAATTTCTCTCGACCTGAGAAATCAAAGAGAAAACTTACATTTTTTGACGGTAGGTGGTGTTGAGGTGGTGATACAAATGCGATTTTCTAAGAGTACATTTTCATTAAGTCGGCAGCTTAGGAGTGATTTTCGATACCGGCGGTCTCATTCGATGAACTCTTGCGGGATCTTTCGTCACCAATAGAATTATCAGTATACAAAATACGTAAGGTCAAGTTCGTTTAATAAAAAGCTTTTAATTTTTTTGAAATGTTTGACAGTTCGATTTGAATTTGAATGCATTTGAAAGTTCTTTTAATATTCAAAATCCTGTACCTAGTTCTTGTTCCTTTTCACATTTTTTTTGTTTATATTCTTTTTAAGTGTTTATCATTGCTGTTCTTATATTTGTTTGATTTTATAGTGATAGTTAGATTTATTATGAACCGATTTACAAAGCTCAAAATAAAACGCTCCTGTAACGTGTAGGTATTACTTATCCCTCATATCATCGGCTCGTAATCACATTAAAATTGCATTTTTTTAACACTATGTAGAAAAAAGTAATTACCTATCTTCGGTTCCTCAGAAAGTAGAAAGATAAGATATCAATACTTTCCAGTTTCACTCATAACTATTGTTTCGGAAGATTTAAAATCACATCACAATCACTGAGTTTTTGATTTATTTTTCATCAAATTGAAAGCAAAAGGAATACCTTATAATCAGTCGAAATGTGATGACTACTCAATTTCTAGCATTTCGCAGGAAAGTAAGAAATTGCATACAAAACATGAGACCATGAAATAAACAACCTATAAATTTATAAATTATCGAATGGCCGTCTAGCAGACGGATATCATGGCATCACAGATTAAATTAAAATCACGTAAGGGTTTTTATTCATCTTGTATTTTTCAAACGAATATTCTTATTATTGTGAGTTACTCGCTCTTATAACAGGTGACGAAATGTTTCAATCAGGACCAGCTGTTCATTTGTTAATAGGGAAGTGGATCAAAGTGGAAATATAGCGATTTATTCACAAGGTGACTTATAGTCCAGTCTATGACCATTTTCCCGTGTATTTATCCCATACAACACCGATTCGCATGAAAATTTGGATTCAGGATCTACATACCCTCTTCTTCAAAATCTACCCTGTGCTTTCTTCCTGGGGGTGGATGCCACCCCTTCTTGGAGGTGAAAAATTCTATATTGGAAATTAGTGCGGAAATCAATAGATTGACTGATTCTAAGCACTTTTTGTTCAATGAAGTTTTTTCTGAAAAGCAATACTTTTCGACTTATTCGCGAGTGAAATTGTCGGTTTTTAGGCAAAAAAAACACGTTTTCAGATCCTTTTTTCGGAAATAACTGGAAAAATACGCCAAAATGGAAAGTTTCTACGTACAATAACCAAAAACCAATTCATTTTTTGGGGAAAAACTCATTGGACCTTTTTTGAAGTCCTTCGAAAATCCGTTACTCTTGTTATTTATTCAAGTTTCTAGCATCAAAACTGACCGAGGTATGAAGGAAATAATATTGAATCCTATTTTTTCGTTGAAAAAAAAAAGTGAATAACTCATCCTCTTTTCCCCCCCTTTGGAAAAAATCGCTGGTACTCCATAATTCACTTCATTCATGTTCTTTCAATGAGTTCTGACTTTTTCATCGATTGAAAGTACGTAGTTTTTGAAAAAATTGAGATTGAAGAGAAAAAATCATATACGTAATTTAGCGAAAAATCATCATTTCTTCGAAATAACTCGAAAAGTATTGATCACATGAAAAATTTTCCAGGGTACAAAATTGAAGGTTATTGTTCTCTGGAAATTTTGGTGATTCATTTTTTTCCGCTGGATGAAAAAAGAGTAAGATATGGCCAGTTAAATATTGTGAGGGTTCGCGCAAAGTACCTTTTTTGATCTGAAACAAAAAATCATGTGAATGAGCTTATAGCTTTCGAAAAAAGCTACAAAATACTTTTTTGGTGTATTTGATTGCTTAAAGACTAAGCGAGTTATGGGAAAAAAACCAAAAATAGTTTTTGTAGAAATTAGAGTAAGTATATTACTATATTGAAGAATACACATAGTAACTATATTTTAGGCATAGTGGAACTATATGATTTCAACCGATCACACATCCAAATCTAGACTTAACCTTTTTTTGAAGGGGTAGTTTTCACCCTTGAAAAATCAAAAGCAACCCCGAGTACAGAGGTAGAGTCTCAATCTGAATTTTCATACAGTTGGGTTTCCCGGTTACTCAATAACAATTTCGATATAAGTTTTTAATAAAAACTATCATAAGGGTGGTTTTTAGGGGTCGAAACTGTTTGATAGATCAGAAATTGTCTATCAAGGTTAATTCAACGTATTTACAGAAACTAGTATTTTGTAATTTTTTTTGAATAGGGGTAGTTTTCACCTCTGATGAATAAAAATCAACCCCAGGCACGACCTCAACTCTAAAGTAGATATTAGATAGAAGCTAAATCTCAAATTAAATGCAAATAGATACTGAATAAGTTAAATAACTGCCAAATAACATATTAATTATTATTTTCCGATTATATTCTTTCAAAAGGGGGAGGGGGTGTTAAGGGCTGACACTGATTACTGAACCATAAATTATATTAAAAATTATCAATCGATTGATTTTACTGATATAAATATGATTTCAGTTTATTACATGCTCCAATCTGAAATTTTATAGGGTTGGTTTTTACCCCCCCTCCAAAAAAGCAACCCTCGGAACAGAGTAGATTTTGAAATAGTGGGTAAGTAGAACCTATATCAAAATTTTCATACGAATCGGTGCTGTATGGAATAAATACACAGTTTACACTGTTTTCTACCGTCATAGACTGGAGTATTAACTCAAGGGTATTGTAACGATACACAAAAAACATTTATGACATTTATGATATTGTCGATGGTTAGAGTGTTAAACTCTGGCACGATTCGCAGCTCCTTCGCCAAAATCGATAGACGTAAATTACCGCCGACACATCAGACCGCCGAAACTGTTGAATGGACCCCGAGAAACTCCATCGGAAAGCAATCAAATGAATTTCCCGAGCGGCGCGAGATAAACTGTCGAACTTACCGTCTTCTTCGGTCTGGCAGTAGGACGGGGCTGTGAGGACTCCGTCCCCGACTTTGGTGAACGCCAATACTTGCAAACTGTAGTTAGTGAACTTTCTCAATCCGGTGATCACGGTTGTCAGCGCAGTCGTTTTGCGTGTCTCTATTTCGTCGCTGCCTGGAAGTTAGAGGAACGCGTTAGAATAATGCTTAACCGTCGGCGTGAGTTCCAACTCCTTTATAGGACTTGGGAACGGTTGGGTTGTATGTTAGGGTGACATTGTTTTTTTACGGTTATTCCGTTCTCAAACAGAAGGTCTCATCTGGAAGTTATCGTTGAGGGGGACTGCAGCATTTTTCGAACGAGTTAAAATCATTTATTCATTCAATCATTCACGGGTTTCTGAATATAACCTTTATTGCTTTGTTCATTGAACGATATATTATATTTTTTTAGAGCATGAAGACCAAACTGTAATGAGGTGTCTCATATGAGAAACAATGAGAAACAATGAAGGCATTATATGTTAGAATCTGAACGTTTTTGTTCAAAATGTCAATATCATGTTTCAATGAATTTTCCAAAATGTCAATGTCTTCCCCAAAGTGAAATAATGTTATATCATCTGCAAAAGAAAAGTGCATTCCATATAAATTGAGTCTTTTGATATTGTCAATATAGATTAAAAGAAGAATTGTAGCCAACACTGAGCCTTGAGGGAAGCCAATTTCAGAAAGTTTCTCATTACTTTTATATTAGTTGATTTGTACGTCCTACTGTTTGCGATTTCGAAAATAGTTTTGGAATAAATTGAATGCATGACCTCATATACCATAACTATATGATATATCCATTAAAATATTATGGTCAACAGTGTCAAAGGCTTTTTTCAAATCTAAAAATGTTGTTATTACATAATCACTATCATATAATCTTTCATAAATTTTATTCATGAGATCAGTTATTATAGATTAGGTGTTCGTATTTGGTTGTAAAGCATATTGAATAATTTAATTTGAAACATATTTTCGTTCACCTGATTTGTATATGGGTTTCAGAATAGTTCTTTACAGATAATCAGGAAAAACTGCATCTTCAATGCTTTTGTTTATAACGAGTGATAGAGGCAAACTTATTATATCTACAATGTCATTCAAATTTTTTGTTGTAATCTGATCTTCACCTGGTGCTAAATTCAATTTAAGAGACATTATCACATCGTAAATGTCTTCTTCTGAAATAAGTTTGAAAAATAATGATTTGGGAGTTGTGATGAATGTATCGAAATTATTCTGGATTGTTTTCATTTTTTTTCACAAGTTATTCTCAATTTCGGAGAAAAAAATATAATATTCGTCGCATATATATTTTTCATCTGTTAATAATATGTTATTTTTATTTTCGATCTGATGTATAGTTTGTTCGGTTCTTTTGCCTTTGATATTATAATTAATTGCATTCCAAATTTTTTTAGGATTTGTTCCAGCTTGAACAAATTGGGCATTGCAATGATCTTTTTTCAATTTTTTGCAAAGACTATGTATTTCATTTTTGAGGGTTTAAAAAAATTATTTCAATTCAACATCATTTGGGGTTTTTTTGGTTTTTGTTAATTTTGTCCCGATTTTTTTTAACAGTGCATCTGTTATCCAATTAATGTTTTCTCGAGTTCTGAATCTTTTAGTGTAACTACATTCTTTTTTTTTGTTTCATTAATGCAATTTCCAAGTTCTTCAAATGTTAGAATGTTTGTGAATGAGTCAAGTTTTTGAGAAATCTGATCTCGGAATTTATTTATGTCTGAAATAGTTATTATTTCATTGGTCATAACAAATTTATTGAATCACGATTGAATTCAGTTGGGAAATTTGAAAATCCAATATGAATAAAACGATGCAATTGAAAAAATATTAGAATCGCCAGCTCTCAAGTATAGTCAACGCCAACTAGGATCAGATTTTGATGTGCATGGTACCCGCCCCAGAAGAAAGCTATTGGTCAAGAATAATAACTTCTGGCTAAACACATACAATTTTACCTTTCTGCGCCGACTCATTTTAGTTGGCATCGATACAAAAATTCGAAATATATGATATGTAATATTGATTACGTAAAAGATGACCGTTCGCAAGTACTTCTATTTCAACCTAAATCCCAGCCTCTCATTGAATTTAGATTTGGAAATGTAGAAGTTGAAATCAGTACTGTTTGCTATTCGTACGGACCATGGTGAAAAATACTGAAAATCTAGATTTGTTTTTCACCGTAGCTGAGAGATAGTACTTTTTGTGACTTTGGAAGGGACTGAAATACTATATTTGGTTGGAAGCGATGGATGATGATCAACTTTCTTGTTAATGTCGAATAATCTTTCTAAATCTTTATCATCCCTTCTGTTACAGAGTAGTTGGAGATCTATTAGTAGGTGTAATTGTCGGTAGTTGTATGTGTGATATTCGGCTTCAGGTCCGTATTTATAAGCATTGAACCTCAAAAATTATCTCTGAACTCATTAAGGTGCACATTCTCTCTGAAATATTTTCTCCCTCGCCCTTATAGGTAATTCAATGATTTTGCTGATTTGTCAGAATACTAACAATTCAGCAACAAGCTTTTCAACACACAATTTGCAAATCAAGCAGAATTTGGTGAGTACAACGCATGGTTTGTTCTTCAGCAGAATGAAAAAATCACTCAGTAAAATAAGCATTTTTTTAGTACAACGCGTGACATCAGAAATATGGTCGAATACCTAAAGACTACCTACATTCCCAACACATGAATGCTTTGTGAATTTCGCAAATGATGATCAGTGAAGTGACAAAATTGCAATTCCTGTAAAGCGATGATGTTCTCATATTTATTTTTCACACGTTCATTTTGAACCAGCACCATTCTTTCGCAATGTTGCACATGTTCAAAAATACCATATTCGAGTGTTAAAAAATTGACTACTCGTATATTATAATACTTTTTGAAATTATTTAGGACAAAAAGTTTTCATTCTGTTACATTCCACTCCTTCCCGGGAAACTACTCAATTTGAGTATATTATTACAGAAATGAGTCAATAGTAGTAGGAGAGCCCACGATGCTAAATCGGGATTTACTCGAGCGTCATAGAGACCTATTGGGTTGCGAAGCTTAGATGATAAAAAGAAAAAAATGTTATATAATGTACACCTTTTCATCGGTGGGGGAGCGGATATAGACTGTCAAAAATGTAAAAAAAACTGTTGCATGGAAATACTCGAGCGCGTCAGATATTGATATCATCTATGTACTACATATTTTTAAAAATGTATAATCGTCAGATTATGAGACTGCGACGTCTAGCAGTCTCATAATCTGACGATTATCTGGAGGGATTCGCCTATTCTTCCAATTTGATTTTTTTTTTATTTTTTGAATCATTGAACTTAAGTAATTGAAAATCTCAGGAAGAACATGCAAATAAAAAAGTGTATGTTTTTCTAGTAGAATTGTTGTATTTATAAGAAAATAATTAAAAGCAATTAAATTTTTTAAATTTTAAAACGTTGGATACACGTTGTAAATAATTTCATGCCACCAACGAGTCTGTGTGATCAATTGTCATGGCATAATGGCAACAAAAACCAGAGTGGGGACAGAGTGAGAGAGCAATAGATAGAGAAAGAGTGAGAGAGAAATAGAAGTGTGGAGAGGGACTATAGGCATCTCGTAGCAGCACGCATCGAACTTAATCGATGAATTTTTATTACTTCGGCTTGTGGAAATCGTCAGATTATATATTTTTTGCAATTCT
The DNA here is from genome assembly GCA_032362365.1 of Zygogramma bicolorata. Taxonomy (NCBI): domain Eukaryota; kingdom Metazoa; phylum Arthropoda; class Insecta; order Coleoptera; family Chrysomelidae; genus Zygogramma; species Zygogramma bicolorata. The sequence continues at coordinate 1,583,150 of JAVJAQ010001645.1, read as the reverse complement.
TGAATTATTTCCTTCAAAATGAAGATAAAATTAGCTACGCTCGAGAATGTCGAGATGATGTTTTTTTTACAACTTTGTAGCCCTCCTCCTTCTTTAGGTCACTCTGGAATTGTCAGATTAGTGGAATATACACGTTTCAGGATGTAACTAACTCACCATACCTTAATCTGATGCGCTCGAAAGTTTCAGATGATCTTTTATTTTTACTAATCTGATCCTTTATCCTTGAAGGGCGGCCACATATATAGGGCTCATATATGGTGGAAGTACTTAACCGGGTACAAGGTATCCCCCTGTATATTAATCTGCCGCGCTTTAGTAAATCCCGATATTCCCTCTTGGGCTCCCCTATCATAGTTAATTGTTTTCTATATCAGAACCTAAGTTCATCCAACAGACGTTGTGGTGACAACTACATCTATACGAGATATTTCCATTTGAAAAAGAATTTGCCTAGAAGTTTTGAGAACGGAAGCAGATTTAGTTTCCGAAACGTTAATAGATAAGTATTTTCATATATATCAGTTCTTTTTTTTTTGATAGGCAAAATTTGAGTAATACGAGAAGTTGTTGACTAATTGGACTCGTTCTATCCAGAAAGAACTGTTTTTCAATAGACGCAGCTACTTTTTAGGGTAGTTCAAAAATCTGCCCTTCTACTGTTGTATAGATTTCAATATTCATTCTTATTTTCTCAGATTGTGGTAGGTTAAAAACCCAGAAAACTACGGAAAAAATTCACGGGATTCTCCACTCTCACTTACGCTTCGATAATACTGTAATGAAATGAGGACGAGGCAAATCAAACCAATTCACTATAAGCAATTTCCGACTTACCTCTCCAGTTGTCGTCCAGAACCGGTTCATACGTCAGTTTGTAGCCTTGCAGGAGTCCGTTGCAATGCTCCGTGGGGGGTGGCTGCCAGCTGACTTGCAGCGACTGAGATGTAAGGGCCGCACACCTAACGTCTTCTGGAGGCATGCTGGGGACTGCAAATGAGGAACTCAAGATATATTGTGAGTTGGGAAAACTATCTTAGAAAAGTATTTTGTTTAACGAGCATTCAATGATAGCCACTCTCCACGAGAATGAAGTTTGCAGCATGAGCCGTAGGAGTGGGAAATGAGCATCCCATGCGAGTTTTAAACTATACTTTTTCTACGGCCATAACAGAGAATGGACAACAACAAGGTACTCAATACAGGGTGATTCACGGAGGATGGCACATTGGACGTTTCTGGTGCCTTCCATTAAACTTCCAAAGTGATCCTTTGTTTAATGTGCCATCCACTGTGTATATTTCATGCATATGCCGTAGACATGTGTCTACCTATATGTTTCTTAGATTATCCCTGGCATAACCAAAAAATATTTTTTCTAGAAGAGTCAACAAGAATCGTACTCAAAATATACTTAATATTGAAAAATGATCAAGATATATTATATTCGTTTAATTTTGCATTTGGCAGAAATAAGACATGAGAGGGAATCTTTGCTTCTGCAAATCATATGGCTCATCAGTGATATTCAGCAGGACTTTCGTACAAACAACATTTCGAACTGTCTGTTCCCTACGAAACAAAAGTCTGAATCTGTTGCAGATAACCCCAAAGCCGAAACGCCATCTACTGGATGAACGAATACTCATACTCCTAGTATACCGTGGTGACCTCTAATAGCAGGCACATCGTACGTCAAGGCCGTAACAAATAACCTGCCATGAATGAGAACCGTCTACGGTCTACTTGTAGAGAAAGATGACAGAAATACATTAAATAACATTCTGAACTTTGTCCGAATGTAATCATTTCAAACATCGAAATTCTGCTTTCTGTTAGGGGTTGCAGCTTCCTCGGCAAGTAGACCGTAGACGTTTCTTGTTTTCGGTGGGTCATTTGTTGCGGCTTTGCCGTACGATATGTTCGCAGTTGGAGGTCTCCTCTACTTGGGGAATGAAAAGTTTCATTGTTTGGTTATCCAGTGGATTCAAAGTTGAAAATTTCGAAGTGATACAAATAAATTGAAGTTTCAACCAATGCAGCACTGTATTTCTAATTCGAAATCCCAATTCCCAATATTTGTGACTCACCGTCTTCCATTGTCTGCACAACGACAGCTTCAGATAGGGGTCCCGCTCCCACTTCATTGAAAGCTTGTACGACGATGGTGTATCTGGTATATTTGCTGAGCGACCCTAACAATATTTCGCCACCGTCCTCGCCATCTCCAGTCACTGACGTGAAGTTGTAAGTGCCCATACTAGACGTGCGGTAGCCAACGTTGAAGCCCTACGATGATTCAAACGAATTTCAGGAGGATCTATCTACTTCGGTCCACTCATGTCGTAAAAATGAGGTGTCCAATATGACTTATCACGTCACGACTACTATACTTTCTGGTGAACCTCATGGTCAATCACGAAAATGGAGGTAAATTACGTGCCTTTGAAGAAACATAATTCGAAATTTCAGTTCCAATTGTAAAAAATATCAGTCATTTAAATGAACGTTGAAATGCTGCAAAAACGTATTCGAAATATTTATATTTTCTATTTGAACTCAATTATCGAATCCCGATACTATAGAGGCACGTATTCGACTTTCGTCTTCTGGTTCGATCATGAATTTTACCAAGAAAATCTGTAGTGATGACGTGAATAATCAAATTGGACATCTTCTTCTTCGATTTCAGTTTAATAAAAAATCACTTATATTTTTCAAATGAAATATTATTTCATACAGTCGTCTATGCATACAGCTTTGAGAGTTCCACCTAAAATAATCACAAGTTACGATGTGGAATATCATAATTCGTTCGGTACATCGGGATAGATCCTCTTTTCTGTAGAAAGAATCGCCTGTATCGCCTATATAATCGCTTCAATAATAAGACAGCAAGTCATTACAGAAAGTATGTAAAACAATTGCTCGTCGATTTATGGTTATAACTAGATTCAGTACCAATCCTCGAACTGTTGAAAAATTAATTTCCTGAAAGTATGATATTCAAGCTAATCTCACAGATAATTTGGTGCAAAAATTCGTTAAATTTAGCTTCAGCACGGTGGAATGTAGCAATGAGATGAAATTTATCTGGTTGAATGTTACATATCCCATCCTTTTACAAAATAACTTCTGGAAGCGGCAGCTGTTCAATACGTGATGAACGGTTTTAAATAGTGGGAGAATAAAAAAATATATAACGTTTATTCTGATAAGGGAAGAATAGTTCACATCTCTGTATTCAGAATACCATTAGTTAACTCTGGAGGGTAGTGGGTAACAAGTTGGGCAACACTTGACGTGAAAATAACGGAAAATATCCGTTTCCCAATACTGAAAGAAGTATTATTTATTCAACAATGCAATGTGACAAATCAGTTCTTTTATTTGGTGAATGAACTCTAGATTTTGGCGAGAACGCCGCAGTATTAATTTTGGCGAAGGAACTTCATGAAGAGCGTGCTGTTACCTGAATATCTCCGTGCCTTAGTTCGGGCATTGGAGGAGACCAAGTGACCAAAATTTCTGTCGAAGATATGGCCCTGGCAGCAGGATTCAATGGTGAGCCTGCAGGACGTTGCGGTTCCGTCCTTAGTATAAGATCATCGCTAGGCGAGCTTTTTCCGGCGGGACCTTCCGCTATCACGTGAAAAATATATTTGGTTGCCGGTTTTAGGTCTTCTACGAGGGCTACGTAGGGCAGTGGGGAGTCTGTCAGTTCTATTTGGTGCCAAGATCCTGAAATGGAAGAACGTTGAGTGTAAAACGAAATTTTCACTTATATCGAATTTGAAATGGCTAAAGGTACTGGTGTTGCAATCGATGCGATATTGTTTAGAATTTTATGGCGACAACTTTACGAATCATGTTGATTTTTCAATTTCATCGAAGCCAATTGTCGGACATTACAATTAACGTCATATGATTTGAATTTTTTTTCTGAGAAATATGAGTTCCACTCCGGCTGAATTTGAGTTCTCCTATTGCTCATCGTAGTTTAAGTAGTTTCGTTATTTATAGTTTACTTTTTTTCATTACCCCTTCCCAGTCCAGTGGTGCCATATTGCATCATCAAATCTTTACCTATATATGAGTTTTTGAGACATTGAGAGTTGCAGAATTCTTCTATAATACTTGCTGGAGTGCTTTATAGATGTCGGATATGAAGTCTGTTGATATTTTATTTTGTGAGTAACGTCAAAATCGGTCGTTGATAGAAGCGTGTGCTACATTTTTTTTTCGAGTAGGGAATTCAACTAATTTTTCACAAATAAATGAGTTTTGTGTACCTATATTCTACTGGAAGAAAGCTCTTGGAAACTGAGTGCGAAGAGAATCATGCCACGATCCAGATATCGAATGTTGAGATTTTTTCAAAACTTGATTTGAAAATTGGTTTGAAAATACAATCATGCCAATTGCCGTGAAAAGTATACTTTGCTATTCGTTTATCGGGTAGCACGTAGTTCCGAAAAAAATTTGGTATCAATTTAATATGTTTTGTACCGCTGGTTACGATTCCGAAGTCGAAAAGCGGCGCTTCCCCTTCATTCCGAAATTAGGGGCGTCTGAAGTCCGGAAAAGAGGAATATTCCGCCTTCTTTTTTGAGTGAAAAAAAGATTAGAAGTAAACAATTTTGCTCCTGAGGTGTCTGGTACACATCATTCCACCTTCTTTTGTAACTTTTCACCATTTGTCAATATAAAAGTCGAAAAATAATTCCCGATATGATTTTGCGGTTTTATCGCGGGGCAACCTAACCCCACCTCAAAATCGTGCACATCAACCAAAAATAATAATAATAATGAACCACTGATGCATTAATCCGATTTTCTCATAAATGAATCAAAGAAGAAGAATGAAAAAAATAATATTTTTTCCCCCACAAATAATGAGTTGGGTTGGAAGGGGTTTACTGATATTCATAGTTGTTGATTTGAATACTATGCGAGCTTTCCATTTATGTACAGTACTGAAGGATAATGAATGATATCTAAATTAATACCTATACACATCAAAAATATACAAACATATATTCGAATGTATCAGACACATTTCTTTTCCAATCGTATCTATTGGTCAATTCAATGAACATTTTTTTGGTGGAGGTTTATAGGATGCTCTTCACAAGTTTTGAATTGGAGAAAACAAGCTGCTCAATGAGAGGTCCTACAAAATTTCAAAGGGATATGAAAATGCTTCTATTTGATTCGTTTCGGAAATATATAAACAAATATGTATCAGATACATTTCAACTTACAGGATATCTTACTCCATTTTCATAGAAGAATTGGTTTCAAATTATTTCCGAAAGCACGCCCTGACTATGTTCGGAGATGGTTTTGTAACGCGGAGTATATAACAAAAACAGCCTGCTTCAAGTGTATAGCAACCAATACTCACTGTCCAGCTCTCTATACTCCACTATGAATTTGAAAACCTCGTTGGAGTCTGTGGATTTATGCTGCCACTTCAGATTGACTGATCTGCTGCTAATCATAGCCGCTTCCAAATTCTGGGGGGGTCCTGGTGGTTCTTGCACCATCAGTTGTACCAACTGTTGATCCCTACCGTACATGTTACTGGCCTGACAAAAGTACGCACCGCTGTCTTTGGCATCGGAATTGACTATTTGCAACTCAGCTGCCACCTAAATGAAGTGATTGATGTTGAAATTCTTCACGTCGAGTTTTTTAATGATTTAACCGTTGAATGCATATTGTTGCAAATTTGCAACAACAAATTTCGTCTGTCTTTATAATGCTCCCTAGCTATCAAACGGTGCCATAGTACATCATTGCATATTTACAACAATTCCATCCTAAATATACAGTCTGATATTTCGATTACATATGGTGCTGTATTAACGAGTTTGGACTTCGGTTACCAGTTGATTTGGTGGTTACAGTATAGGTGAACGGAAGAATAAAAGCAGTGTTTTTGCAGAAAATTCCTTGAAAAAATGTATTTATGGACAATGAGGTATGTAGTTATGATATGATTTCATGGGTAATGTCACATATAGAATATTGATAATCATAATTGAGATTATGAATTGTTGTTGCAGAATTGCAACACTGTGTAATGAGGTTAAACTCATGATGAGCTTGGATCGATAAAAACTACTTATTGACGAATGATATTCGTTACCATTGGTCAGACAGCGAGGATGGATTGGACTTTTCGGACACAGATAGTGGTGCTGAACCAAATTATACAGCAAGTGAAACAGATATAAGCGATGAGTATTGAGAAAAATATATTTGAATTTTTGCACAAAGTTGCATTTCTACAACAACAATATATAGGAAATATGCAAACACAAGTTTTTTGATTCTCTTTCCCATCTTTCTCTGATCATTTTGTAACAAAAAATCGTGGAAAAGCTCTCACATTAGCTTCGAAATCGTGAAGGGTTTTACCAATGCGAACAAGGATAAAAAATGAATGATGATCATGGGTGCCAGGTCATTCAGGACTCACAGGCAATAAGAATCTGATGGGTTTGTTATATCAGGCTCCTCGAACATGATACTGGACCCGAACCGGCGGTGGGGACACCCAAATGATCTTATTGAATCACGTGAGGAATTGGGCGAGAACATAATATAAATATTATTGGGAAAATTCATCCAAACACACTCACAGATGAGTGAGAGGATACACTTAATAATCATAATGAAGCTACTAACTGGACCTGATCCCGTCAAAGTACACCTGAAGATAAATAGGGCTGCACAAAAGATACCTCACTTGTACACAATGCAATAAAGTGATGAAAACAGCGCACCCGTTATTGTGGATCATAGGAAACACAACATATATGGAGAAACAATTTCGGATCCAGAGCAATGTCACTCACATATAACAATCAAACATAAATAAACGTTGAATATTCGGAAATCTTCAGTCATGTTTGTTTCAAAAATCCCTATAATAATGGATGATAGATTATCAAGAATCAAGTTCAAAAAATATGAGATAAATTATACTATATATATTAAATTTTTTAGGTTTATATTTAGATTCTACACTTTCATGGTCAACTCATATTGGTCATTTGAGAAAACAACTTTCATCACTAATTGGTGTATTGTATCGAATTGGAAACTATTCAGCACTGAAACATTTGAAACAGATTTATTTCGGATTGATACATTCAAAACTGCAATATTTAATTTCAGCTTGGGTAATAGCAAACGAATCAATATTGAGGCCCTTGAAAACCTTACAAAATGAAATAGTGAAATGTATTTTCAAATTAGATGTCCCGGAGCCTACTGTAAATTTATACAAGCCAAGGAAGTTATTGAATTTGGATGAAATATTCAGGATTAAAATATGCTCATTTGTTCATTTTGCCTGAAAAAATATCAAACACTCTATTCTGAAATTTACAGTTAATTCTGATATTCATAACTATGCTACTAGACAAATTAATGAGCTCATTTTGATCAAAGTCAAAACGGAATTTGCAAAGGAATCCCTTCTTCATAATGGTGTTGAAATTTACAACAATTTACCTCCTTATTTGAAAAGAGTTAAAGATGCTGTTGAATTCAAAAGATACCTCAAAGATTTTTTCTCAACTGAAAAAAATTATATTTGATGTTTGTGTCTGTTTTTTTTTTCATTTTCTATCCACTACTCTGAAGCTTCTGGAAAACATTTCGGTAAAGGTAGCGAATACGGTAACCTCACCGATTTTCTTGAAATTTGCACAGATGATTCAGAACACTATAAAATCATCATAACCATCGAAATTTTTGTGCGGAAACCATACCTTTGGAAGTTATGACCTTTTTAGTGAAGAAAAAGGTTGTTGCGAAATGTCACTCTGATAATTTGTAGGAGTACCATATACAATCGCATTTTCTTGAACATTTCTTCCAACACATCAACTACACATGTATTCACCTATTTACTGCTATTTTCTTCCCAACTAACATTCGATGATTCGAAAGTAAAACACATATTTTCATTGTAGTGTTGTAGATCTTAATCAAAATAAAAGTAAATGTCAAAGACGTCAAAGTCTTGCACACTGTACACTGTTGCCAAACAAAAAATAGACAACGTAATGATAACAAAGCGCTTGGTGGGATATGCTTTTCTTCCGAACTTTGAATTGCCAAAACGAGAAGAAAGAACACGGATTCGTGTTAAGCGACTCATTATACATGAGTTTTGACTAACATTTTCTCGGGCCAAACTTCACATTACCCTTCATCGAATTGGAGGTCGTGACCATATTGCATAATAACTCCCATATACCGAAGGGGCATGGTTCATTTTTTATGATTTTTTTCATTTCACATGTTAGGTCTGTGAGAAAAATTTCTTTCGTGATTTCTTAAATTAATTGGGATACGTGATGTCTGGGGGGCAAGTACCAGTTTCGCCATGGAAATCACACTATTTTGAAAAAACCACACGAAAGTTTCTGGGAGGCAGATGCCGCCGTATTGTTTCATTTCGTCATTTGACAAGATGTTGACAAGTATCTGTAATTCCTAATTAGGTTAGGTTGGTTTAGGCTAAGTTAGGTTTGGTCAGGTTAACTAAGGTTAGTTGATTAGTTAGCTGAGGTTGGCAAGGTTAGTTTTCGGAAGGTTAGGGTAGGTTGGTTGAGGTTTGGTTAGGTTAGTTAGGTTGGGTTAGATTAGGTCGCAAATTTTTTCAAACATCATTTGAACTTTTATAATTGAAATTCGTTTAGGCTGATAGGTTAGTAAGGTTGGTTTGAGCTACTTTAGGTTAGGTTATGTTGAGTTAGGATAGTTTAGGTTAGGATAGTCACATTAGGTTGGTATGGTTAGTTTAGGCTACGTTAGGTTGGTTAAGGTTTGGTTAGATTAGTTAGGTTGGGTTGGATTGGGTCGTATATATTTTCAAACATCAGGAACATCAGTCGAACTTTTATAATTGGAGAAAAACAATTTCCCATACTCAACATGTCAAATAGAAAAAAAAATCATGAAAAATGTACCACGTTTCTCTGTTAGGTGGGAAGCTTTACATGCAATATGGACACGACCCTCAATTCGATGTGGGATAAGGTAAAGTCTTACTTTTTTTTTCGAAAATATAGGTGCTGTGCGGTTAACGAATATTTACCGGATTGAGTTCCTAGAGATAATTTCCACGAAGCAGCATACCTACGGGAGGTTTGGCAATGTTAGGTTGAAAAATAATTGATTTCAGGTGCGTAAATACTTCTGAATACTATTAGAAACAAATATTCCATATTTACTCAGTACTCATGGAATTGAAAAAAAATTGTCAACGTCGCATTATGATCGTAACCCGTTATCATTCCCGTCATTCCATTTCATTTTTGACATTCAACATTTTTGAAGATGTCAGAATGAGGAGTTTTCAATTGATGAAACTAACATTTATATATCATTATTCTGTGTATATTTGTGGAGGAATCGCTTTTTGTATGGATCTGGATTACTATTTTCTATCTACTGACGTATGCTGAAGATGAATAAGTGTGAGACAGTCCAATTCATTCACCCAAGTTTGTGTACACTGTCAGACATTCTTTCAAAAAAAAGGACTTTTCAGGTATTTCCGCAGAAAATTTTTATGTTTTTTATCGTTTTTGGGGTGTTTTCAATCATCTGTGCAAATTTCAAGAAAATCGGTGAGGTTACCGTATTCGCTACTTTTTCCAACATTTCTTTTATCAGTACTGATGAATCTTTACAACTATTTGAACTGATCTATCTGTTTTCTTTTTATGTTGTATTACATTATTTATTTTAGTATGTTCCTGTTATAAACATTGATGTTTCTTGGGATAAATAAAGATATACATATATGTGCAGATGACAAGATTGTCGAAATTAATTTATAAAAATGAAAATAATCCCAACAAACTGAAGTGCTTCTCGGCTACTTGACAGGAAGGAGAAGTCAGATGGCTTCTTCGAGCGATGAAAAAGGAAAGACAAGAATTGGCAGACATGAATATGAGTGAGGAAATTCAAAAATCAATAAATAGTTTTTATTTTGTACGAACTATATCGCTGTCAATTCCATAACTCTGAATAATGTCCTGGTTTATAAATATCGGATATTTTCTGTTGGATCTTTTCAAATATACAATACAGAGTGAAAATTATTGAAACACGGTGACTGAGAACTGAATACTCATACTCACCCCATCAGGAGTAACGTCTTGTTTGACGTTCACTCTGTAGTTTGTGGACGGATTCATTTCAGTTTTTCCACCCCGTAGCCAGATGACGCTGATTGGTTTGTCCCCATTCACGTCACAGTGCAATAGAGCTGTGTCACCTTTTTTGACCGTGACAAGTCTCGAAGGGGCGGAGAAATATGGCGAAGCTGAAATAAGTGAACTCACTAACTATACCTCTCTGAGTTAGAGTTAAACAACAAATCAGTTACTCCAGTCTATGACGGTGAAAAAAGTGTAAACTGTTAGTCCAGCAGCCACCGCCTGATTTTTCGAGTGATTAATAACAGGCTGAATCTCCGTGAGTAGGTTCGGTTCGACGAGACGCCCAAGTTTTCCCTCTGTGAAAATTCTCATTAGAGGTAGCTAACGTAGTGCGCAGGTGTGAAAAAAGTGTTACCGTGGTATCGACAACTTCCAAGCGTAGGACTAGGAAAACGTGCCACTAAATTTGTAGGACTATGTGGCCATTTCATTATACAAGTATTTACTAAGCTGCATAAAAAAAACAGCTGGTTATTGATAATTTTTATGACCTCGTTTTTTCGACATATTCGGAGTGGAGGACGCTCCAGTCAAACCATCCATTTTGTAGGACAATTGTTTTTCCGAGTGTATTATCCAATTATCTCAATATGTGAATAAAAAACTCACTATTAGTCCGACAATTTCGACACCCCGCCGAATCGACATGTTTCACACCTGCGCACTACGTTAGCTACCTCTAACGAGAATTTTCACAGAGGGAAAACTTGGGCCTCTCGTCAAACCGAACCTACTCACGGAGATTCAGCTTGTTATTAATCACTCGAAAAATCAGGCGGTGGCTGCTGGACTATGTGTATTTATCCCATACAGCACCGATTCGTATGAAAATTTGGATAAAGGTTCTACTTACCCTCTATTCCAAAATCTACCCCATGCCGAGGGTTGCTTTCTCCCTGGGGGTGGATGCCACCCCTTCTCTGGGGTGAAAATTTTTTTTATTGGAAATAAGTGTGGAAATCAATAGATTGACTAATTCCGAGCACTTTTTGTTCAATGAAGTTTTTTCTGAAAAGTAATACTTTTCGACTTATTCGCGAGTGAAATTGTCGGTTTTCAGACAAGAGAGCAAAATTATAGCTTTTGAAAAAACAAAGGCGATAGTTTATTTGTGATGTATGTAAATCCACTGCAAACTGAATAATTGCTTGTTGAAAGATGATTGGTATTTTCAAACGCCAAAATGGAAAGCATCTACGTACAATAACCAGAAACCAATGCATTCGTCGGGAAAAACTAATTGGACCTTTTCTGAAGTCCTTCAAAAATCCTTCATTTCCGTTATTTATAAAAGTTTCTAGCATCAAAACTGACCGAGGTATGAAGGAAATAATGTTGAAACCTATTTTTTCGTTGAAAAAAAATTGTGAATAGCTCATCCTCTCTTCTCCCCCCTTCGAAAAAAATCGTTGTTACTCCATAATTCACTTCATTCATGTTCTTATGATGAGTTCTGAGTTTTTCATCAATTGAAAGTACGTAGTTTCGGAAAAAATCGAGATTGAAGAGAAAAAATCTAATACGTGATTCAGCGAAAAATCACCATTTCTTCGAAATAACTCGAAAAGTATTGATCACATGCAAAATTTCCTAGAGAACAAAATTGAAGGCTATTCTTCTATGAAAATTTCGGTGTTTCATTTTCTTCTGCAGGATGAAAAAAGAGTAAGATATGGCCAGGTAAATATTGTGAGGGTTCGCGTAATAACTATAGATTTCCATCAAGTAAAGGCCACCTCAGTCCAAAATTCTCGAAAAGTACCTTTTTTGAGCCCTTTCAGCATGAACCTTTTTCAGAAATATAATCTGAAACAAAAAATAATGTGAATGAGCTTAGAGCTCTTAAAAAAAGCTACAAAATACTTTTTCGGTGGATTTGATTGCTTGAAGATTAAGCGAGTTATGGGAAAAAACAAAAACAATTTTTGTAGAAATTAGAGTATGTTCATTAGTATATTGAAGAATACACATAGTAACTATATATCAGGCCTAATGGAACTATATGTATATTATATATGTATATATACAGATAGTTCCACTAGGCAACGATTTTTCCCAAGGGGGGGGGGGAAGAGAGGACGAGTTATTCACAATTTTTAAAATAGGATTCAACATTGTTTCCTTCATACCTCGGTCAGTTTTGATGATAGAAACATTTATAAATAACCAAAATGAAGGATATTCGAAGGACTTCAAAAAAGGTCCAACTAGTTTTTCCCGAAAAATGCATTGGTTTTTGGTTATTGTACGTAGAAACTTTCCATTTTGGCGTTTGAAAATACCAATCGACTTTCAACAAGCAATTATTCAGTTTGTAGTGGGTTTGCATACATCACGAATAAACAATCGCCTTTGTCTTTTCGAAAGCTATAATTTTGCTCTCCACAGGTTTTTCGATTAGATGCATTATTTTTCAGTTTTCGATCGGAAAACGTGTTTTTTTGACTGAAAACCGACAATTTCACTCGTGAATAAGTCGAAAAGTATTGCTTTTCAGAAAAAACTTCATTGAACAAAAAGTGCTTCGAATTAGTCAATCTATTGATTTCCGCACTTATTTCCAATGAAAATTTTTTCACCCCCAAGAAGGGGTGGCATGCACCCCCAGGGAGGAAGCAACCCTCGGAACAGGGTAGATTTTGAAAAAGAGTGTATGTAGATCCTGAATCCAAATTTTCATGCGAATCGGTGCTGTATGGGATAAATACACGGGAAAATGGTCATAGACTGGACTAAGTGAATTGATCTCTAACTAGGACGCCACATCAGGTTCAAAATACTTAAAAACGTTAGACACCACATGGGTTTTGCATAACTGTCCTATAACATCTATCCTGGTACTCACAATTGACTCGTAACTGGATCACTTTTCCTATACCAGTACCGATACCGTTATCAGCTTGACACAAGTAATATCCCTCTCTGTCTTCTTTCACGTGCTGGAGTAACAGGGTCCCATTGCCCAGTAATTTCGTGTACATGTGGTCTCGAACTTCTTCGTAGTCACCGGACTTACTGGCTGAACAAACGAGAACTAATGAATTACACTGAAATAGCCTAACCCATAGTAAGTTAATTTTTGAATTCATGAAATACATTCATTCAAGTATAATTTTGATAAGTCTATTGTTCCGTTTTCAGATGTCCGTCCATGGTTCTATCTACGAACAAAGCCATCCAGAAATACTAATGGGGGTAGGTTGATCACACAGAACCCGATAAAAAAGTCTGGATGAAATTCTAAATCAAAACACAATTCTCTTTTTATGTTCTGATATTATTCTGAGAAGAATATAAATATTGACGTTTATTTGTCCGAGAAACATATTCATTTTAGTTTCGAATGCAATTTTTTTGCTTCAGTCTCTTTGTTTTGACCCTACTGTTGGTGATCTCAACATTTTAGTTATCTGATGATATAACAGTCGTTTGAGACACTCAGAGCACTGGTTCAGGATTTCATTTCAACAAAAATGCATCTCGTTTGAGCTGTAGGTGCATATACAAATTATCTCAAACGATTTGCCGAACTTTTTCAAGAGCTTTATTTGTATTGAATATGTGACGGAAAACAAGAATGAAACGATGAAATCATGTTTACAAAGTATATTAATGAGTTCGGTTCTGCTCACAATGTGCTGAGCCGGTACTTGGAATAGAAGATTGTTAAAGAATGCATTCCTTTGTTTATCTGAATATAAAGTCCATGATGATGTCCGTAGTAGGAAAAAGCGTTGAAGTATGAAAATTTGAGATATTTTGAGTTTGACTAACGTTGAATTCTTCTTATCTGCAAAAAGTGGGGTAAAACTACATATTGCCATCATTCCATTCGAACTATTTCGTAAATTGCCTGATTCATGACTACATGAATATAAGTAATATGGTGAGTCAGGTCAAAATCTACTATCTCTCGATTTGCGGAAGGCATTTGACACAGTTGACCACAAAATTTTATTAAAAAAATTGGAAAGCATTGGTATTCGAGGGATCATTCATAAATGGTTCGAAATTTATTTGTCTAATAGGAAACAATTTGTTCACCTAGGCAAAAACCCCAGCTCACTAAAAACTATTACTTGTGGAGTTCCACAAGGATCTATTTTGGGTCCTGTTTTATTTTGATCTATTTTAATTCTGCTGCAAAATTATTATTGAAAGGAAATATAAAATTATACGCGGATGATACAACACTACTTAATTTTTCTAGTAACACCCAAAAAATATATGATGACATGATTGACGACCTGGAATTATGAAAAATCCTCAGTAATGTTGATAACAAAAAACAGAACCACAAATAGAGAGAATCTGGCTTTTGACAACAAAATTATAAAATATAGCCAAACAACAAAATTCTTATGGCTCTACATTGACGAAAGACTGTGTAGGAATACCCATATAGAAATGTTGGAAAAGAAAGTCAGACCACTTATAGATATATTACTTAGAATCCGACAGTTCTTCCTAAAAAATATCTGAGGTGTATTTATTTCTGTTTGGTATATTCAAATCTCCAGTATTTGATTTCAATTTGGGGAATAGCCAATACATCGATATTGAATCCTCTCGAAAGACTAAAAAATAAAATTATAAAGTGTATATTCAAATAACCATATCTTGAACCAACATCAAATTTATATAAACCACTTGGCCTTTTGAATATTCAATCTGCTTTTCAATTAAAAATTTATTGTTTTATATTTTCAGTTAGAAAAAAAATCAAACATTCAACTATGAACTTCAGTGAAATTAATACAATTCATGATTATAATACGAGACAAACCAAACAATTAATTGTTGAACCTTATCGTTCCAAATTTGGAGAGAAATCAATATATTATTTTGGTGTTGAAATCTCCAATAATCTTCCAGAAAGACTGAAAATGATTCCAAAAATAACAAAAATCAAATCTGAATTGACAAAATTTTTGCTCTCTAGTTGAAATTCTGATCTCCATACATAATTAAAAAATTTTGATTGCGGCTTTTATTTATTCTCTTCATTCAAACAACTTACATTGTTATCCTAACATAATGTAATTATTAATTTGTATTGTACACTGTTTTACTTGGTAACCAAATAACTCAGTTGATTACGATTGATTTTTATCCCTGTTATAAACTTTGTAGTTTCTTGGGATTAATAAAGATTATTATTATTATTATAAATCCACCCTGGTAGAATTATTGCCAGGTTACTATTCCATAAGCAATTCATATTATAATTCTCTCATTCTCATCAGTATCACGAGTCGTGATCTCCGTGAACCGAGATTTTCATTTAGGAATGTACCTCGCGGCAATGGAGTTTAATTTTATGTGCAAACTTTTCAAATTCGATTAAGTTTCGAAAACTTTGAAAGGAGAATGTATCTGATCCTGACCTCGGAAAAGCAAGCGAATGTTAAACTAGGTAGGTGATTAAGTTTCAACAGCTGAAAATAGTAGTGAGTTTCACTGAAATAAGAAAAATTACACTGATTCGTCTGAAATGAAGAGACGTTCCAAGCAAAACCAATCTTTAGGAAAATTAAGCGCTTTTAAAAAATAGTTTTCAGTAAAGATCCAGTCATTTTCCGTGAATTCATCCCATACAGCACTGATATTCATAAAAATTTGGATTTAGTTTCTACTTATCTATTTCGAAGTCTACCTTTTGCCAGGGGTTTTTCATTGAAAATATGTGTGAAATTCGATGAATTGACTAATTTCAAGCAACTTTTGTGTTATGAATTTATTTTTGATTGGAAATGGTCGGTTTTAACGTTAAACGTTTTCAAAATCTTCGCGGATAACGGAAAAAATTTGCATTAAATCGAAAAATCTGTAGAGAGCAAAATTAAAGCTTTTTGAAAAACAAAGTGAAACATGTATTTATGCAGACCCAATATAAGCGGACTTATTGCTTGTTGAAAGTTGATTGATACTTTCAAACGACAAAATGGAAAGATTCTACGTACGTTCATTAACCAAAAATAAAAACAAATGCATTTTTCAGGGAAAACTCATAAAGTCTTTTCGAAAGTCCTTGCCACTTCACAATTCTATTCATTCATGTTCTTATAATACGTTCTGAGTGTTTGACCAGTTGAAAATTCTTATTTTTGAAAAAAAATGTCCATGAAAGAAAATCGTTTTCATAATTTAAAGAGAAAACACTCCTTTTCAAAATGAGGACCGGTTTTTCAATGCAAGATATCTGTCAGATTAAAATAACCATCAGTTTTCATCCATATCACTACCACACATTATTCACGAGCATCTCATTTCTTCCATCTATCCGACATATAACTAATTTATCCTTGTATTGAAAAACTGGTCCTAGCTCGCTTAGTTTCCAAGCAATCGAGTCCTTAAAAAAAGCATTTTGTAGGTTTTTTGTGAGCTATAAGCTCATCTATACAATTTTTTTCAGATATTATTTTCGAAAAAGTTGGATCAAAAAAGGTACTTTGCACGAACTCACACCAGCTTTAACTCGCCATTTCCATTTTTATTCTACAAGAAAAAATAAAACTACAAAAACCTACAACCTTGTTTCCCACAAAATTTTGCGGGTCATCCATAGTTCTTGAGTTACTTTGACAAAAAAAAATACGAAAATTATTTTCTCTACAAGCTCAATTTCTTTCAAATATACATACTTCCATCTGCTCAAACACTCAAAACGTATGATGAAAACATAAATGAAGTGAATTGTATTGTATTTTTTTTTTCAACGAAAAAATAGGAATCGGTATCATTATTCCCATACCTTTATAAAAAATAAAAATAAAGGTTTTTTGAGGGAATTTCAAAAAGGTTCTATGAGTTTTCCTCGAAAACTGCATAGGTTTTATGTTAATGTACATAAAAACTTCCATTTTGGCAATAGAAATTACCAATCAACTTCCAACAGTAATAATTCCGTTTGTATTGGGTCACCATACATCATAATCATACGATTTTTTTTGTTTCTTCAAAAGCTATAATTTTGCTTTGTACAGGTTTTCCGATTGAATGTTGATTTTTCAAGTTATTCGCGAAAAAGAATCTGAAAACGTGTTTTTTATGCCTGAAAACTGACAATTCCACTCGAGAATTAGTCGAAAAGAATTGCCTATCTGAAAAAAAATTCATTAAAAAAAGGTGCTCAGAATTAGTCAACATATCGACTTCAGCACTTATTTTCAACGAAAAATTTGTTACTCCCAAGAATGGGTGGCATCCCCCGGCACAGGGTAGACTTTGAAATATATGGTGTGTAGAACCCAAATTGAAATTTTCAAGACAATCGGTGCTGTAAGGGATAAATACACATTTTATACTTTTTTTACCGTCATTGACTGGATTTTAATTCAAAAATCGTCAACGAGAATAACCGGATATCTGCCGAACAACGAATATCATGAGATGAGACCTGTGGCTTTCTTCCAGACGACCGTCGGCGTCGGGACGCCCTGCGCCTGGCAGTGCAGCGCCACGTGCCTGTTCCTCTCGACGCTCACGTCCGTCGGCTCCACCAGCCATCGGGGCGGCACTGGAACAAATTCGTAGGGGGTTGAGAACAGTTTCGGGTACGTGGGGAGAACATCGACTTTTTGCAATGGTGCCGTCGTGGGTGGGAACACTGACCACACTCTACACGGTTGATGGAAGCCTTCCGGAGATAATACGAGAGAGTACGTTTCAGTGTTTATGTGATTCTTCAGGAATTCGTTGTTCACGGGTATAAACCGCATAAAAGTTTCAACTTTGTTCGAAAGTGTAAAAGTTTCAGTGGAATCGGTACAATGTTAGACTGCGCGGAAAATTTTGATCTGGTACTTTCCAGAGGCTAGCTCAGAAGTATGTTTAGCGGGACAACCTCAAGAATGGAGGAAATGGTCCCACCATAAAATATTGAAACGGTTCGACAAAATCATCCTGATTCCAGAAATATAATAAAATAAATTGATTTATCGATTACTGTGATTATTTTTTTTCACAAACTCCAGTATAATTTTTGACGTATGCTGTCAGTGTCTAAAATGTCATTTTATGACACTAGTGCTAAAATTGATTTATTTGTAGAGAAAATATAAAAACATAATTCAAAATGAAGTGTTTATTCAATTTAACGTATAAATAGTGAAACTACAATTATGATAAGAAACTACATGGCCAGTCTCATTGGTAGATGTACCAGAATCTATTTTGGTGAAGCTTGTACCAGGACAGAGAGCAATGTTATTCAATTAATATTATTTTATGTCGAATCGCACAGTTCCTCTCGACGACAGGCTCCAAAAACACCAAAAATCGTAGCAATTCTGCGTTAGATATATTTCACCCAGGGCTTCTGCGAGAAATCGATATCCTTCACTCTTTCGCTTCAAAAAAGCCACAAGCTTGTGTTATCTGCTTATGTCATGATTATTTATGTTCATCATCGACTTCAACGTAGAGTAATTCGACCAAAGTGTTGACGATTTCCATATTTTGGACTTTTCCAAAGTATGCAAGAAGCTCTGTTTCACTGGCCTCCTTGCCACTGACATTTTTCTGATCACACTATTTCAAGAAACGATCGTATGAAAACTCGTACTGTCGCTTTGACTTACTAGGCAATAATTCAAAAGCAGCTTTATTGGCAACTTCTTCAGTTTCCGGCGGTAGAAATTCATTTTCTGGATCACTTTCCATCGAGGAACGAAGAAACGAGAAAAAATAATTCGTGAATTATTGACGTTAGTTGTCAACAAAGACAAATCAACAAATTCTGTTTTTGGCAACTCGTTTCATGCATAGATCAGATGAAATTGGATTCAAAACTGATAATCTCGAGGCTATCATTTTATCAATTAATTATTGTGAAATAGGTATGCGTGAATTTGGACTTTTATTGGTGTTTGAAGAAAAAATAGTGTATGAAGGGATGAAACACGCCGCCTTCGGCGTCGTGTCCCAAACTTCCCTTCTCACAAAATAAGATATCACTTTTAGCACTTATATCATAAATAACTATTTCGATATTCTGAGTGCAGGACCTTCTCCCCCCACCAGGTGCGTTTATGATACTTACTAGCCAATTAGAGATTATAAGTGACCAATTTTAAGTCAGAATGCTTCAAAAATGCGATACAATATCTTAATCTTACCAATGATCTCTCTCTCAAGTGACGTTTTTACTTTTTTGGCAATGGTTTTGATTATTCATATCAAAATCAACTCATTGTTGGACGTCCAGACACAAATTCTAGCAAGTGGGGTCTGTGTATTAAATACACCAATTAACTTGGTGAAGGCGTTGTAGGTTTTCCGGGTTTCTTCACAGTTGGAAAAGCAATAACACTACCGAAATAATAATAAGGTTGCTTTTAAGTGCAAGGCACCCAAGAACAGTGATGTCCCTTTTCTGCACAAGGTTCTGTCTTTCAGTTAGTAATAATAGGTAAAAATATAAAGTAAAGAAATGACCCTCCAACATAACTGTGGAAAATATTCTGCCACCTAGTTATTTCTGATCTTTTGATTTTTTTGACTAAAAATACAACACCTCGAATTCTATTATTTATAAAATTACATTGTTCAAAATCTCCTATCTCTTCCTACCTTCGAATCACATAAGACACCAAACAGAACCACAGTGTATTATACCCGAACGGTGGGTTGGCTACATGTTACTGGTATTTGCTGCAAGAAGCATTACTCGTGAGGGAATTGTAAATCATTTCATCAAAACGTGGCGGTGGTGTGAACATATTAAGCGGCGTCCCATTCTGAGGTCGCCATCTACAAAAATCGGAGCGAGTGGGCATCGAACACAAGAAAAAGTACCCTGGATATTTCCAGCAAAAGTATAGAGCATTTTTCTATCCAAATACTAGTGAACAATAAATTGACAAACTATCATCTTTCAGTTGATAAACTTCCTACGCCCACATAGGAAAGTAACACATATCGGACTTTCACTCATGTATCAACTTAAATATAAAAATAAACGATGAGCAATCGAAACAAACATCTTTGAAGAAATATCTTGGCATTTGGATTGATGATAAATTGAAGTGGGATAAACATATTGAAAATCTAATAAAAAAAATATCATCCATCATTGGTGCCCTAAGAAGATGTTCCAAATTGAATCTCAAAATAGCAAATATATTTTTATATTCTCAGTATAATCGAATATTCAATTAATATATGGGGATCTTGTTCTGGAAATAATTTTAATAAAATATCTGCTCTATACAGGAAAGCTCTGAAAGTACTGTATCGTCTACCATTTGACACTCCAACACGTCAACTTACTTTATTCAATTACGAACACATTTTCTTTGGAGGAGCATTATGAAAGGGATACTCTGAAAGTATCATATCTCATTATTAATAATATGATGAAATCTCATTTTATAATAATCAGAAATTCATAATCACCTTACAAGACAACATAACTTGTTCCACATTGATTCCGCAAACTCTGTAATTGGACGGAAAAGTTTCACTTATGAAGCACTTTCGAAATTCAATGAAATACTTGACGATATAAAAGATTGTGGAAATATCAATGAATTTAAAATCAAAATAAAAAAATATTTTCTCCAAATGAGAAAATGAAATTCGATGGATTCTTTCTTTGTTTCAATATTTTTTTGTTGTTTCTTTGTAATTCTAGAAAAAAATTATTCAATGAAATATGTAATCAATATAAAGTTCATGATCAGTCTCATACCAGTTTGAAACTGTTTGACTGTTCATGATGTTCCTTTATAGAAACTTAGTAATCAATTTAACATACCCTATAATGATTTCATAACTGTTATTGAGAAAAAAATTGTAACATTAATTCCTAAGAATATTATTTAAGGAAAGGGTATATATACATTTTGTACCTATGTAGCATTGAATTGAATTACGAATAAACATATATAATTATTAATTGCTCTTTCCTATTGACATCATTCACATAAAAAGTGGACTAAAACCTGATTATTTTTACAAAAAAAGAGAATAGAAAAAATGTTGACGCCAAAAATCGAACCTACAACCTTGCGGTTATCTTACCGGATCTCCATCAATCTATTTATGATATCCTTCTGATATCATTTTATTGAAATAAACTGTTAATTAATAATTATTTTAGTAGTTGGTTTCGATATAAACCAAATGTATCTAAGGTAGGCAACCAGAAAACCAGGCGCGGGCATATTATTTCAACATTTAAAAGGCTAAGTCGGCTTTGAAACAGAGACTGTAACAAATAAAACGTAAGATTAGTTAGGTAACTCAATATACACGATCTAATATATTAACATAATATTATTGCTTAATAAAATAAATGTTAGAAGGAAAATAGTGTATTTTACTTGTGCAAAAGTGATTTTTCCCATCCATGTGAAAAATGTCACTTTCCGCACTAGTGATGTAATATACTATTTTGCCACTCATACTGGCGGCCGTCATTACTTAATTAATAATCGTGTGTTGTAAATTAGTATATTACGTGATAAGGAGGATAATTAGCCTATTACGCACGAGCGGAAAATTGTGAGCACCAGGAGTTAGCCGAGTGCGGTAATTCTCGAGTGCACGTAATTGGCCTTATCCTCGAGTTGCGTACTGTACTTTTTGTACTCCCACCGTGCTTGAGCTGTAATTTCTGTATATCACAAATTTCTTCATTACCTCCCATTTTTAATGATCAACGCGACACTGGATGACAGCAAGTAGGTTAAACAATTGCTTGTTATGGATTAAACTAGATACAGTAGCAATCCACAAATTGTTGAACAATAAATCTCCTAAAATATAGTTTCTAATTCAATTTTACGAAGAATTCAAAACGAAAATTTGCTGAATTTGGTGTTTGGGCCATTGAATGTAGTTATGAGTTCAAATTTTTCAGGTTGAATGTTACATATCCCATCGTTAAAAACAAACAATTCCGGCAGCGGTCGCCATCAATTTAGAATATACGTATATTCTACATGACACCTTACGTGACAGCTGTCAAATACGTAATGAACGGTTCAACACAGTGGGAGAGGATTTGGGGATAAGACCAATCACGTACATTCGTGAATTACCGTATTCGGCTAACGCCTCGTGCTGACAATTTTTTTTTATTTCAGGTGTTGTTAGCGGGAATTCGGTCGAAATATTGAAGAAAACCAGTGTTAAATTGTCGACGTTTCGAAACTTTATTGTTTCATCTTCAGGACAAGTTTCGAAACGTCGACAATTCAACACTGGTTTTCTTCAATATTTCGACCGAATTCCCGCTAACAACACCTGAAATCATATACAACGGTCGCCATTCCATTCAACTATTAAATTTTTTTTTAACTTGATGAACTGACAACAAAGTTCATATCTTCCAAAAACGCTTGATCGCACAGCTAGTTTTGATGCTTTCTTTCTTCAATTTTTCTTTGATGCTTCCTGTGGTATCTCAAGTATTTCGAGCAGTTCCTTTTCATGTTTGAAAAGTATGCTAAACAATCATAGTTTTATCGTCAATTGATATAGAAGTCTCATCTTACTTGGGTGTTGCTATTTACTTTGAGGTCTTCATGAAAAATTACTTTCATCATTTTTGTCATTGATTATGTTGAGGTACATTCATTAGATAGTCGTCCATAATTGGATCAATAATCCGATATCAACCCTTGAAATCGATATCGTTCGAAATATTGATTGATGGTTCTTGTGCTCCATACCCAAACGCCGACAAACATAACAAACTACAAACCGAAACGATTCAGCATGCAAACATCAACCGAAACCAGGAAAAGAGTGAAAGTGAGAGAAGAGAACAAAAGACGGTGCAACAGTACCTTGACCACTGGGTCCATTTGTCGCATGTGCCAAAGCAACGGAGGGTGTGTGAGGTGGGGAGGGGGCGTGTTCTGTGTGGAGTGGGAATCAGGCTCGGGTTGTTACCTTTGACCTGCAGCTTCGCAGTGTACCTAACCTCCGAGGCAGGGTTGCTGGCCACGCAGGTAAAATCGCCGGAGTGTCTCGAATCAAGGCTAGAAATGCTGAGGAGGCTAGAGTAAGGGTCAAGGGCCGAAACGTTGACGCCGAGGTTAGGCGTCAATGGTTGCCCGTCCTTGAGCCATGAGACCACAAGGGGTGGATCACCTTTACTCACGCCGCAAACGGTACGAGTGCGCATGCCTTCTGACAGTCCGTCTTGGAAGGAAAAGGGCTCAATTATAGGGGGAACTGAGAGAAAACAAGAGAAACAAACATCAGAGATAGAAAAGGAAAAGGATAATGAAAACGCGCGGCTCGAGCTCGCGCTTGTTTACCGTTGACCACCAGCTGTTGGGTGTGCGATACCTCTGCCACCAGGTTCCTCACCACGCAGGAGTAGTTGCCGTTGTGCTCTGGGGAAAGACTTTCTATCACTAGAATGCTAGTGAATTGGTCCACCTGGGTGATGGACATCATCTGCGCCGGTTCTACGGATCTGCCGTCCTTGTGCCAGGATATGGTGAGGGGTAAGTCGCCCTTCGTCACCGAGCAGGTCAGGCTCGCTCTGTCGCCGACATGCAAGGTGTCTTCTGCGTAGAAGGGGCTAACTTTTGGGGGAACTGTAAGTAAATCATTGTTAGCTACGATAAAAACATGAATTCGTGTTCCCAGAAAATCTCTGCTGCTGAAAAATTCCGATCTCACTGGATTGTAGGGTACCTGTTGCTGTGAATGAGAATTGTAAAAAATATTTAGTAGTGCTCCAGCTGCTGTGAGTGGTGACGATAGAATTTTTTTCCCGAGTACAGTATCGATAATTAAACAAACTTTAGTTTCCAGCCTGTCAACGTTATAGATGAATAATTTGAAAATGTTGATTCAATTTTTATGATGAATCAATATGAATATTGCAGAAAAAATCTTCTCAGAAAATGGATGTTTTCCCACTCGGGGAAAAGAGCGAGATGAAACAGATACTTTCAAGAGATAGAACAGTTACTCATGGAAATAGTTTGTTCAATAATTTCTTCGTAGTATGTCATAAAAATCAACAGGAAAGGTTGTTAAATTGTCATTGGGAAAAAAGTGACTACTGATTCTCTCATAAATCACAATAAAATCGAAGTACGTTTTGTAGTTGATAATTGAATTGATGAAATTTGTTATGCAGTTGATTGATACATAGAATATACAAATCAAACTTAGGAAAATCGGCCACCTCTATCATGACACTATATGTCGTCTTTCAAAACTTTTTCGATCCAAGAATTGCAATATTGAGATGAGTAAGTAATCGAATGATCGAATAGCATATTGATGCATTTAGAAGGTGAAATAGAAAGCAATGGAATAATATAAATAATAAATGAAAAATTGGGAGGGATTATTCGATTACCGACTTTCTGACGGAATGTAAATTTTCGTGGCTGACAAACTTCTAGCATTACTATAGATCAGAAATTCTCTTCATAACATGAATCTTCCATGTCAGTCCTTTCCAATACATTCCTAATCATTGTTATATTCTTTCCAAATGATACAGGTTGATAGCATTGAAACGTGAGAAAATGGTACATTATATTCTGAGATAAAAATAGCATCATTTATCTCGACTAGTTCAGGTGAACAGTTTTTCGAGAAAGAAATTGCCTGTTTTATTCACACTCGTTCGAGAAAAAAAATTTACAAAACGGATCATAAACAACGATTTTCAATCCTATGAATTCAATTAAAAATCCAATTTGGCACCCTGATTTTTGATGAATGAAGCATTCAGGACATATTATGGTTATATGATATTTTTTTGATATATTTGACAAGGATTCCCTCTCTAAAATACAGTAATCACTAAACCCGTAAAGTTTGAGGGAAAACCTATATATTGAAAACAGATAGATGTCTCGAATGTTGAACGTTCAATGTTTGGACACTGATATGGAAATATTTATATTTTATCAAAGAAAAACAATATGCAGGGTGTATCTTAAACGATGTTATCAATTTCAGGAGGTGACTTTTCATCATAGTCATATAAAAAATAAATGAGTGTCTTAACTGGTTCGTTTCTTAGTAACGGCGTGTCAAAGTTTTACCGAAAATATTGTTGTCTAATTAAAAACTCAGAAGTCTCCTCGCCGATTTTGATGAAACTATGTGTTTGTTGACAGTGAAAAGGAGATTTTTCTCACGATATTATATTGAAAGATGGGATTTGAACCTTTAGTGTAGTTCGAACATTTTGTAGAGATCAATTATCCTAAAACCGAACTGATATTATTTCGCTAACAAGGTTAACATCTTCAGAAGAAAATTGGAAAGCGAGTTAAGTGCGATTGATATCAGTTTGGTGTTGAGGTAATCAGAAAAAATATGTTTTCAGACAACCTTCTATACATGAGCACTGAATTGGAAAATTGATTTCTTGAAGTAATTCTGTAACATATTCAAATACTTGATGCTTGTGTATTGCAAGTCGAAATGGTCATTTTGAGCAGTTGATTTGATAATTCTCTATTATTACCAATGCTTTTCTCCGAATTGAATACAAATCAAATTATAGTTTGAACACTTCTTCCATCTCCAGTCGGTCGGTGTGGCCAAGATGTCTTAGGCGTGGTCCTTATATTCAATTTGGCTTTTTTCCTGCTGATTCAATCCGAGGTCGAGGCAGAATTTTTCTGGCAGGCTCGGTGCGATAGGCAATTGTTTGTTGCCTAGATATCAATCCTGGTAGTTGGGATATTTGGATTGAACCAACCAACCAACCAACCAATCCTGTAGCATTATGGGTTTTTTGGGTTTCCCTACAGTTGAAATAGCATATTCGCCACCGTTAAAATCCCTAGAGCACTTGGTACACAAAATGATTAGCCAATCCTTGCCCGGACGGGACTCTGCCTTCTGGGTGCACTCCAAAGAGTGTTTGATAAGGAAGAGGTTATAGAAAATATTCACTATCCAAACAGAATCTCATTTCGAAGTTTTTTTACGAATGGCGAGGAATGGCGACAAATGTCAAAACACAGTTGAAATGAAATGACGCTTAATCCACATTTCTTCGCCATTGACTCTGATTGGATGAATTTCACGCATATCAAAAAAATATCAAACTTAGCGAAAACTCTGACGTATAATGGCGAAAGTTATCTTAATTTAATAATAAAAGAACATAATGTTTTGTACAACTTTTACACCCATTCACTCGAAAACAAAGAACGTTAGGACACACATTCATATAACTTACTTTTTCATGAAATATGACAGGTGAACACCCCTGAAATGGATGACATCATTCAAGATACCCCTTGTATAGGCGAGTCTCGAGGCGAGTGTATGAACAAATTAGATAAATTTGGAAAGAAAATGAAGTAAAGCAGGGAGTTCAATAACAAAGTACCCGTTCAAAAAAAAAAAAGAGATTGAAACTGAGAGATACATTTTGACCAATCACATCGAAGTAATTTTTCAGGTTGGCAGCATATTCATATCGGTAGGTTCTATTTTTTCATTTGTCCACAAATTGACCATCTTTTTGTAGCAATCCACATTGACTCGTTGCCTGTTCGTCGGACTCTGTACCATGTCGTTTTTCTTTTTCATTATTCGTTAATTACATTCAAAATTATAGATATGATAGATAGTCGATGTGAAGCATCGACGCAGGATCAGAAGAAACCACGAAATGAGATGGGATGAATTAAAAGTTGACCAACTTTCAGCCTAGTGTCCACTTCCTATTTCAGCATAATCATTTTACGAAGGCTTTGCCTCAAATGTGTATATCCAACTTTCTTATTTTACATTTTTTCCGTTCGTTACTGATATACTTTGTGATACCGTGTCAGGATTAGTTTCATTTGTATAAAGCTGGGTTGTGTAGGTTAGCGGGGACCTGAACGTGTCCAGAATTCCGTTATGCAGAATGTTGAATGAAATTGAAGAAGATGAAACTGAAAGAATTGTAGGTACCTAGAAGGTCCATGTTTTCGGCCTTTTTTTTCCTTTTGGTGATCAATAAATCTCCTTCGAACTCAAAAAAGGTTGAAATCACGCATTACGTCGAACGATTGTGAATAAAATAATTGAGTTTCGTCACTTGTGGATACATCATTAGGGAATCTACCGCCCGCCCCTTCGCAACTGCCCCCCAAAAATCGCAAAATCGCACCCACCTATGACGTTGACTTCGCCGCTCCTTCTGGCGCTGTGTCCCTGCTTGTTCCTTGCCCAGCACGTGTACACCCCGGAGTCGGCCTTCTTCTCGACGGGGCTGATGACGAGGGTGCCGTCCCCCAGGACCTTTTGGCGCAGGTCGTCGGGCAGCTCGCGCCCGCCTCGCTCCCAGTGGATCTCGTCGATGGGGTAGCCCGCCACGGGACACTTCAGCTGCAGCGTCTCCCCGGCTACGGCGGTCACTTTTGGAATAAGACGGATGTAAGGCATTCCTGAAAAAAAAACGTAAGAAGTGGTATCGTTCAATGATGTGCTCGAGAAAACATCTTGTTCAGTTCATAGTTATGCGGACGACAGTACTCTTCATACTAGTTCCAGGGTCCCCATACCAGCTCGAGAAATAAACATTCTAGGAAACATTCACGTCAATAAAATTAACGATGATTTGGTAAAAATAATAGAATGAGGTAACATGAACTCAATGGAATGGATCCTAATGCTGGGAAAACCCAGGCATGTCTCTTCTCGAAGAAATCCGATCTATCTTCATCTAGAATTCAGATGTCAGGAGTAACTATTCCTACAAAGTCAACTATCTCGATGATAGGAATGACGATCAGTAATAATCTCTTATTGGAATACCATGTGAGATCGATCATGTGTGGAGTTCGGCACCAAAACATTCATTGAGGCTTCTCGATTATATCCAGAAAAAGGCGATCAGTCTTGTTGGTGATTCTTCACTCAGAGACTCGCTCACTTCATTGGAGAATCGTATAAGGGTCGAAGACTTGTCTCTCTTTTATATATATCTTCACGGTCGGTGCTCTTCTGAATTGTTATCAATCGTTCCACCCATGACGATATCTACAGGGATGACCCGACGAGGGAAGAATTCCCACCCCTTTGTTTTGAGCTTGGAGACCTATCGAACCTCTCTTTCTCTATTTTCAATAGAGCGGCTGAACTTTGGAACGCCATGCCGAGAGAGCTTTTTTCTGAAGCTTACAAACTTCAAAAAATTAAAGGGAATGTTAATTCGTATATCATTTTCCTCGATTCACGCGGTGTTCTTTGAACATTACAGGACTTCTCTTTTCATTTCTTGTGAATCTGTATACATAAAAAAATATAGAATTACCCGGCGAGAATTCCTCAGCTATAATCATTCTTTTCTTTAATCAAACTCCGAACAATACAATCTTCAAAAATTCAAAGTGAATGTTAATTCGTATCTCCTATCCCTTGAATCATGTGGTCTCCTTTGAACATTACAGGGGTTCATTTTCGTGTGAATCTGCATTTGAAAAAAATAAATTTCAACAGAATATGTGGGCTCCTATCACTCGATTTGACAAAAGCTTTTGATGCTGTTGTCCACAATATACACTTGAAAATACAAGGGGGTGAGGGGAATAGTTCACAATTGGTTTTCAAATTATTTAACAAACAGAAAACAGTATATTCATTTCAAGGAAGACATGAGAGAGTATAAAACTGTTATTTGTGGAGTACCACAAGGCTCAGTTTTGGGCCCTATCCTTTTTTAGTTTATATGAATTCTATGAAAGATTTGGCTCTGAAAGGAAATTTATTCTCATTTCTCCCATATTTCATTCAGGGCATACCTTTGAAGAAATAATAGAAGATATAACTCATGATTTGATTCTTTTATCGTCTTGGATGTATTCTCATAAATTGACTCTGAACTATGATAAATCTTCGCTCATATTTGTTTCGAGAAAAACAATACCCAACACTTCATAAGTTCCTATTGAATACAAGAAAGAATCAATTGATTATTGTTCGAACACAAATTTTGTGGGGCTATTATAGATAAAAATTTGTCGTGGTCAAACACATAGAAGTACATAGAGAAAGCGAATTTCGCCAATTTTGGGAATTTTATATAGAATCAAGAATCAAACTCCGATGTGTTATAGAAAAACAATATATTTTTCATAACTTCATTTGAAAATCCTATACCTCATCTCAATTTGGGCAACAGCAAATAAACCATCATCAAGTCACTTCATACTCTTCAGAACAAAATTATGATATATATATATATATATATATATATATATATATATATATATATATATATATATATATATATATATATATATATATAGAAGCCTTCAGTATTCTTGCATTTGATCAAAAATAACGTGAAAAATTAGAATTTTAAATTGACCATAAATGACCATGACTCTTCAACAAGAAAAGCGATTGACTTTCCTCTGGCTGAATTCAGAACAAATTATTGTAAAAAATCTATATTATATAAGGCGTCATCTGTTATAACAACTTGTCGAAAACATTGAAAAATACTGAAAGTGCGAATTTATTCGAGGATAAATTATAATAAATACTTATTATCTTAAACTTTATTCACTTTTTCATTATCATTTCATATCCACAGACATCTCCGCCCGTGAAAATTTGCATTTTTTAATCAATTTTGAATTTGTTTCTGGAGACTCATGATTCCGACTAATCATTATTGGATTCTGACTCGGAATTTTATCATTCCAGCTTGGTAACACCTAA
Source organism: Zygogramma bicolorata (assembly GCA_032362365.1). NCBI lineage: Eukaryota > Metazoa > Arthropoda > Insecta > Coleoptera > Chrysomelidae > Zygogramma > Zygogramma bicolorata. The sequence continues at coordinate 1,553,226 of JAVJAQ010001645.1, read as the reverse complement.
TTTTGGAGTTTTGAGATACTGTGTCGAATTCATGATATTCCGAAAAAATTCCGTATATTTACAATAATCTTCCCTCACCAACCCACGAATCTGCGCTCGCATCAATTGCCATGAATTGTTATTTTGTTCATCAAAAACCACCTCAAATAATCCATTTATTATAGGGGATGAAAATATATGATCTCTACATTTCACGAGGGCTTTCGTCGCAATTCAACATTCACGGATGAAATTCACGAAATTGCGTGTCTTCAAACTACCATTATTGTAATTAATCGTGCGCTAGTAATTAGTATGGCTCAGCGAGTTCGAATAGAACAAAGCCCGCTTTCCTATAATGTATATAGTCTCTCAAATACGGACGTCTCAACATATAAATACCCATAAGTTTGTTGGCGTGAGGAAAATTCGACATGCGAAAGTTTTTCGAACCCCTTGAATGAAAAATCAGGACAGTAAAGAGTGTTTCGAGAATGACCAAACCAAAATTAGACAATGGAATAGGCATGTTTTTCTGTAATGTCTGGAATTATTCATGTACATCTTTATGACGTGGAAAAATATAAATAGGCTTGAAAATATTTAAACTAATTTTAAAAGTGAAATTCAAAACTTCAAAAAAATTCGAGCCGTTTGAACGTTTTTTTTGCTATACAAATCATGAAAGAAACTGAAACAATTTCTTAATTGAGTATTGTATGGTATCGAAGTGCAAAACCCTTCAAAAATACACCTGATAAAGCGATGCGAAAATACGAAAATGGTGTGAAGTATTGATAAGGAATTATGTATCTCCAAAATCGTGTTTATATTGCTGTTAGTATCATTTGAACGTAAGTGTACTATATTGTTTGAATAAGTATGAAGTAAGTTTTGCATTAGCTATTTAGCAGTGAGAAATTCGGTTTTACACTAAACTAAGCTAGATTGCAAACATCAGAATTTAGATTTATGATATTCAACTTTGTTGTGGGCATCTTTGTTGTGGGCATTTTTGAATACTAATCTATGTTATGGCCTCGAATACATCATGCTATTGTCAAATATGAAAAGTTGTCATTTATTTATTCAAATTCATTCAAACAAATACATGAATTGAGAGATGTTTCAACCCCAACTTCAATATTCTAAAACAGAAACAGTCAGTATTTACAATTCCATATTTTAATACTCCAAGTTCATAGACAACAAATTGATACGATTACAGGATATAGGAATATAAAACAATCTCCAAATTCGCAAACTTGCACGGATGCGCGCTAGGCATTTCACCTTAGAACGGTGACCGGAGCAAACTTGCCACCTCAGCATATGCATCTTTATAATAATTGAGGGAGGTCGAAAACGGTTCCAGAACTGACATTGAATAGCTAACGAGAAATAAAAAAAAACACCAAAAACTCACAATATATTGCTAGCCAGCAGGACTGCTGCATTCTCAAAAATGTTCTGAAACCGTTTCTAAAGATTGATCAATGAATACTGACTGATTTACTGAATACTGAATACCAAATTTTGACCTCCTACAATATCTATAAAGATAGAGGTTGCAAGTTTGCTCCGGTCACCGTAAGGTGAAACGCCTAGCGCGCATCCGTGCAAGTTTGCGAATTCGGAGATTGTTTTATATTCATATATCCTGTAATCGTATCAATTCGATGTCTATGAACTTTGAGTGTTAAAATATGAAATTGTAAATACTGAGTGTTTTCGTATTAGAATATTGAAGTTGAGGTTGAAACATCTTTCAATTCATGTATTTGTTTGAATGGATTTGAATAAATTAATGAAAACTTTCCATATTTGACACTATTCAGATTAGTATCTGAAATGTTATTCAGATTCAAATAACATTTCAGTTTGGTGCAAAGATAATGGTCTTTGTCTCAATGGGAAAAAATCTATCGCGTTATGTATAGGACTTAATAACCATAAAAAAAAAGTTGTTGAGATATTGTAACTGTAAACGAGGATGTTGTTGAGTGAAGATGCTCTGCAGAAGCCCTTGGTCTTATCATTTTTTTGCCAAATAACAATTGGAATGAATAACAGCGAACCCAAAATGCTTACATGAAGTTTGTTTGCCAAATGCCGTACAGAAGTCAAGTGACTCCAAACATACGTGAGCTGGATGAATTGAGAAAAAAGAATCGAGTGAAATGTCCATAGTTGATATCTCTTCATAAATTTCAGCTTCATGCCAACCCTTCATATCTACATAAAGTGATGGCAAGACGATCAACAGTACATGATGTGAATATACGCAAACAGTATTTGACTATTCCCATACATCTATCTACAAAATTTTAGGGCAGTTTTTGAATATGTTGCACCCTGTATATTGAATCTGATAAACTCAATTCACCTGTGCGGAAATTTCCGAGGAGCATAAAAGCTGAACTATTAGCTCTAGATTGTAACTGATTTCATTTTCACCTATATAAAATGTGTATCTACAAAATATTTTTTGGTGGAATGGAAGAAATGCCTTGCCGAATTCCTTCCTTTTGTGTTCTTCTCATGACAGAATGAATATCATTATTATTATATAACATAATGTTTACCTCGCAGTTGTCACTCATTTGATCTCCACTTCCGAAAATATGCTGTCATAGATGTATCTATTTTTGGTGAATGGTCCGTTTGTGCTTGAATAACACTTTGTCTCCGTTCGAGATACACTACAAATCTAGATTCACTGAAATCACTAAAATTCGCCACAGGAATACATCAGGTTTGAAATATTTTACCACTAACACAGCATGAAAATCGATCCAGATCAATCCACTGTTGTGTCGTGTGATGTCATATTTCCTTTCGACCAATGGTGATGCGATTTGTGAGTTTGAATTTCCCTTCCTTATTCTTGATTTCAACATGATATTTTATGGGTTTGAATGATACCTGAATGAAAAATATATCATCCAATTATAATACACACAGTAAAAATGGCGGGCGGCACAAGTCCGTTGCCAGAACACTCCAATAAAAACGATGATTCTACATGTAAATATTGCATGAAAAGAGTCGTGAATAAAGTGAGGTGCATAAAATGTGGAGAGGTTTACCACCCAGCATGCTTAAAACAATCCAGTGAGTTGAAAAAGGCTGAATGTAGACATGAAGCAGAGAACCAGAGTATCCAAAATGACATGCCAGCTATAACAGAGGAAGTATGCTCTAAGGAAGAAAATTACCTTCTGAAGACAATCATCAGTGACAAAGAAACAATCATCAGAGACAAAGAATGCATAATTTCGTTGCTACATGATAAAATTACATCCTTAGAAAATGAACTGAAACAATTCAAACCAAACAACACAGCTGTACAAATAAAAAACAGCGAAACAGAAGAAAAACGCAATTCGAAAAAAAAGAGGCCACCTCAAAAAACTGTAAACAACCAAGAGCCAAATACAGTCAATGAATCAGACAAAAACAATGGCAATCCAGGGTCGTCAGGGAACTCCTGTAATCAGGATGTCCCAGCAATAAGAATCAACCAAGTTGCAAGTGAAATACTTCAAATTCAATCGGAAAAGAAAATGAATGAAATAATAAATTTGGCAAAACATGAAGATGGCGATAATGAAGGTTACAAAACAGTGATGAGACGTAAAAGAAGGTATAATGTAGGAAACGGAGATGGTGATGAGGATTTTCGCGGTAGAGAAAATAAAGAAAAGAAAGTATGGCTTTTCGTATCACGAGTCCCCGATCGAGTTACAGAGATACATATAAACAAATACATAAAAGAGAGGACGAACTCAGAAAATATATCTGTCAAAAAACTAGCTACACAAACCATGAAAAAAGACAATCAATCATTCATGATTGGAGTCGAGTTTCATTTCAAAGACAAAATTTACGATCCAGCGTTTTGGCCAAACCAAATAATGTATAATCGTTTCAATTTCAAGATGGGGCAACACTTACTAGATGACCAAGTGAAAGGTAATGAAAGCAACAGGCCAAACTCTTTTTTATAAATATTGAGGACAACACATCTAGATTATCCGCAAGAACACAACCAACTAGATACGAGGGGAAATCTTCGGAATCCTGCTCTACTTCTGACATACACACAGGACCCATCCAGAAAAATATTGAACCCTCGACATGTTACAAAAGTGATTTCTCTTCAAACCAACTAGTAAATTTTATATTTTTTCTGAATGTACGTAGTATAAGAAATAAGAACCATCTTCTGGAAACAGAAATAAATGATAGGAATTTTTACTTCATCGCACTGGTAGAAACATGGGCTAGGGATGAGGAAATGTGTGATATCTCAATTGATGGGTACAATCTGGTAAGCTATTATTGCAGATCGGTCCTCCAGGGGGGTGGTTGCGCAATATGGGCTAGACAAGGCATTGAGGTAGATATAGTAGATGTTAGTGAACTTAACTCTGAACAAGATTTTGAGGTATGCTGCTTGAAATGGACCTCAAATCATAAGAAGCATGTTATCATTAATATTTATAGATCTTCCACTGGAAATTTTCATCTGTTCAATTTCCAAACTGGAGACAATTCTGAATGTCTGTTTCACAGTAGATTCTACTATCTGGGTTACAGGAGATTTCAATATAAACTTCAACATCCCTTCTTCAGAAATAAATGAAATTATAAATATTATGTCTCAATTTGGACTAGGTGAACTAGTATTCGAGAACACCAGAGTAACTAATCTCAGCAGTACTAGAATTGATAACATATTTGGAAATGCTGAGGCAGAGGTAATACTAAACGACACGTTTCTTTCAGATCATAGGTCCTTGACAGTATTGATCAATCCAATTGAAATAAATGAAACTAACAAACCATCACATATACACAGCAGGCTGTTCAATGAAACCAACAAACAGAAATTTGCAGAAATGTTGAAAGTTCAAACTTGGAAAGAGATAAATGGCGCGAACGAACCAGATGAGATGTTCAACATATTTTTTCATATATTCAATAATATATTTGATCAGTGTTTTCCACTGACAAACAGAATTGTGAAAAATATTAATGGTAAAACAAGCTGGGTTACAGAGGAGATAAAAGAATCAAGCAGAAAGTTGAAAGATCTCTATATTTTGCAAAAAAAACATAGCGACCTTCGTGAAGCTTATAATATCATGAAGAAAAAACATTCAGTGTTAGTTGAAGGATGTAAAAAAGAACATTACAGCAAATTGATTGAACAGTCGGACAACAAAAGTAAAACATTGTGGAAAATCATAAATACACTTAGAAATAAAGAAACTTCAAAATATAACATGAAAATTGTACACAATTTCGAAGAATTCACAAATCCTCAAAAAATAGCGAGTTTATTCAACAATTTCTTTATTGAGGCTCCAAAAAAAGTAGTAGAATCAATACCTGAAGTTCTTAATTTTAATTTCACCAGAAAATCCAATCCTTACTCGATCGTTTTGATGCCTTTCAGTGATGCTGAAATGTCAATCATAATACAAAAGCTCAAAAATAAAATGTCTACAGGTCCTGACGAAATTCCCACAGCTATTGTGAGAGAATTTGGCAGGGACCTGGTTAGACCACTTGTACATATAATGAACTGCTCTCTAGAAACAGGGATATTTCCCAGTCATATGAAGTCGGCAAAGATAACTCTAATATATAAAAAGAAAGATAAATCGCGCATTGAAAATTATAGACCAGTATCGGGGATCTCTCCTTTTGCAAAAATATTTGAATACTGCATGTTAGACAGACTTACGTCATTCATAGATGAATACAATCTGATACCAAAAGAACAACACGGTTTTAGAAAAAGAAAATCTACTACAACAGCTTCACTTGATTTTTACAATAATATCCTTGAAGGAATTGACAATGGCCGATCACCCATAGGGCTCTTTTGCGATTTAAGTAGAGCTTTTGATTGTGTTCCCCATGAGGAACTGCTCAAGAAGCTCTGGCTGGGTGGAATGAGGGGCTCAGCTGCAAAACTGATTTCATCCTACTTATTGGACAGAAGTCAGTTTGTTCAAATATCTCAAAAGGAGCCAGATGGATCAGTGAGTAGGCATTGTTCTGAAACCGTAAGGCTGGAAGTAGGCGTTCCTCAAGGTAGTGTTCTAGCTCCAGTACTATTTACACTGTTCATTGCTGACTTAGTGGAATATCTACCGGGATACAATATAACTTTGTATGCAGATGATTCAGCTTTTTTAGTAGACCGCGAATGCATTCTGACTAACGAGGACGACTGCAATCTGTTACTAGGGAAACTTGGGGAATGGTTCTCTGCCAATCAACTGTATCTCAATACCGAAAAAACAGAATATGTAATCTTTCATACTAGACAAATAACTATAAACCACCAAATATATTTAAAACTTGACGATGTACACATAAACCGAAACACTTCTGTGAAATTTCTAGGATTGACTTTAGAAGAAACACTCAGCTGGCATGACCATATATACAATATGACAAAAAAAAATAAATTCAAAAATATATCAAATCCGTTGTATTCGTAACCATGTCGATAGGAACTGCCTGAGAGATTTTTATTTTGCAGAAATACAGTCAAATTTGATGTATGGCATAATGCTATGAGGAGCAATGCCGGCAGCACAAGGTCTTTTTTTAACACAAAAACGAGCAATACGAGCTATAATGAAAACGTCAAACAAACTATCCTGTAGACCTCTATTTGCAGAGTTGAATGTCCTGCCATTAGTCTGCTTGTATATACTGGAGGTGGTATGTTACATCTACAGAACAAAAAATACACTTCCGAGATATAATGATGTACACCCATATCAAACTAGAGCTAGCAGCAATATCTATCCCAGACTTGACAATCTTGATCTAGCGTCAAAGGGATCACTTTCCATGGGTATAAAGGCTCACAATAAGTTGCCAGAAAATATTAGAAATGAGACCACACTATCCTAATTCCGAAGCGCCATGAAAAAATATTTACAAATTAATTTGTTTTACGACCTTACTGAGTATTTTAATATGAAACAATAGTGAATTAGTGTATGTTTTAATATATTTGTGATTGTGCATATTGATTGTAAAACTATTTGTTGTTTTAGGATAAGAACTTTACTTGTTCAATGTGATTAACATGTTCTATACCCAATAGGGTCTCTGAATGAAATATATGATTGATTGATTGATTGATTGATTGATTGATTGATATGACGATAATAATTATTTCCAGGGGCTGGACGAAGAAAGAATGAAACAATCGAATTAAATATGTGTATTGATGATGAATCAATAATCAATTGCTTAAAACTGTGAAAAGTGGTATACACCCTCAATCGAGTTGACAAGGTAACTCAGTTTGAGTTCAGATTTGCAATAATATGAATTATAATGAATAGTACGTATCAATGAATCTATAAAAGTAGCACTTCAGACTTTTATACGACTCGAAGTACTCTTGAGGTTCCATTTTCCAAATCAAGGAAGACTTTATAACCCCCTCATCCACAAAAGGTTCATCTTTCACGGATGGAACTACCTAGGCCTCCGCATATAATTTATAGGGATGAGAAAAGTGTAGTTCGTGGACAGAAAGTAAAATAATACAATGATGGAATACTTCATAACTACTTACACCCAACTCCTTAATACAACACTTTTTCTTTCCTCTCGACAAAGGGGACCGACCATTCAGAAACAAACGAAAAACTAACTTTCTTCAAAAAAAAACGTCAAATCGATAGAGTTCGTGTGTGAAAAATGAGTTTTCAACTTCGACTCTCGCAAATGGTCCTTGGACTTTTACTGGAAATACCTATTTTTTCATTTATTTGAGAGGAGTATTCTGATTGTTTCAAATCTAAAGCCTCGATTCCATTTCGTACAGAATTTATATCAATTGTTTTTGTCTCAATAACACATGCAATTTTTTATCGATCGAAGAAAATGCAAAACTTTATATATTATATAATGGTGGAGTTTCGAATATAAATTAGAGTCTGAGATACATATTTGTTAGTAGACGACACTATAGTATAATAATTTGTTTCATGATGCCCTATTCATAAATCAATCAGTTGCATAACACCTATATATCTCTAATCTCGATATCAATTTGAGAAAATGTTGCAACATCAGAAATGAAGAAATTGTTACTCTTGATTTCGATACGAATTATTTATTACTTAACCAGGACTCAATCGTAAATATTTTTAGGCATGCTGCTTGATCACTCATAAGTGGTCGAGGAACATTTCCACCTGCATTCAAAAATTTTGTAAATTAATAATAATGTAATTTAGGTAGGCGATTCCAGGCCAGAGGAACCCTCCCCCCCCCCCCAGAGCAGCTCGTGCAGCTCGAAGAAAAAGTTAAATATTTCCCGAGCCGCCCCTGGACCGTCACCTTCAACGCAGATAAGAACCGGTGGGATGCTGATGCTGCCTTTATATCGAAGCTTATCTTTTATACCAGAAATAATCTTTTATAGCGTATGCACTATTATCGACAATTATCTCTGTAAATTTGCAAGTTGAAATAATTATCGATTGTTATCTTTTATTTTAGCTGAAACTGATTCATTCTCATGTTTTATCTTTTATACCAAGTTTTATCTGAAACTATTGTTTTGTGAAAGGTATATAAGGAATTGAAATATTATTTACGGAGTTCAGTTTTGTTACCAGCTTTTCAGTCAAATAAAACACAGTAAGATACGTATAATCTTTATTTGTGGAGAGTTTGATGTGAATAGAGTAATTCATACTAACCAAAAACCACGAAGGTGTTTCTGCGAACCACCCTGCCAGAAGCACAACGTAACTGGCGCAGTCGGTAGGATAGCCGTACAGCAAGTGAAGCAAAGTGCCGTAACAACGGAAAGTGTTTTCGCGAACTGGTGATTACCAAATCTTTGACGGAACTATCACAAACAAAGACACGAGTGTTTCGAGAAGAGAACTGTATATTCCTTGTCGTTTCACGGGGGCCACCAATTCTTGGACTGAATATTCAAGGACCGGCCAACAATCTTTCTGGAGGACCGAATATCCCTGGACTGATTACCACACAAAAACCAAACGGAAAAAGAAGAAGCAAGAGCACAAGAAACCAACTACACATAAAACGTAAGCTCCTCTCTCATTATCCTTTTATTTTTCCTATTCATCCATACATTATTTTTTCTTTGTCATTCATTTATATGAATTATTCTCTCATGCACTTTTATGTTTCGTAATTTGAAAGAATTATCGCAAGTTAACAGCGATACTAGACATCAAATCAGATCACTTATCAATACACTTGAAGAAAATTCAGATCTAGATACTATTGCTGAAGGTATAAGTTCTCTTGTTTTAAATTCTGACAATAATATACTTCCAACCATAATGGCTACACCTATTGCAACAACACCAACAAATTATCAGGAGTTGAGATTATTTCTAGATATAATACCAAATTTTAGTGGAGATCCATGTGAACTCACCAACTTTATTGCTGTCTGCGACGAAGCTTTCACGCAATATGAAAGAGAACCTCAGTTCATTAAGAATTTAATATTCAGAGCAATAATCAGTAAATTAAAGGGTAAAGCTCTTACCTTAATATCGAGTCGTATTGAACTAGACTCATGGGACAAAGTCAAAACTGTTTTAAGAACATCATTTTCAGATCAAAGATCATTTTCTTGTCTCCTTCAGGAAATGCATAGTTTGAGACCTAACCCTAGAGAAAGCCCTTATAACTTTGGCGTTCGATGTCAATATGTTAGAAGTTTAACTTTCTCTTCAATAAGTAACGACCCCACTCTGACTAATCCAGAAAAAATTGCGCAAGTTCAAAATATCGAAAAACTGATATTAATCACATTTCTAAAATATCTGCCGCCAATGATACGTCCTGGAGTTCGTTTACAAAAACCCGCCTGTCTGGAAGAAGCAATGAATTATGTCCTTGAAGAGGAAAATTTCTTTTCATTAATAAATGAAGGAAGAAGAAATGCTCCCCAACAATTACCCACACCAAACATCAGAGCACCAAAATCCACAGCCATTCAGGACCAACCAGCCGACTCATATTCCTCCACCAAGACAGTTTCCCCAGAATTTTTCTTCTAATCAACAAGTATTTGGAAGACCTTCTACTACAAATGTGTGGAAACCAAGGAATCAACCAACTACTTTCAAACCAACTCCCATGTCTACCACTACTAGACAAGGACCACCACAGAGCAATTTTTTTCAATCAACCTCCAAACCAAACTTTCACGCAGAAGAACTCCATCACATGACGGAACCATTTCAAACTGATTTTTCATCATACGAACAACAAGATTCTTCGATGGAAATGACAAATGATGGAAACTGGGACTTCACATTCCATGAACAACAAAAATCTGCAGAAATTGATCCTCCCAATGAAGAGCAAGTACCAAATGAAATTTTCGAAGAACATCCTGGAGATCAAGAAGAAAATTTTATCAGGCAAGCCTTCAGAACGGAAAATACTTAGAAATCAACAGCATGGACCAACGAAAGCTACCATTCATAACTATATCAGGATTTCCTAAACCATTACGTTTACTTATCGATTCTGGAAGTCATATATCTTTAATCAATCCAGTGATTGCAAAAACATATTTTTCTGAGTTTATAGTTATCAAACCAAATCTTATCAAAACATCATGCGGCCAGCAAATGTCCAAATATGAAGCGCATATCCCGGCATTTGAAGAATTTCAAATAAACCAACGAATAATTTTTTCCCTATTCGACTTCCATTCATTTTTTGATGGATTAATAAGTTTTAGAGATCTACGAAATATGGGGTTCAATTGGAACTTACAAGAAGGTTATTTATTCAGGAATGATACTGTCATTCCAGTTGAGCAATGTTCTCCTTCTGAATATAATTGTTTCAATATAACAGTTAATGAAAATGAAATTTTGAGAACAAAACTCCCTACAAATGTAAATGTAGATGGAACTTATTATGTTCCCTACAAAGAAATCAATAATCATTGTTTTATACCAGAGGGTATCACAACAGTGAAAAACGGACAAACTTTCATTGAAATACATAATGTGAGCGTTGAAGACACTTATGTTAATCTCCATTGGCATTTGCAAGTTTTTCCAATTGAAGATTATGATATCTGCCAAGCAGAAATTAATAATTTTCAAGCTTACCCAGATCAGAACCATATTGAGAATCTTCTGAGAATGGATCATTTGAATACAGAAGAAAAATCAAAATTACTCAAATTGTGTAAACAATATCATAGTGTTTTTCAATATATCGATCAACCTCTTTCAGCTACTACACAGACACAACATATAATAAGAACTACTGACGAAGAACCGATATACACAAAATCTTATAGATTTCCCCAAATACATACTGAAGAAGTACAAAATCAAATTTCAAAAATGCTTGATGATGGCATAATTCGTAATAGCACAAGCCCTTGGTCTAGTCCAATTTGGATTGTATCCAAAAAACCAGACGCAAGTGGACTAAAAAAATGGCGTATTGTCGTAGATTACAGAAAGCTTAATAACAAAACAATTCAAGACCGTTATCCAATACCAAATATTAATGATATACTAGAGAAACTGGGAAGAGCACAATACTTTACCACTTTAGACCTTGCAAGCGGATTCCATCAAATTCAAATGCACAAAGACAGTATTGAGAAAACAGCATTCTCTACAGATTCAGGACATTACGAGTTTTTAAGAATGCCATTTGGCTTAAAAAATGCTCCTTCATCATTCCAACGCATGATAAATGAAGTATTGAAAAATCTCATTAATAAAATTTGCTTCGTTTATATGGATGATGTTATAATTTTTTCCACTACATTAGATGAGCATATATATCTCCAACCTGAGAGAAGTTTTCAAAAAATTCAAAGAATATAATTTGAAGATTCAGTTAGATAAAAGTGAGTTCTTGAAAAGAGAAGTAGAATTTTTGGGACATATAATAACTACATCTGGAATAAAGCCCAATCCAAAAAAAATCGATGCAATACTCCACTTTCCCATACCAAAAACGCACAAAGAAATTAAAAGTTTCCTAGGTCTCATTGGTTTCTATAGGAAATTTATAAATAATTTAGCAAAAATTACTAAACCACTCACTACTTGCTTGAAGAAAGGCAAAAAGGTAGAACATACCGAAGAATTCATAAACTCTTTTGAGACATGTAAAGCAATTTTATGTAACGAACCAATATTAGTTCATCCCGATTTTAATAAACCATTCACATTAACTACTGATGCCAGCAAATTTGCCATAGGGTCAGTATTATGTCAGGATGGAAAGCCTGTCTGCTACGCTAGTCGTACCCTAAATCCGAATGAAGTTAACTATTCAGTTATAGAAAAAGAACTTTTAGCAATAATATGGTCTGTGAAATATTTTAGACCATATTTGTTCGGACGTCGTTTTAAAATAAGATCAGACCATCAGCCACTGAAATGGCTTGATAACCTGAAAGAACCCAACTCAAAATTAATCCGATGGAAATTACTATTATCTGAGTACGATTATGAGATAGAATATATAAAAGGAAAGGAAAACATTGTTGCAGACGCATTGTCAAGAAATCCATCAGATAATATTTCTGTTGTGAATCAGGTGGGAGACATCGACGAAACAATAGGAAACTATTTATTAGATATTGAAAATAATACCACTACAATACATTCAAGTGGTGAAACACCATTACTATCTTTTCCCTATGCTGACAAACCTCTAAATTACTATAAACATCAGATGATCATCAAACTATCTGATTCATCTCCAGTACCATTATGTATAAGAGAAAAAATTTTTAACAATATGAGATATTTCATAAACATTCGAAAAAGACATCGAAGAAGATATGGAATCTTTCGTAGCAAACTTACGAAATAACACTACATATCATCTATATTTTTCGGATAAAGAACAAGAAAAGTATTTCTTGCGATATATCCAAGACAAAATCATCCATTTAAATTCCAAATTGATAATTTGCTCTACCAAACTAACAGATATTACTTCAGATAATATAAAACACGATAAAATGAATTACCACCACGTTTACAAGACAGGATACAGAGGTATTACAACAACGATAGATTCTATAAAACGAAATTACTATTGGCCAAATATGATAAAAGACATAACCAATTATATCAATAGTTGTAATATATGTCAAAGATCTAAGTACGAAAGACAACCCAATCAATTCAAATATGAAGCTGTTCCATTAGGCTCAAGACCTTTTGAAAGAATTCATATCGATACTTTGTCAATATCAAAGGAAAAATTCTTAACTGTTATAGATACATTTTCAAAATTTGCTCAAGCCTATCCAATACTAGGCACCAATGCAATAAATGTTCTGGATGCTATATTAATATTTATTTCACATTATGGTGTACCACACACTATAGTTTGTGACGGTGGTTCCGAATTCAACAATCAAAATTTCAAAGATTTTTGCCAAATTCATAAAATCAGTATCCATATTACTACACCAAAAAACCCCAACTCCAACAGCTATATTGAACGATTTCACTCCACTTTACTTGAACAAGTAAGGATTAAAACGAGACAAAACCCAAAGGAGTCGCTCAATAATCTTATTAGATACTCGATCTTGCATTATAATAGTTCTGTACATTCTAGTACTGAATATACTCCCTTTGAAATAATTACAGGGCATTTCAACTCAAAAGTTCCATTTGATATTGAAGAAAAAGATGTGATATCAAAATACGTACAAGATCATAAAGACAATCTGAAAACCGTATATCAAAAAATTAATGAAGATTTGAATAAAAAGAAAACAGAACAGCTACAAAAAATCAATGCTGATCGAAAAGAACCAATGCAAATATCTATTCAAGATGATATTTATCATAAAGAATTGCCGAGAGATAAATTAGCACCAAAATCACAAAAATCGACCCTACCGCTCAGACAAAAAATAAAGTAAAAACGGAAAACTCTAAATATTCCAAACACAACCTGAAAAAACGTAAAAATTATTAATATATTTTAATCTTTTTCAGATGAGGCTTTTACTTATCACGCTCTCATCCTTTCTTTTTCCTTCTTCGAGCCACGAGTCGATTCATAAATTAACCAACCCAATATTACCAGTAAATTTAAAAATGTCTAAAATTATTGTGAGCAAACACACATTTGTTAGCTATCTGAATATTTCAGAACTCTCTGAAATGAAGTACCATTTAGATGCACAACTGAATTTCATTTCAAAAACACCGAATCTAACTGAACAAGCAGAATTGCTACTACTGCAAGGAAATACTCTGAGTGCACAAAATGAGATTTTATTGCAAACAATCAATCCACATATTATATCGAAACGAGGATTAATAAACCTCGGAGGTAAAATATCTAAGTGGCTCTTTGGCACACTTGACAATGATGATGGTGAAAGAATCAAAACAATATTGAATCACTTACAAACGAATGATGATTTGTTGAAAGACGCAATAAACGATCAAATATCAATTACAAGAGAATTTATGACACAAACCAATCATACACTTTTTCAAATAAAATCGAACATACTAGTAACTTTTGATCTCATAAAGAAATTTGAAGAAGAAATCAACGAAATTAATGTATTGCATCTGATTATTGATTCTTCCATAAACTTACAGAATCAGTTGAACCAAATTATCAACGCAATCACATTTGCAAACTTCCATAAAATACATCCAGTCTTTCTATCATTCAACAACTTGAATACAATTATTGAAACAATGCATTCTTTATATTCTACAAGTGAATTGGTCGATTTCAAGAGTAAATACAGCTATTATTCGTTTTTGGGAATACAGCTATTGTATTCAGATGAGAGAATAATTTTTCTTATACACTTTCCAATATTGATGGCTACCTCATTCAAAACATTTTTCGTATTTCCTGTTCCCCTCCAAAACAGAATAATATCCCCTCAAAAACCTTACCTCGTCCTTAATGAGAGACAGGAGCTATATCAATATCAAGACGAGCCATGTGAATCTATCGAAGATATGACCTACTGCAAAAACCAGCTTCAAACCGAACAGGACTGTATCATCAATATCATGCTGAGAAATGATGGTACCAATTGCAGCACACTAGCCGTCCATATGGAACACCCTTTGGCCAATCAAATAACACCATCCAATGTGTTATTCACAACCCCATACGACACCATTATCACTGAAAGCTGCTCAGTGGAAAAACATCAGGAAATCCAACCTGGAAGCTACCTTCTCACTATTCCTGACAAATGCTTTATTCAAATTGCAAATGAAACGTTTTTCCATGGCAATGATGAACTTTCTCCACTGCAAATCATCCAACTTCCGACCATGAATGTTTCTCAACTTTCCACAAGACCCATTCGTATAAAGCTGAATAGAATGAACCTGGAAGAAATTCAGCACCTACTTACTAGAATGAATGGTCATCATGAAGTCCTATTACCAATTGAGTCAACCTCCACACATTCTATACCTGTGTGGATAATTTCTATTGTTTGCATACTATTATGCATTTTGATATATTCCGTGGTAACATGTTATTACAAAACGTGCTATCCATATTCGCTCATATCCCATTTACGAGCAAAAAATAACATACGTCAGACGGATGATATGGAAATGATCGGACAGCCTAACCAACCAAACCTACCTTAGGCTTCCTCTTAAGATGGGAGGAGTTAAATATTTCCCGAGCCGCCCCTGGACCGTCACCTTCAACGCAGATAAGAACCGGTGGGATGCTGATGCTGCCTTTATATCGAAGCTTATCTTTTATACCAGAAATAATCTTTTATAGCGTATGCACTATTATCGACAATTATCTCTGTAAATTTGCAAGTTGAAATAATTATCGATTGTTATCTTTTATTTTAGCTGAAACTGATTCATTCTCATGTTTTATCTTTTATACCAAGTTTTATCTGAAACTATTGTTTTGTGAAAGGTATATAAGGAATTGAAATATTATTTACGGAGTTCAGTTTGTTACCAGCTTTTCAGTCAAATAAAACACAGTAAGATACGTATAATCTTTATTTGTGGAGAGTTTGATGTGAATAGAGTAATTCAGACTAACCAAAAACCACGAAGGTGTTTCTGCGAACCACCCTGCCAGAAGCACAACGTAACTCAAAAACGAAATTATCCGTCCATCCACTCTGAATTGATGCTTAATGAAATTTACTGATAATTAATATATGATCATTTTTTCTTCCTACACGTATGTATATGTAAGTATGAAGAATATATAATTTGATGAGAAACCCGTTGGTTGGGACGTTAGTCATATTTGCGGCGGATACATGACTAGTGGAGAAGCATTTTATTGATGGCCCAGCTTGATTCTCGATTCAATAACAGATTAACTGAAATATTACCTATCGAAGGCCTCATTCTAAAAAAATATAAACTTCATACAACAGAAACATTTATCAAGGCTTGGACAGGATTTGGCCAGCACTCGGCATTGTGCTCAAACTTCGCCCTTGGATATGGTCACTCTTGTTGTACAAACTGCTATTCCAGCTCTCAAGAATATATGAAAACAGGTATCAGGTACCCCATGATATCTTCTGATATTAGTGGTATTCGGCGATCCCCCTTCTGCTTGTTATTTTGTTTGTGATTGACATCTATTTGTTTGGAAAATGGAGAGAAATTCTTAGTATCATTATCAGTTTTAAAATTAGCCAGAAGGGCCCAGTCTCCGAAGCTCCAACACAAACTGAGAGAGCGCTGGCGGCATTATCCAGCGACTACTACCTACACCTGTGGGTTGGGTGATCATTGGGCCCAAGAATAATGTACTCTGAGTTTAATAAAAAAGACCCGAATTGCCAATATCAATAACAGATGAGGTTTTCGTAACAATGAAGATCGATCTTTTACCGTATATATTGAGCCTGGCGGAATGGGAACTTCTTCCCGCTCGGTTTTCCGCCGTGCAGGTGTACTCGCCCCCGTCCTCCACCATCACGTTGCTAATGTTCACGTGACTTATGACGTCCCCGTGAACGGTGACGTACTGCCCGATCACGAATCTGGAAAAAGAAACGACGTTAGTGAAGAAGAAAACATCGAATAACTGCTCGTGGATTGCATATTCATTTATTTATTTTATGTAGGGATTGAACCCCATTGCAAAAAATATATACACATGATTCCCCATTGAAAAAAAATTATTTAAAATTATACAGGGTGTTAGTGGAAAAGTGCGAAAACTTAGAAGGTGATCCTGCATGAAAAAATAATGACAGGTTGCTATATAACTTTTTTCCGTAAATGCTTCATTTTTCTAGATACGGCGTGTTGAAATTTTTTGGAAAAAAATTCCATTTTCAACTTCAAATTGAGTTACAATGTTTGTCTTCTGAAGATACTTACTTTGTTAGCGAAATGTGCATCGAGCGCGAAGGATGTCAGTTCGTTGTTAGGATAATTGATCTCTTAGGAAATTTTTTTGTTCTCTGCCTCAAGTTTTTAGTGTTCGATGATGGAACTATATGTTTTGACGAAATAGTGGATGTACAAGAAAAGTGAATATCTGGATCTGCAGTTAGCATTGTTGAATTACAGCAGTTCAAACTCATATTGTGGAGCCTATTCAACTCAACTTTGATACTGATAGGTCTCAAATGGAATGATAAAGCTTGACAAAATGAAAATATGCAGAATTCAAATCGTGCAAATAAGGAAATAAAATGGAATTTATATAAGAAAGGAATTTGAATAAAATTCATCAAATCGAATTAGTCAGTGGAAAGAGAATAATATTGAATTGGTATCCAAGATGGAAAAATGGGATGTCCATTTCCATTTACAACACAATAAGTTCAGATAATTTCAATGAAAATCCAAATGCAATGAAGCAATGTGTAAAATCAAACTGCAATGAGAAACGAAAAACATGGAATTTTTAAGCAGAAATTGAATTATTGAATTGATGGACTTAGCCGTTAGGAGATCGTCATGAGAGATGAGGAGAAAAATTCCTATATTCTTATAACACTTTTATTTGTAACCAAAGTTACAAATGAAAACGAAGAAAATGTTTTATTCCTCATTTTCCAAGAAATCAAATTGGGTGAAATTCAAAATATTTCATTTCGCTTCAAATCTCATTCATTCTTGTTTTTAATCACAGTTGATCTCGTGAATTACTGTTGCCTTGCGTAAATTTCTGATTGAAATTATTTTTGTTTTTATTCCTATCTCATCATGTTTCGACCCACTCATCATGTTCATACTCCTGGGGCCTATTTCAAGAACGTACAAGTAATAATAATATAATAATATAAGTTTATTCATGAAGAGATAATAATAATTACAATTCGAAAATTTAATGAATATACATTTTTATGAATAAACTGAAAAACAAACCTTACGAAGAGAACTTGTTGTAAGGTTAACTGAAGGTAATAACAATTTACAATCAATACATTTGAAGTTACATACCTAGAGAATCATCAATTTAAAGAAACCAATTTCATAAACTATTCAAAAATGTGTCAAAATTAATTCGAGAGGTCTTGATAATCCATATTTTACTTTTTTGTTTAAATGATGATAATGATTTAATTTTTTTGATTTTATGTGCAATCTTCTTTTTAATTTTCTTTTTAGATGTAATTACAGTTTCATTTCGAGTTTCATATTTATGTTCATTATAATTTATATTTTTTTATTTTTATGAATGTAAATCATCATTCTATGAATGTATAATTGATTTATATCCATTTTTTCACTATCTTTGAATAATAATTCAGTTGAATATTTCCAGTCCTTATTGTAAATTATTTTCAGAAATCTTTTTTGTATTATTTCCAGTTCAAGTTTATATATTTTAGACACCCCGCCCCAGCCTAATATTCCATAACTTATTTGGGATTGTATTAAGGTAAAATATAGAATTTCAAGTTGTGGTATTGTTGAAAATCCTTTCAATTGTCGAAATTTGGGAAAAAGAATTCGAAGTTTTTTTACTATAGAATATATTTACTGATCCCATTTCAGATGTCTATCTATCATTGTGCCAAGGTATTTGATACAGTCACTATCCATGATTTGTACAGTGTTAGTAATTTTGAAAGGACCCCAATTTGGTAGTGAATTTTCGTAAGAAGAAAGGAAATATATTTTGTTTTATCGAAATTTATTGTTAAGAAATTGTTATCGAACCATTTTTAAAATTTTTAAAATCTTCTTGTACTATTTTTTTTAACTCTGTCCAACTTTTAGCAGTGTAAAATATAATAGTGTCATCCGCGAACGCATGAATATTTCCTTTGGATTTGAGTCAAAAAAGATCGTTTAGATAAATATTGAATAACAAAGGACCTAAAACTGTACCCTGTGGTACACCATATTTAAAAATATTTGGATCACTAAATGTGTCATCAATATTAACTTGTTGTATTCTTTCGTTTAGGCAATTGGCACATAAATCTTGGGTTATTCCGTGAAAACCAATATTCTGCAATTTTTCCAAAAGTAATTCATGACTGACTGTATCAAATGCCTTTGCTAGGTCAAGAAAAACACAGATAGTCGGCAATCTATCATCGAGTGAATCATAAATATTACTTGTTTAATAAGTAATAGCATTTTCTGTAGAAATATTTTTCCTGAATCCAAATTGGTGGGGAGATGAAATTTTTTGTTGTGTTAGATTGTCATCAACTCTAGAATTCAATTTTTTTTTAATTTTTGCCAGAGTAGATATTAGTGTGATTGGTCGGTAATTTTTTATATCACTTTTATCTCCGCCTTTGAAACTAGGTTTGATTATACCAATTTCAAAAAGTTTTGGACATATAGAAAGACCATGATGAATAATTGGTTTTTACTCGTTTTTTACCTGTACCGGCATTGTCTTTCTCTAGTAGCTACAAGACATGTAATTTCATGACACAGGCCCCTGGTATTGTTTTCATTTGGCTTTCATCCACTTCTTGGATATATGGTTTGTGATGTTATTGACTTCAATGAAATATAGAGAAGTTGTTGACTGAATATAACGTGATATTTTCAACTACGATTCTCTTCTATCGAGTAGAAGAATAATCCAGCGATCATGCATAATTCTAAGTTCTCGGAGAGGTTTAGAGCGAGAAGTTCCGATTTGCAATCGAAGTGTATCAATCTCCGAATATCAGCGCGTCATAAAACTATCATCGCGGAAATTGAATGCGAGTCCATCAACTCTAGCACGAATACTCTTCACCTACCCGAGCGAGAATTGAATAGAAATTGAACTGCGAACGCCAGATGAGATCTGTTTGTATTTGATTTCCTGGAAGATAACGAGTTGGGAGACGCAGCGCAGAAGTGCCGAGAAGTTTCTCCATTCTGTTTCCTGCGGTTTATTTACACTATAAATGGTTTCTGATGAACTGGAACGCCGTGCTGCATTGTGGAAATAGTAGCACTTTAGTGATTTCCTCATATACAGATTCAGACGAAAGGGAAGCCATGTAATGTTCAAAGAACACATCGTGAATGAAGGGATAGGAGATACGAATTAACATTCCTTTGAATTCTTGAAATTTTTGAGCCTTGGAAAAAACCCACTTCGGTAAGGAATTCCAAAGTTCAGAGGTTCGACAGGTTTCCAAATTTACAACAAAGAGGTGGGAATCCCGCACTCGTCGGGTCTTTCTCGTTGATACTGCCAAGGGTGGAACGACTGACGACTATTCAGAAGAGCACCGAACGTGAAAATATCTATAGAAGAGAGACAAGTCTCCGACCCTTCTACCATGCTCCAACGAAGTGAGCGAGTACGTAAAGAATCACCAACAGGACGGATTGCTTTTCTCAGAATAGAAGTTTAAATGAATGTTTTGGTGCTGAGGTCGAGCTCCATACACAAAACTTTATTCTGAGACAAGCCGTATCCTTAACTATTTTTTCAAGCCGTATCTGTTCCTTGTAGATCATTAGGAGCGGACGAGAAGTGAAGTAGTTCTTCTTTCCCATAAGAGTTTATTGTGATTGGTAGAGTTGCTTCTGTAGGTCGGTTTGATATTTATATAATGAACTTCTGCGGTTTGTTTGGGGGATTTGTAATGGTCAGTAAGATGAAGTGGTACATAAAGATGGTGATGACTACTAAACTTAGTCTTTTGGAACCTCTCGAAATACTTTTGGTGTGAAGAAACAACTGACACATGGTGCTCTTATACACTTTTCACACATCTCAAAATAGTATCAACAGTTTAAACTTTCCGAAACTATTGATTGTTTCGATAATGATTTTTTTCTCTGGCCCAAAATGTTGAGTCTAAACTTAAAACTTTAAGAGACATTGACAGCCACACAGCAATTGGATAGGAGCTTATTCAAGATCCCACACACTAAGGACCAGTTGCACCGCTTCAACTCAGCAGAGATTCGACTAAGCTTGGCTCAATCGTTAAGGAACAAGGAAGCTGATTGGCAAATCCATAGCAACAAAGCCTGGCTCAGAAAAAACACAACTTAAGGAAAGCGGTGCAACTGACCCTGAGTGTTGATTTTGTCACAACCTACTTCGAATTTGAAACGAGAAGTTGAACTGGGAAGATTGAATTCGAAGTAGGTTGAGTCAAAATCATCACGTATGGTTATTGACAAGTCTTGCCTGAGCCACATTTTGACCTCCAAAAATTCTAATCTCATAAATTTTCGACAAGGCTCAAAAAAGGGGACAGACTGTCTTCCGAAATATTTTTCGAATTTTATCTTCTAATAACAGAGTCACGTACGGGGGCAAACATACCAATTTTCTCTGAAAACAGTTATTTCAATAATTCAAAGCTTTTTCTTTTCCATTTCCAGGGGAAGAAAAACCTTAAAAATGGATATTCAAACTTACATCGATTTCATACCTTTTTTTCACGTCAATTTTCGTTTTCAACAAATCTCAAAATCATCGGTTGGCGAAAAAATTGGGTTGAAATGATCCAAAAATGGTCCATCCAGTTGAACAAATAATAAGATAATGATTTCAAAGAATTGTTTCGGATGTACCTACTCTGCATTTGTATGAAAAGCACTGTTGTTTCATTCCTGGAGTCCAGCTGTTGATGCATTGAGAATTAAAAAAATATATGGATTGATGCAATTCATTGAACTAAGTAGGAATTACTTCACGTTCGAGCATTTTCAGATTAAAAGAAACGATTTTTTTTCATACCTGTATTGAACTCTCTCCTCATGTCTGTTTACAATTCGGATGGAGCTACCTGTATATGTATTCGAATTGGAAATGATTATGTTTCAAATGTTTTTTGTCGATCCGTCGAACGAGTGCAGATTATTCCTATTCACACGAAATATTTTGGTGTTGTTTGCCAACCCGAGGCAATGAGCAGATAATATTGAGGCGCATATTTCCATTGAAATACTAAAATTTGAGCTGTTTTTCCCGGGACTTTTCATACAGCTCCATCAATTGAATTTCACGAATCGGTACTTTTATGTTCAAAACTCATTGTGTTTTCATGAAATGAGCACAATTTTCAAACAGAAAATCCAATTCGATAGCAAACATCGATTTGGTAAAAAATAATTTTCCGATACGAAAAACTAGAATGAATTCATGATCTATATGAAATATCAGGCAATAGCTAGTGTTGGTGTTTTAGTTCCATCGAATAAGCATCATTCATCAAAATAGGCCTATTTTGCGTAAATATATTGAAACTATTTCCTGATTCTAGCAATGTTTGAAGGGTGAGCAAAACACTAATCCGGCCCTATGGACTTCCTCTACATGAGGTACTCACTTAGGAGTATACTAGCCCCACCGTTTCAAGGAAGTCGATAATCTCACGAAGAGGTACCTCCTTTATATTGTTCAAGGCGAGTCTATACTTCCCCAAAAATTCCAAAAATAGATAGAACGGTCCAAAAAGACATCCTCCTCGTTTGGATATGATCCACCTTTGTGAATGTTTGTATAGGCCCGAGTTTGTTGAAAACAAATGTCGGTGTGGTGGTGTCTGTGTTTGCCACACCTACAGTAAAATATCACCTCAACCAGAGAAATTTGAAAGAAATTATGAGTGTCTTCACAATAAAAGTGGCTGGTTTCGAAATAGAAAACAGCATTTGGAAGTTCTCATAATTATTTTTCATTAGAGATGCTTTTAAAAGGCTAAAAATTCTTACAGTAACCAGCACTTATATACTGGAGGCTAGTGCATACGTTTACAAAAATAAATCCAGTTTTCAGTCTTCTCGTCCAAAACATAACCACAATACTCGTTCTAAGGAGCTGGTCTTACCAAACGCTCATAGAACTTCATTGTATGAAAAAAGTGTAGAGTACAGTGGGTGTAAATTATACAATATGCTTCCAATAACTCTTAAGAATTCCCCGAATATTAATGTATTCAAGAGTCAGTTGAAAAAAATGCTGCTTCAAAGGACTTGTTACACGATTCAAGAGTTCACGGATCAACTAACCTAAGATCTTCAGCTTCAGCAAATATATATTGTCTACTATTATGAGTGCTTTTCCTTGAATCATCGAATGCTTGAGAAATTGTATGTTGATTTTATTATATTGACCTGTTCTACATTTACACTTCTATTGCTTATGGATGTTTATTGGCACTTTTGGATTGTTTGTGTTATTGTGTTGTTGATATTATTTTGACTGACTTTTAAAATATGGTTATATGTAGTTACTTACATTTTTATGTTTTTTATATTTACTTTTGAATTCGACATTGACATTTTCTTTGTTTATTGTGCATTGAATTTTTTTTTCAGTTGTACTTTTCAATCGAAGAAATAAAGTTTATTATTATTATTCATACTTTGAGAATGAAATATCACCCTGATATCTATTGTGGAGTAATAAAACTGTAATACAACAGTTAGGACGAAAATCTGCCAAAATTCCAGTCATAATATCTATGATATCTTGAAAATATTCGATTTAAAAAAAATCGTCGAATGTCAATAGGTACGTTCGAAAAACTGTGCAAATTGCCACGTTCAAATGAAAATTCATATGGATATTAACATAGCTATAGTGAATGGTAATGGTTCGGACTTCCATTGTCTATATTATAAACTCTATTTAAACCTGTTGCTAAGAACGGAAGGATTAAAATACAAATCAAGTGGGAAAATCAAATCAAAATCAAATTTTTGGTCAATAATGAAATTAGGGATTGGTTGATCAAAGAAAATACTGTTGTTTAAAAAATCGAGATATCGAATATGAAATATGAGCCAAAAAAATTTTAAGTTACGAAATAAGTGAAATAATATTGTGACAAGAAAATTGAGGTATAGAATGTGGAATACTAGTAAAAAATGTAAATAAAGGAATTGAATTAAATATTATGAAAAAATGTTTAGCAAGGAAATTTGTCAACCACTTTCAAGCAAACATAGCTTCAGTGATTTCTTCAATCCAAGGGCCTCAACATATCATAGCTAATAACTGACCTTTTCAACTTCGAAAATTATCTTGAAATAAATTCGAAAAATTAGTAAAAGTATCGCATGGTGCATGTTTTTGGAATGCGTATTAACGAGTGAATGTATCTTGCAAGCTGTATTATTGGAGGGAGACTGTTCCGACTTCTTGAAAATAGACAATGGAGTGCCTCAAGGGTCTATATTGGGTCCTATTTTGTTTATTATTTATACACATGAATTTCAAACCTGTATCAAGTTCAGCAATTGTCACCAATATGCGGATGATACCCAGATATACATTTCATTTTTCGAAACAGACCTCCCTCTAGCCAACCTCCAGTTGAATACAGATTTAGAATCAATTGTTTCCATATCATCCTAATTCTGTCTTTCCATCAATCCATCTAAATCTGCTGTGCTGCTATTTGGTAGAAAAGATTCACGTAATCGATGTATAAACTTGTTGTCAATTAAAATTGGAGCAGACACCGTTGGGGTAGTGGAGAGTTCGAAAAATCTTGGATACATTCTAGACTCTTCACTCAACTTTCATGATCACATCAATCTTGTCATTCGTCGCGCATTTTGTAACTTGAAGTTGGTATATTCGAATAGGAAAATACTAGATAAAAATTGTAAAATAATTTTGTGCTAGTCATTAGTTCTCTCCCACCTGAACTACGCAGATATAATCTATAGTCCTGCCATAACAAAAAGAGATTTGAGTCGCCTTCAAATGGTTCAAAATTCATGTGTGCGTTTAATTCATAGCCTGAGAAAACGTGATCACATATTTGCTCCGTTGAGAGATATTAGCTGGCTTAATATACACGAGAGGCAGATACTTCACAGTTGCTTATTATTTCATCGTATAATACAAACGAAGAACCCACCGCATCTTCATGAAAAAATTACCTTCAGAACTGATGTTCATCACTTGAATGTTCGTTTCAAGTCTAGACTTACACCACCATTGCACACAACGAGTCAGTTCCGATCGTCATTTTCTTATAACATAGCCAGGCTTTATAACAGGATTCCGAATGATTTGAAGAATTTGTCCTTCTCTAGTTTCAAAAAGGAACTGAAAAGAATCCTTCTATCAGAAGAGTTTTTGTTTTAGTCCAATAATTCATTCGATTTATTTTTTCTCTGCATTCGAATTTATTGAACTTAGTATGTCTTTAGTAATTTAAGTTTTTTTTCTTGAATAATTTGAATATTTGAAACATTTCGAACTTGTCACACATTGCCTTCATTTGTTAGTCAATTTGCATTCAATGGTTGAGTGGAAGACAGCACCTGTTCCATACCTTAACTGGTTGGAACCGGAGCTAACTCTGCCATTTGGTAGGTAGTTCTCTCAAGTACTTACTGTATCTTTTCTGTATAATCCACTATCTAACAATAAAAGCGTTTATTATTATTATTATTATTATTATCTCAAGAACAAAACTGAAAAATATAATAATGATCACAACTAACCTTCCGTGACTAGGGAGAGGAAATCCATCCAGAGTCCACGATATTTGAGGGGTTGGATTGCCAGATGCGCTGCATTTGAGGGAAACTGCTGGTCCTGGTTGGAGCGTCTGTTCTATAAAGCTGTATAGAAGAATTGGTGGTGCATCTGAAATTGAAACGTGGGCTTTTAACAAATGTGTATCTATTGTATCACATTATTCTGCTGGATGACGGAAGTAATTGTAGTGCTGGGCATTGGAAATGGAATTCATAGAATTTTCGGACCCTGAATGCGAGTTTCATTTTGAAGTATAAGAATTTTGGTAGAAGTTTGAACTCACATATGCCCAGTCACTTCTCAGCATATTTTAAAATGAACTCTGTGTTCTAAGTCTAGACGAAATATGATATTTCAATGTTGAGTCTCCGTATAGACTTGACAAAAGTCTCTTGAGATCAGACCGACGCGACGGGTGGTTCCATTTATCCAGCATAAGCGAGGTTGCCGAAAAATGCAAGATTAGCAAATGGGCACAAAATAGCAGCCGAGGGACGCTTGTCCTTCGTCTAATCATGAAGTCCAGGAAATGAAGCATTTTGGCTTGCAATTTTTTCGTCCACCATGGATTCACTTGAAATTTTTACAGAAGGTAGGGAATAGCTCAAGGATCATTTTCTATATCATGCCGCTGTACTCTAGAGCCTTGGGGGTGCCATACGTTTTTTTCGTGACAGTAATATTTTTTGAGTTATTTGAAGTTGAAATTAACAGTTTTTTGACGAAACAATCGACTTTTTCAAATGTTTTTTGCGAATAACTGTAAAAATATGCATTTTATCAAAAAAAGTGTGGAAAGCCAAATTGTAGCTTTCAAAAAAACAAAAACAGTGGTTTTCTTATAATATTCCTACGACAAATACGAACTGTGGTGCAGCAAATTGATGCTTCTTCTTCTTCTTCTTCTTCTTTCGTCAAATGTATAAATTGGAAGATTTAAAGCGAAACAACGGGAAAAAATTTGCATTTTTCGAAGAAAGCTCATAGATTCTTTTTTGAAGTACTTAATTAGAGCTTTCAGATAAAAAAATGTCTCTCGCACGAAAATTGACCGACTTATGATTAAAATAATATCGGTACCCGCTTTTTTATACGAACAAAATCTGTGAAAACAACCCCCCAAAGTATTATCAATTTAAAATGCTTAGTTTTAGAAAAATTGGAGTTTATAGAGAAAACGATTGTTTTCAATTTCGTGTTTTTGACCTTTTTCTTGATTTTATCCCCCAAAATACCAAAGATACGAAAAAAACGATACCGTACTAAATTGAAGTTTTTTTAGTGACAAAAATTTTCTTGTGTGCAGATTTACGATTTTACGATCGAACATCACCTTATTCAAGCGTTTTAAACTCTCCCCATTTAAAAGTTGAGGGATCTTAAGTAACTTAATTCACATAGTGTTATAGCTCTTGAAGAGCCCTACAAAATTTTTCATCACCTTAAATGAAAGAGCTATGCTTAAAAAACCGATCAGTTTTTTTTTGAAAAATTCGAATTACCCGCTTCGAAGCGTAGTAATCTACATAACCAGTATAATCGGCCGTTATAAGTACGTTTTATGTTCCACTTTTTCCATTTATATTGAAAGACAGAGAAGAAGATACATCTCTGAATATTTCGTTGATTTCTCACTAGTGTATTCTGGAGTTCCAAGACATATTATAAAAATTTCAATGTTTTCAAGGGTAGTTTTCAACAAGGGTAGGTTGAAAGTTATGATATTGTATCCTAAAGCATGAAACAATCACTATTCAACTATTTTTACCCATATTTAGATTTTTAATGTTATTTTATAATTTTTGACAATAAGGGGTAGTTGTCACCTTTTACAAACAAGAAGCGTACAACGGTACAATATAGAAAATGAACTAGAGGGTGAAATATGCCGAATCCCAAATTCTTGTTCAAATCGGTCATGGACGAAAAAATTGCGAGATTTTACCATTTTTTAGCGTCATTTTCTGAACTAATGGGGTCGCGTCTCATACGAGGGTAATTATTCTTCAGAAAATCGAGGGAAATGAATATATATATATATATATATATATATATATATGTATAATACATAAGTGTCGTTTGGTTTTGTATACAATCGTATTTTGAAACTAAGAAAATACGAAATGGGAGTCGCATAGGACACTGCAATGCGAGGTAGACAGAGGACCAACGTCGGTATGTCAATTTTCATGTGTGCTAATGTAAATGACTATTCTATTCATTTTTGGGAAGAGAGGATATTCTTCTCTCAATATAGAATAGAATATAATTCATTCGACTACGTTATATTCAGAAATATGTGTAGCAAGTCATACTGAACAAAAATTAATTGTTATGAACAATTACATCATTAAATGATGTAAATAAAGACGAATTCATGCAGTCAAATTCAAAAGAAGCTGACGGAATTTAACAAACAACTATAAAATTTACACATTAAAAACAATTCATTTATTCAAAAGTTTTATAGCTGTCATTCTCATATATTCGTCAACCGAGTATATAAAAACTGTGCGAAATCAATAAATCTTTTAATGTCGATCTGATCTTTGCAGCTTCGAGTTCCTTTATTTCCACTAGCAGTTTATTATAGATACTCAAGCCATGTCACAAAGTAATACTTCTGAAAATATTGAGACATGTGGCATTCTAACAGGCAGACTCGAAAGTAATGAGCTAATTATAACTCACATGATTTTTCCAAAACAAAAAGGAACCTCAGATTATTGCGTGGCAATGAATGAAGAGGAGATTTTTGATAATCAAGATCAACATAATTTGATAACAATAGGATGGATTCACACTCACCCCACTCAAACTGCATTCCTTTCAAGTGTTGATCTTCATACCCTTTATCCTTACCAGTTACTGATACCGGAAGCAATTGCGATAGTATGCTCGCCAAAATATAATGAAACTGGATTTTTCATATTAACTCCCCATGCTTTAAGAACTATTGCAAATTGCCGAAAGAGTGGATTTCATCCACATTCAACTGGACAACCATTATTCACAGTGGCCGATCACATCCGAATTGAAAAGAATGCACCTCTGGAAGTATTGGATCTACGCAAGGCTTAACACATCCACTTTTACAATATAATATTTTTTTTTGATTTCATTTATAGATATATAGATAAGATTTTATTTTTACATAATTCATTATTTTTTTTTTTATTTACTCTTTTATAATTTTCTATTTTATTTTTATATTCACTCTGATTTTACAATAATATTGAGAAATTTTTTTTTCGGGTCAAATTGCAATATGTACTCAGAAAGATCATATGGATATGAAATATTATCCTGATATATGTATGTAATGTTATACTCTGTAATAAATACACAATATTTTCCCACTATGTAACATGCAATATTATCATCATACAGGTGAGTATCGACCTTCAGTTGATATAACAGCTACACACATGTTGAATAATTAAGGCCGAATATATTTGACACAGTTAGTTTATGTTACTCTTTCGCTTTTGTATGTATACTCTTTTATTCTGTCTGTCTGCCATGTGCCATATTTTGTAGTATCGTCATTAATTGTTGGTGATAAAGCAAATCATAAGGTGGAAGTTAAATAATTGGTTTTCTTTCAGATACAAAATACAGTCTTGAGAAAATTTCGATATCATCAAACCGGCGATATGGATAGAAAATGGTGCTGTTCTTTTTTTCGAAAGTTGTGGACTGTGACACTATTTGGGAAAATAGTATCGGAATAGGTGGAAGCAAATGTATAAGGGACTCAACAATCAAAAGCACTGGCCTACCGATTGTAGTTTCGATCGTAATATGTAAAAAAAGGTAAAATGTATAAGTTATGTGAATTGTGATTGGCCTAAAAATTCCAAAAGAAGGGAGAGCCTCGCGTTTTAACATTAGATTTGTGTTTTTTACGCTGAATAATAGAGCTCGTAACATGGAATTTCTATTTTTATTATTATTTTTAGATGCAGCTAAGCACTGTTTTCCGGACCTCGCCCCTTTTTATTTTTGTAATATTCCTCATTCCAGTATTATTTCATTTTTTCTTGCTTTTTTATATATATTCCAGAATCATCTCTGAAACCGTGGTGTAATTCTTCCAAAAAACATAACCACTCGAAATTACCTATACATCAATGATAAATAGAACTTGGTTATCAAATGAGGTATAACTGTTATGCAAAAAAATTATTATATTATGTTCTTGTCGGTAAATGTTTCGATAATGTTACAGCACAATAATTATATAATATAACTGATACGTTGTAGGTACATTGCAGCAACATAACCTTTTAAATCTTGTCCATTGTACATAGAACTTCTGCAGTTCTAAATTCTGGTTTACCGCCAGTGCTTGTGACATTTTTATGTAACTTTACTTTATTTTTATTTTACTATAACATCTCCATAAAATTGATTTCAGAGTTGAAGCATATTACGATAACGTTACATATAATATTGTTGCATTAAGGTTATATAATAATAATAATAATAATCGTCTTCATTATCAACACAAATCTTACATTCACACAGTAGGTATGTCATTTACAATTATGTGCTGATAAAAGGCGAAGTTCAATTGTTTCCAGGGTTAGCCGGAAACAATTGTTCTTCCACTTAACCTCAAACATATTCCACCGGGCGACTATAACTAAAAATTAACATTTCATGGCAGGCAAGTGAGTTAAACTCAATCTTTTAAAGCAATAGTGGTTCAGAGTGCATTATACATTTATTGAATGGAGAATAATTTACTGAAGAGAGAATAAATGAGATTTCATAAGTTTCTTGAACTGATAGATAGATGAGAATTTAATGTTATTTGGTAAACTATTATAAACGTGACATATTTGGTAGCTGAAAGAACGTTTGAAATATTCGGTACGGAACGGAGGGGGTGTTAGAGTACCTTTAAACCTCACGTTGACATTGTGAATATCTGTTCTATATTTGATTTTTTCTGTTAAATAAGGAGGAGTTTTAAAATGAATAATTTTATTATACAAACATGCTGAATGAAGTAATCTTCTTTTTTCCATGTTCAGCCAAGCGATTTCTTTGAATTTGTGTGAGATGCGATCGTATTTCCTGATTCCATATACGAGTCTGACACACGAATTCTGAACTCTTTGAATTTTCTGTTGGTATTGTTTATTCAAATGAGGCCCATATAGAGAATCAGAGTAGTTGAATAGAGATAGTACCAATGACTCACAAAGCATTTTCTTAGCATTCATTGAAAGTATACGCCTATTGCTGAAAATTGTTTTCAAATTTATGTAGGAACTTTGAAGAAGTTTATCCACGTGCTTCTCAAACCTCAGATCTTTATCGAATATGACTCCTAAATTCCTCACATGGTTTACCAATTCCAGAGGACTATTTTTGATTCTCAAGTCGAAGAGAGGTTCAATTTGATCTCTTTTCAATTTGGGACCAAATAGAATTGCATTCGATTTACTCACACTGTTCAGTGGGGTGATCGAACTTCCACCACTCAACACGGAATACTGTCAACTATATTAAAACAGACGACGAATGTTTCAGTCCCAGCTATGAAGTGCTCCATTAAATATCCGATTCACTAGACATTACTACAGCAATCAAAGAATCCGTTCCCATTTCGGCTTCGCGCCATCTCTCAAATGTATAATCCACCGACTCACGCGAGGGCTCTTTGAAATATTCCACCGCTATTTCTCCGCCTCATAATGTCTCAAGTACACTCGAGAAGATATATCCAGCTGGGTAAAGCTTTCGAATCCGGCGTTCTTATTGTGATTACGATGCACATACACTTTGGAGCACTTTCATTAGGGCTGAATCGAAATGCATATATCTCCCTCCGTACGCCTGCAGCTGTTGGGATGGACCGGAATTAAAATTCGCAAAAGTAAAGAATGGCATGTTTTTCGCGATCAGATAGTCGGGGTGGAAAGAGGAGGACTTGTGATAAACGTGTTATTACTAGCGATTTTGGACACCGCGTTGTCGACTTGAATTATTTGGAAATGAAACGAATTTGGAATGATGCAAAAACATTCGGTGGAATATAAAGTCGAATTCAATTCTCACAGCTAGCGTCAGAAAGTTGAGTCATATTTGAAAAGAAACCCCGATAGGGAAGGGATATTCCTATAATTAAGTGGACGATATCGATTTGAATCGTATATCACAGAGAAAAGTTTGCTCTATCAAGAAATATTAGAATGTCGGAAAATATTCGTTTTCTCTATGATAATTCAAACTATCACAGATCAAGGGCATAATGGACGGTCATGTATTCACTCTTTATCAACAAGAACTTCCTTTCGGCAATTAACAGCAAATTTAGTGACAGAGTACAATGAAGAAGTAAATGCAAATTTAAAAAATTCATTTTAGTATACTACGGACTAAAGAAATATATTCAAGAAATGAATACAAAGTTGTACATGAAATCAACGTGTCTCGTCATCTAATGGCCACTGACACGGGATCTATGTTACATTTGATTACAGAATGACAATCATAAATTTCAATTTATATTAAACAGTTGACAGTCTTTGAGGAACTGTATTACAACACTAAGCTGGTTAGGTAGGCCGAGAATGTCTTTGAGAGTTCCACTAAGATTATGTTTGCGGCGACTTGGGCTGTAGTGTACGCAATTTAAGAGTATGTGCTCAATTGTGAGTCTTGCACTTTTACAAAATTCACAGGTAGGAAAATTCTGTGAAGACATCAGGTAACCATGGGTGAGTCGGGAGTGGCCTATTCTAAGTCTTCTTATAACACTTTTGTCCTTTCTTGTCATTGGGGGCAGGTCCTGCGCGGAAACTGTGGGTTGGACGGCATGTAGTTTGGTGTCACATGCATTCCAATGCGTTTGCCATGTTTGCATCATCTTTTGTCGAGCTGCTGATTTCAAGTCTTGGTGGAGTTGAATTTGTTCCAATGGCAGGTCGGATGAGGAACAAGCTTGTTTCGCTGCTTTGTCTGCATGTTCGTTGCCCGTAATTCCTATTATATATGGGAAGGGATCCAGATGATATTTACGTAGACACCTCTGGTGCGATGGTGGTGGCAGGTGTCGAGGATAGCTTGGACCAAAGGATGCTGTGAGTAGTGATTTTTGATGGAGTATATTGATGAAAGAGAGTTTGTACATATGGCAAGTTTTCTGTTATCTTGTACTGGAGATCTCAAAGCTTGTAGTATTCTATATAGTTCAGCTGTGTGTATATTACAGAAATCGGGAAGTTTGTATGTTGCTATTGTCGTATCAAGTGTAGTAACAGCACATCCGACACCATTGACTTCTTTGGATGCATCAGTGTGAAGGATTTTGTCGAATTACTGGTAATTTATCAGTTCTCTGAATCTTTGTATGAAGACTATGTTAGGCGTATCGTGCTTATTGTAGTTGCTCAGACATGTATTCAATACTGGCGGTATTTTGATCCATGGCGGAGTTTTAGATAGCTCTATAGGAGTTGTAACTTTGAAGTTGATGTTTCGTGAAATAGGGAATAATAATTCTGGAGGTGAAAGCGACATTCTGGGTTTGTTTCCGGGAGCTGGTTGAATAGAATCAATTAATTTCAATACTGGGTTTTGTGGGTGGGCAGATATCCTGGAGAAATAGGATAACAGTTGGTATTCTCGTTGTATGAAAAGAGGTGGCTCAGAAGATTCAATATAAATGCTTTCCGTCGGACTGGATCTGAAAGCACCTAGGCAGATTCGTAGTGCTGTGGTTTGTATTGTGTCAAGGTATTTGAGGTATGTTTTGCATGCATTCATATGAAGAATACTTCCGTAATCCAGTTTGGATCGGCTAATGATTTTGAAATGTTGATACGATTCAGACAGCTCCTGAATATGTTGTCTCCATATGAGCCTTTTATCAAATATAATGCCTAAGAATCTATGTTGATCAGCCACTTGCAGCTGGACCCCATAGAGACCTAGTTGTGGAGGAAGATTGAGTCTTCTGCTGAACTGGATTACTTTGGATTTGGTTGTTGAAAAGTGAAAACCTGATTTGAGTGACCAATTGTGAATGCTATCTAGGGCTTTCTGAAGTAAGGTGCAAGTACTGACCGTGGCTTTGCCTTGGCAGTAGAGGATGAGGTCATCGGCGTATAGTACGTATTTTACGGGTGGAATTAACGAAGAACAGATGTCATTCATGCTCATCAGGAATAAGGTGTTGCTGAGAACCGAGCCTTGTGGTACTCCATTTTCTGGAAAATGCGGTATAGATGACTGCCCATTTGTAAAGAGTGTAAAGGATCGGTTGGTTAAGAAGTTTTGTAGAAAGGAGAGAATGTTTCCAGTTAGATTAAAGTCTAAGAGTTTTTCGAAAATGGTAGTTACGAATCGTGTCAAAGGCGCTGTCAATATCTAGACTCACGGCAATTAAGTCATTGTTACTTCCAATAGCTTGTGAGATATCTGTATGTATGAGTAACCAGGTTATCCAACGTGCATCTGTGTGATCGAAAGTCTGCTTGTGCTGTAGTTAAGAGGTTATACGTTTCTAAGAACCAGTGTAAGCCTCTATTATTCATTTTCTCCAGAATTTTGTATGGTGTACATAATAGAAAAATTGGCCTGAAGGAATTTGGAAGATTGGTGTTCGAGTTGTTCTTTTTTATTGGTATTATGATTGCTTCTCTCCATCAATGAAGTTTACATGTCTTTCATTCACTTCAATATTGATGTCACTAAAATCATCACATAAGATATTGCAACCTGGGAAAGATAACAATGTGGAATATAGAAAGACTGTGAATCAGATTTTTTTTATTCTGATAGGTTCAGAACCCCCACCAACGTTTCAACAAAATATATGCTTTTGGGGAAGTGATTCTCGGCTTTTTCTCCTCCAAGTCAATGCAGAAAGAAATCCAGCCAGGTGTTACTCGAGATACCTGGTGGGTCGAAACAGTTGTCTGGCATTGGATTTGTGAATGCAAAATTTCCGAACGTCGAAATTCTGATTACATCTTCTATGAGAGAAGTTTAATCGAATATTCATGATTTTTTTTATATTACCACTTTCATATAAGTTGTGGTTTCAAAATTTCGATTCAGAGGAGAAGAAAGTCAAAAAATAATTTCTCATCTTTCATAAACTTACAATTCAAAAAAATGTTCAGTTACTTGGATAATGAAATCAAAGGTGAAACATGTTTTCTAGATTGAAAAAAATTAGTAAACAAAATTTCAATATAAAAGGACTGCTACTCATTGGACGACAATGGATTTTCAATTCGTCGCTAGTTTCCAGGTAGTAGGTACTTCAATTTTGGAGGGATTAAATTTTTGTTTTTATAATTTTACCACATATGAATTGTGAAAAGTGATATTATAATGTCGGTATTCCATATAGACCTTTCAACCTCTTAATTGTCCCAGTGGTATTATATTGATTTATACGTACATTGCGTCGACTTGTGACTTCTCGAATTTTGTAGTGAGGTTCAAAATTCAACATCAATTTATTTCTCATAGTGTCTGGTTACATACTCATCTTAGAGCGGGCGCCGCGAAACATTCCGTTTGAAAAAACCGATGACCTCATTCTGATTGATGATTTGAGTTGAGGAAGAATTAATGAATAATAATTTAGAGGTTGCCGGACGGAATTATGGTCCAGTTTTTTTTTTCGGCCCTATAATAGGAGTTCTCGATTCCATCGCTGTAGTTGTTGAAAAAAAATGTTGTATAGAATGCAAAAACCATTTACCGCTATTTCTCGACTGGAATGTTTTTGCAAGATCCTTTCAAACCTGGAACTGAAAGTTGCCAGAATAGCCCGTTGTCAGTTTTATCATAAATCTCCTTCCCAGCGTCACATACCTTCTCTTGAGTTTTGGAGCGGACCGCGCTTTTCTCAACAGTTTTTGTGACTTCAGTTATAGCTGAACTTCATCCATTATTATAACAGATTCATTTTCCATAATCATAAAATAGCACCGCTTCGAATTTTGTGATAACTTTATCTAAAGTGAATAAATATCGCCATAATTATTAAATTAAAAAAAAAAAAAAAAAAGAGAACGAAAAATTATGTTGAATTGGTGAATGAACCAAAAGAAACGATTCAAATGCAGCAAGTCGACGCAAAGACGAAATTTCAGACAAATCTGAGAAGTTGTTTCATCCGAATGCTGATGAAGAACACTTCTCGTGGTATAAAAGTTGCATGGCCAGCTATATCGGCGAAGAAAAAATTCCTTGTCGTCACTGCATAAGAGTGCTGGAAGAAAGAGCTTCATCATCAACAGGGCATCAACTGGCCCGCAAATCAAAAAGAACCAACAGCGATTCGTCGATTGACTCATGCTGTTCCATTTGTGGTAATATGACAAAAACCAAAATAAAAAAAGTAATCTTTCAACTGAAATTTCAGCAGCTTTGCTGTTTTTCAATACTCTGCATCGAAAATACTATGAAATTTTCACAAAAATTTGTTATACGAAACACCGGAAGATTTGTTTGCAGAAACTTCCAATATCATCGTGTAACAGAAATTACGTTTCATAACCAAAATCTTCTAGTAACGAAAGAGGTCGACCAACAACAAACATCACAAAAACAGTTACTGGCTGCTTTTGACAAATCAATGGCAGACATAAAAGACGGTGTTTCGACGACCGCTTTTGAATTGACATAGGTACTTGGCTCAACGTATGACTGTACTCGCTGAAGTAGAGGATGTAGTTCTAATTGTGATCTCAAAGTGATGCTGATCGATAAATTTGGTGACAAGGTTTTATTCTTATATCTTACTGAGAGGACGCAATCTCCTTTGGTTTTCATGGCAGGAAGTTCCTTTAGGAAATAGCTGAACGTGTACGTCGGCTAGACTGTATCAGAATCGTCATGTGTGCTGTGTGCTAAAGAATTACAGAAAGAACTATCCACTACTAAACTTACACCAAAGGACAAGTTGTGTGATGAAATTCTTATAGAAGATTCCGCGAAGAAATGCACATTTACGCCGAAATGGAAGACTTTCATACAAGCCTCATTTAGCAGTCAAAATCTGAAATTGTCAATGAAGTATTAGCGGTGTTTAGTGATATATATCAGTGCAACGAACAGAAAGACACCGCAACATACAACTCTAGCCGAATTCATTCACTACCTACCTAACTAAATCGAAACATATTCTACACTGTTGGACAATCTTAGACACTGTGACAATGACTTTCAAG
The DNA here is from genome assembly GCA_032362365.1 of Zygogramma bicolorata. NCBI lineage: Eukaryota > Metazoa > Arthropoda > Insecta > Coleoptera > Chrysomelidae > Zygogramma > Zygogramma bicolorata. The sequence continues at coordinate 1,516,060 of JAVJAQ010001645.1, read as the reverse complement.
GGAACATTAAGTGGCGAAGATTCTATGCACGTTACAATCATGATAGTTAATCAACAGAAGAATGATGAAAAGAATAACTCACGGGCATGGCCTAGCTCTTCAGGTTGACTAGTCATTCGATAACTCAAGCTAAGCAGCAGGGAAAGACCGCGTCGAAAGCTCATAAAACTGCAGCAAAGTATTATATCAAAGCTCGCAGGCAATATATCAATGAACACAAGATATATTGAGGATATGCTGTCCTTCGGAGGAGACGTAAAGCCGGCGGTCCTGAGTCCATGGTTGTTGGACTCGTAAACGATCCCTACCTCTGGTTGGAATACAAGAGTGTTCGGCAAAATTTCCGGTTGTGGGAAATGTGGTCACCGGCGTCGATGATTAGCCTTGGTAGGGGAAACAGGCCGACGTTGAATAAATCATTTAAAAAAAGAACACCTCACACACTGCTAAACCGAAACTAACTGAAACGGACTGAAAATATTTATATCAAGTCGTTCAACCAAAATCCCAGCTGGCTGCAAAAGGTTTTTTTTCTTGTTTGAAAAATAAACTGCAGCTCGTTTGATTCCTCTACAAGTATTCTCCAACTTTTCGAAAATTAATGCTGAAACAGAACTTTTTATTACCGGTGGATATGAAGACTCCAAAAAATCTTCAAGCTCCAAGGTAATAGGTCTTCTGAATTGCTAGATTTGAAGTCCAATCACCTAGAAGTAGATTGAATGATTTTCAGCCACATTTATGTTGCTGTTCGTGGAGGAATTGAACAAGTTTTTATAAATTGCGCAGATTCCGATGTTTTCGAAATCAACATTCACTTTTGGCATAAGCTATCGAATAGTAGTTAATGAGGGATTGGGTTTGAAGGATCGGACAGAAAAACTCTTTTGAGCTGTGATTCAATTCAAATGTATCTGAAATTATTAGAACTTTTGATGTGTTGTATTTACATTGCTTAAGGGCTCCAATACATGGGCCTCCGAACTTACTCCAATTCGGTTATGAAACGAGATGGAAAGTTGTACCCGGTGCAAATAGCAAAACCACCTATGACAAATTCTTTGATCAGGCTTTGCAAATATAATGCTGAATGCCTGACAATATTTTGCACTTGTAAAAAAATCGAAATCAATTGTATTTTCCTTTGCAAATGCATCGGCAATAATTGTCAAACCTTACCTGAATGAATTTTTCACTACTTATTAATAGGTAAACCACTTTTTTTACTAAATCTGTATTGAATTAGATCATGCTGTTTTTCTCCATACCTTACCTAAACCAGGTGTTAATAGTCAATAATTGTTTTTTTCGCAGCTACAGCGCTGGAAGCAAAAACTATTATAGGACCGAAAAAAAAAACTGGACCATAATTCTGTCCGGCAACCTCCACAATATCATTAATTAAGTCTTTCTTAACTCAAATCATCAATCAGAATGAGGTCATCGGTTTTTGCATACGGAATGATTCGCAGCGCTTGCACTATCTATATGTTCTATTATTTATATATTCATGCTGGTATATATTTCTATAACTGACTTATCGTGTTTGGGATTTACTAGACTATTTTTGTTGTGGTAAGGTCATTCATATAATTATATTCATATCAATCTTTACATGCAAGAACACACTTCATCAAAAAATGTTCTGTTTTCAGGTAATAATAATATATTATGCCACGATCATGTGCGATAACCATTGCATGAGAGTTTCATACGCAGTTTTTCTACATCCGATCAATGATGAAGAACTAATGATATTATTCATATTCGCATTGAACGGAATGACAGTAATTATTCATATTTTTTTATAGAAATTCTATGAAATCATAATTGATTTTTATTAGTATTTCTACCTCGGGTATTACCATGGACAAAGGAAAACTATAAACATTCTATCTCCATTTGAATTGAACACAATAATTGTAATCAGGCCGATTTCTTGAAAATATAATGATTATTCACCGTGTACTTTGGGAGGTTTATTCCAGGTCCCACTGATCTGGAAGTGGAACATTTATTTCATTTTTGCCAGTCTCGATAGAGTTCAACAGTGAAATGCTGATTTTATTCTGAACCAATTTCTCAATGTAGCTTTTCGCTACTGAATTGGATTGCCTATTGATTGAAAATCGATATCGTTATGAAATATGTTACCTTTATTATGTCTGAAATCAATTTATTTTTCTTTAATATATTCCAAAATTCAATACAAGATTTTGATTTAGGGGGCAGCTCCAAAACCAGTTATGAAACCACTGAAAACATTACAGAATAAAATTATAAAGTGTATATACAAACTTAATCGAAAAGAACCAACAGCTAATTTATACAAACAAAAAAAACTTTTAGATATTTCTTCATTATACATCTTTAAAATTTGCACATTCATTCACCTGGTGAATAGTGAACAACACAATCACTCAACAAGGTTTTCCGAAAATTTGGCATTGATGGAAATTAAAACAAATATAGGACAGCAATCTGTTTACCACAACAGAATGAATCTGTATAATGCTCTATCGAATTCATTGAAGAAATATGGAAACATTCGTTTCAAAAATAATTTTAAAAAAATTCATCATTACAATTTTCTTTCTTGTTTTTATTGCCATATGAAGATATGATTCAATTACTCATTTTTTGTATTCGGTTATAATTGCACGAGTGCATTAAAAATTACCGATAATTTCGCAAGAAAGCGTGATATCTAAAAATTGCAAGTTGAATTAAAATTATCTGGTCATTTTTATGCACGAATGTAATTCATTGGAATATTTCACGAATAAAGAAATTCTCAAGGGAATATCATTTTTTGTTCATTTATACTTTCCTCTATAGATTGTATGGAGCACTCACCACAACGCGAAATGTTTTTCTATATTTGAATTCTATCTGACATTTATTTGTGTTGTTTACTGACCTCTAGCGATACGGTTTCAAATGTGTTGTTATGGTGACTTGATACAATGCAATTACCGCTGTAAGTTTTCGATAATTGCGTTGCTCTTATGGAACATTTTATATATGAGGAAAATATTCTATATAATAAGCATGTATATGTTTTTTGGGGAAAATAAATTATATTATTATTATTAAAAATCTGTATCATGATGGATCTCATTATGAAATTGGTAGGGAATATGAGGAGGATAAGTAGCCGATTACACACGAGCGAAAAACTGTGAGCAAGAGGCGATAGCCGAGTGCAATAATTCGCGAGTGCACGTAATTGGCCTTATCCCCGAGTCACGTACTGTACTTTTTACTCCCACCATACCTAGTTTCAGTACCTATCCACAAACCGTTAAACACTGAGTTCTTAAAAATATAATTCATGATTCAATTTTACCAAAATTTGAAACGAAAATTAGCCGAATTCAATTAAATGTAGTCATAAGATCAAATTCATCAGGTTATATGGTACATATACCATCATTTTACAAAAAAAATCTAGCCATTACCTGACAGCTGAAATACGTAATAAACGGTTTGGAATAGTCGGAGTAGAGAAGAGTATATTTTGATTTAATTTGTCATCAAATTAGAGTTCATTCAATTTCATAATTCTGGTGGCAGTTGACAAACTGAAGTTGTCTATTGACAGTTGTCTGTGAAGGTCAAACATTGACGTCACTGATTGTTCCATGTTTATGTTTACGACTTTTACAAACATGTTATCAAATTTTCTTCTTCGAATTCGTGAATTCACGTCTTATTCAAAAATATCCACAAGTGGTGCAAGAAACTCATTGATGGAAATACTTCACTAGAGCCGTGCGCATTCAAATTTATAAAAAACGAACTGCCCCCATTCATTTTTCAAACATGCCTAGAGATACGTCCACCAAGAAACCTTCCTGGAAGCGATACCTTATTATAAAAATAGCAGCTAAGCACTTTAATATCCAATTTGAAGCGGCTCGCCGATCCCAGCTTATCAAGAAGATACAAGAAGAACTTATCTTTCGACACTGAAATATGTCTCGAATCGAAAAGTTCACATCCAAGAATGTATTGAGTAACATAGTGAATACTTTGGACATAATGAATATATGGTAGAAAACTATTGACATGGGCCGAGAGATGCAGCTCCCTAATGATCCTAAAATATAATAAATATATATGAAATTGATTGAAACAGTCATGAACCACAACTCTCCAAATTATTCTATCATAGAAGCCTTTCACCTTTCCATTTGTTCCATATGACTAGAGATCTGAAGAGCACTACCCACCAACCTTTCTTTATTGAGACTTGTGTCAGAGCATCTAGTGCATACCTAGCCATATTCACCTAGGTATATACTGAATGATTATTATTTATTGAAAAATCAATTTCAAGATTTTCCTGAATTGATCTCTAATTGAACTGCTCATTCGTTAAGTTTTCATTTAGTATTATATCCTGAACAATTTAGAAATACATTGCGTGTAATTCCATATCTATATATTCAAATTTGTTGTAACTGATTTTCCCAGCATGAAACTGTCTGTGTATGTGAGAAGTAAACTGAAATCATATTATATAATGATAATAATAAAATTATGTAATTATATTTTCATATATTAATGTAATCCATATTATTTTTCGAGGGGTATTTCACTTGGGTGAATTTGTACAGCAAATTATCAAATGAGGGATTTCAACCTCGATTTCATGTGAATAATGTACACTGGGTTTTGAAAGTGCAATATTCCTTGTTATTTTTTCAGAAGCAATCCATTATAGCTATTCCAAGGAGTATATAACCCTACCTCGAGGTCAATAAATATAGAGACGGGTGTATTTATTTCCTTAGGTATTCAATAAAAAAACAATTCACACAGGTTCACTGTGCAAAAATGAGCTGCTTTCGAAATTTTATTTTCAGTATATAATTCAACCTACCATAACAGAAGGAAGGTATTCAAGAGTTATTGATGAAAAGTTACACTTTCTATTTATACTTTCTGTAGAGTCCGATTACCCTAACACCAAACTGATATTTTTACACTCGAAGCATGTTTCGCTAACAGAGTAAGTATTTTCAAGAGAAGGAAACTGATACTGAATCTTTGGAAACAATAGGATAGACTTGCATGTATCCTACAGAGTATTCCTTTTGAAATCGAATTCCAACGGCTTTTTAGCTCTCAGCCAATAGTATAAATATACTGAATATTGCCTAATATGCAATTTTTCTGATAGGTACATGGATCAACGAACTCTATTTTCAGAAATTTCATCAAAATTCCGAATGGAATTGAAATATATTTTTCTCTTTCCTCATCAGTCAATGAACGATACTTCCATCTTCTTCCTTTTAACCTCAACCTTCATAGCAACGGAATCAGAAAAAGTAGACAAACAACGAGTGACCCTGAATAGACAACTTAAGGGGTGCGTTGCGTTCTACCTACATTTCGTTCTGCCCACAGTCTCCGAATATACATGAATGATGCCTTTCGTAAAATTCACCGAATATACTGCAATTTTTTATTAACCCAATCTAACCGAACCTAACTAACCTGACCCAGCCTAACACATTCATTGGGGACCTATCCACAAAAAGGATGAATTTTGCAAAAGTTGAATCATTCTGGTATGTTCGGAGACTGTGGGCAGAACGAAATGTGGGTAGAACGAGATGCTCCCAACTTCAGTACCAAAATTACCACCTTGGCGCTGGCAACTCAATTTGAAATCCCAATAATCATCGAACACTACATCTGAAATAGTATATTATGCAACGATCGTGTAATGATGGTTATTAATATATGAGCATAAACCGGGATACGAAACGAGCCGAAGGTGAGTTTCGTATTAGACCGTTGGCCCATGACACAAACATTGTCGATAATCTATGTTCGTATGCCCTTTTGGGGATATACTCAGGAGGCTTGGGAAACTGGAAAAAGTGCCTCCGAGCGTCTGTGACCAGTCCTTGCACCTGCTGACCTCCACTTCCGGTTGAAAAAAAAAGGGTTAAGTATTCGAGGAACGAGGAAGCTCGGCCATGTGGATACATTATCGTATCTTGCAAAAATAACCGGGCGCTAGCCGGTTTGCATACGTCTAGGTCGCTGCCGGAAGGAGGCATACGAACCGGAAGTGGCAATTTCCCACTGTTGATGGATATTGGAAAATAGCTTTGTTCACTCTGTGTTTTATTCAACTTTGTTTTTTGACCTATTTGAAATATGTATGTTTCCATAGAAACGGTGTAATGTAATGTTTGAGAATTAAATAAATAAACAAGAAGTTGAAGAAGTCGTTTCAACTAATTTTCCACATTGCAAAACTTGTATAGTTATATCTGCTGAATCCAAAAGGTTATGGGCCCAGGATACGTAACTGTGTTCTGAAAAACCGTCCAAATAAGTTTTTGCAAAAGTCAATTTTGTGAAAAAGTGTCACTGTCACATCGAGTTATACTTCTGGTTCTCACAAGCCAAGAAAGTTCGTAAAGATGGACAAGCTGAGGTCTCTTCATATCCAAAAGTTTGATGGAACCAATTTTCACCTGTGGAAGTATCAGATGCAAATTATCTTCAATGCCGAAGGACTTCTGAACATGGTTGATGGACAGAAGCAAAAGCCTGCAGCCACAGATGATGAAAAGGATAAGAAAGAATGGGAAGAATCCAATTCGAAGGCGATGCTTATCATTTCAACAGCAATGGAGTTCGATCAATTACAGACAGTGATGAGTTGTGAAACAGCACCAGAAATGTGGAGTCGTCTAAAAATCATCCATGAACAAAGGTCGTCAGTTAATAAGGTGATGCTGAAACAGAAGTTTTTCAACTATAGAACGTCCGAAACTGATAGCATTGCTCAGCACATTAGCAAAATCGAATCAATGGCACAAGCTCTTGCTGACATAGGAGAACAGATTTCCGATATCGACAAAATAGCTAAAGTTTTGGGAAGTCTTCCTGCCAAATATGGTTCCTTCATCACAGCTTGGGACTCCTATGATGAAACCAAACAAACGTTCAATAATCTGACGGCTCGTTTGCTGAAAGAAGAAATGAGTCTATCCCAAAATGACGAAGTCTCAACAGCATTTGTAGCAGCAAAACCAAATTTTCACCAGTCAGATAGATACGATTCCTCTAGTAGCCACGCTAATCGTTCGAATCTTCAGCAAAAGAAGAATGTTGAATGTTTCTTCTGCCACAAGAAAGGTCACTATAAGTCCGAGTGCAGGTTCAGGTTGGCTAATAAAAACAAAGATAACCGTCAACCGAAAAACCATCAATGGAAATCCAAACATCAAGCTTTGAGTGCTGAGTTGAAAAATATCGAAATTGAAGGCTACGACAATGCTTGGTTGGCGGTCAGTGCAGCATCAAAGCACATGACATTTCACAAAGAGTGGTTTACTGAGCTCCATCCAATAAATCCACAAATATCAATTCAGCTTGGAGACAATTCTTTTGTATATGCAGAAGGAATTGGTTCAATAGAAGTGGAAGCTGTGTTAGGAGAGGAAAAGCTACCCTGCACTTTGCAAAATACCCTTTATGTGCCTAAATTGAAGAAGAATTTATTCTCAGTGGGAGCTGTTACTGAGAAAAATTTGAAAGTTATTTTTCGAAATGATAAGATCGAAATTTATAACTCAACAGAATTGGTGGCAGCTGGAAGAAAACAGTCCAATCATTGCTTCAGAATGCTATTTGAAAACCCTAAAGAAAGCCAAGCCTATGTGGCAAGTATACCCAACTCAGTGATGTTATGGCATGAAAGATTAGGTCACGTTAATTTCCAAACGTTGAAGGAAATGTCCGATGAAGGTCGAATCCCAGGACTGAAAATAGCTAGTACAGAAGAATTGTTCTGCGAATCTTGCCAATTTGGGAAGCAAACTCGAAAACCATTCAAAGCCAGTATCAATGAACGAGCTCTCAGACCCGGAGAATATATACATTCAGATGTATGTGGGAAGATGCCTTGTACGTCCATTGGGGGAGCTGATTACTTCGTCCTTTTCAAAGACGAGTACACCTCATATCGCTGGGTATATTTTATAAAACACAAAAGTGATGTGTTTTCTAAATTTCTCGAATTTGAGAGAATGCTTGAAAGACAAAGTGAGAGTAAAATGAAAATACTCCGAACAGACAATGGGGCAGAATATATCAACCAACAATTCAGAAATCATTTACAACAGAGAGGAATTATCCATGAAAGAAGTTCAGCATATAATCATGAACAAAATGGTACAGTTGAAAGGGATATGAGAACAGTGGTCGAAAGTGCTAGAGCCATGCTTGCGAATACTGAATTATCAGACGAATTATGGGCTGAAGCAGTCAACACATCAGTTTACATTCTGAACCGTCGACCATGTAAGAAAACTGGCAATGAAACACCCTACGAAAAATGGACAGGAAAAACGTTAGATCTGAGTCATATGAAGAAATTTGGGGTTGAGGCATACGCACACATCCCAAAACGATTCAGACATAAATTCGAACAAAAGTCCAAGAAAATGATATTTGTTGGATATGATGGTTACAGTTCTAATTATAGACTTCTTGATCCCCATTCGAAGAAAATTTCAATTATGCGAAATGTTAACTTCAACGAAAACGTAGCAGCAAAAAACGGCCATAAATATGGATACCTAGAATTTCAAGGAAGAGGCAGTAGGAACCCTGCAGCAGAATGCGACGAAATGGAAACAGAATTTCATCAAGATCACCAGCAGGACAATTCAATTATTGATGATGAGTCGACAAATAATAATAATCCATCCAGTATTCAACTGCGAAATCGAGCCTCCATCAATATACCACTGAGATATCGTGAAAATTATGACATAGCAATGGCAGCTGTCATCGATGAACCAAAATCTTATTCAGAAGCAATGTCTAGTGCTTTCAAAACAGAATGGAGAAAAGCTATGGAGGAAGAAATTGCCTCACTGAAACAAAACAACACCTGGAGTCTCGAAGAACTGCCCTCAGATCAAAGAGTTATTGGCTGCAAGTGGGTTTTCAGAGTCAAATATAAACCAGACGGCACTATTCTCAGATTCAAAGCCAGATTGTGCGCTAAAGGTTATTCGCAAACGGCTGGAATTGACTACCATGAAACGTTTTCTCCAGTGATTAGATATGACTCAATACGAATTCTTCTTGCACTGGCGGCAGCTGAAAACATGGAAATTAAGCAATTCGATGTCAAGACTGCATTTTTAAACGGAGATCTTCAAGACAACATTTACATGTGTCAGCCAGAAGGATTTGAAAGCAATGATCCCTCCTTGGTCTGCAAGCTAATAAAAAGTCTGTATGGTTTGAAGCAGAGTCCACGTTGCTGGAATCAAAAATTTGTGGAATTTATGACCAAATTCTCATTTGCGCAACTAAATGCAGACAAATGTGTTTTTCAAGCAAAGTTTCAAGGAGAAGAGATATATATTGCTCTTTACGTAGACGACGGACTAATCTTATCGAAATCATCTAAAATTATTGATACGGTATTGGAGGAACTTGCATCACAATTCGAAATAACTATCGGAAATGCAGATTACTTCGTGGGACTTGAAATACACCGGGAAAGAAAGCTAAACCAGGTTTTCATAAGCCAACAGGGATATTTATCAAGAATTCTGGAGAAGTTTAATATGTCCGACTGCAATCCGAATTCAACACCAGCAGATCCGAATGTAGTCCTGGAAATGGGACAACGTTCGACTAGTGAAGAACAGGAGATGGAATCTATACCCTATAGAGAAGCAGTAGGATCTCTAATGTTCTTGGCGACTGTAACAAGGCCAGACATTATGTTTGCAGTGAGTCAAGTGAGCAGATTCTTATCAAAGCCAAAAAAGGTTCATTGGGTTGCCGTGAAACGAATATTTAGATATTCGAAAGGAAGTCAAGATGTTGGTATCAAATATGGAACAGAAAGAATGAACTTGCAAGCCTTTTCTGATGCAGACTTTGCCGGGGACATTGATACTCGCAAATCAACAACTGGCTACGCAACTGTGATGAGTGGAGGTATCGTAACATGGTCTTCACATCAACAAAAATGTGTATCAAGATCCACAACCGAATCAGAATATATAGCAGCGTCTGATGCAGCACAAGAAATTATTTGGATACGTTCATTTCTACATGAATTGAAAATTGTAGTGGAAGAATCTACAATATTGTTCGTTGATAATCAAGGTGCTATTGGTTTGGTTAAAAATCAAGAACATCACAGAAAAACCAAACATATCGACATAAAATTCCATTACATAAGGGAACAAGTGGAGAATGGATTGATATCTCTATCGTATGTCTGTTCAGAGGAACAACTTGCAGACATGTTCACAAAGCCGCTTTCAAGAATGAAATTTGTGAAAAATAGAAATTCATTATCCATCACTTCAAGAACGTGAACAAAGAGTGGGAGTATTGGAAAATAGCTTTGTTCACTCTGTGTTTTATTCAACTTTGTTTTTTGACCTATTTGAAATATGTATGTTTCCATAGAAACGGTGTAATGTAATGTTTGAGAATTAAATAAATAAACAAGAAGTTGAAGAAGTCGTTTCAACTAATTTTCCACATTGCAAAACTTATATAGTTATATCTGCTGAATCCAAAAATGGACGATGATCGAGGAAAGTATGCCCTTTCGTGGAACGACTCCTTTCGACCCATTAAACGCTATCCGACATTTGCATACGATTTCGGAAAGGGCATCTCGATTCATGCCAGCATCAACTAACCGGACTAACCTAGAAATAGTCGATAATTGAGGAAATGTTGAAATTTTGACCACGGTTAGTAGTGCCAACATTACTTAATTTATTCCCAAACTTTCAATAAAAGGGCCCCTCTGCAGATAATGTTTATTTTATGTTTTTTGTCCCGCTGAATCCAAATATACCAATTATTTCGCCTTGAAGATCGCGCTACTATTGTTTATTGACAATTTAAAGTGAAAAAAGTGGAAATTACCCTCCCATTAGGGACCACAAGTTTTTTCCCCCGATAAACCCATTTATAGGGTTTTCCACTGAGCAAAAGGCACATCTATTTGCGAGTGTCCAAACATGGTAGATAGTGTGTAAATGAGTTAAATCAGGGCTTACTATATTAATATTTTCAATAACATACAATCGGACCTTAAAAAAGTCGGGAAAATATTAATCTCCCATTGTACGAGTGGGATCGATTCATTCAAACTTGCCCGCCAAACTCAACGTCCAGATGTCCATGTGAATCCAGCCTTAGCGATTCGCGTTCTTTTCGCGGAGAAAAATATGTTATTGATTTTTACGAACCATGTCCATTTTATTTAAAAATTATGACGTTTCGGGAATCTATATATTACCCCTTTTCAGATTACTATAGGTACAAACAATATATGATACAATACAATACAAACTGCGTGAATCTGTAGATTTATATGAGAGAACTTACTTACTTTCCCTGTTTATGAGGTTAATACAAACAAGTTTTTAGCATCTTTGACAGCAATTTTGGCATTTTTACATTTTACAGATTATATTTTACATAATTGACAATTCCCACAAGCGAATTTTTTTTTACTCTTTGACTCTGTGAGTTCCCTCATATAAATCTACATATTCACTCAGTTTGTATTGTATTGTATTGTACATATTTTTGATACAGAGTCGTACAGATACCTAAGACATGATAAATCCTCTTTTCGTAGGAATTGCTCATTTATATGTTAATCCGGTCAGTTGATGCTGGCATAAATCGAGATGCCCTTTCCGAAATCGTATGCAAATGTCGGATTGTGTTTAATGGGTCGAAAGGAGTCGTTTCACGAAAGGGCATACTTTCCTCGATCATCGTCCATCACCAGTGGAGAATTGCCACTTCCGGTTCGTATGCCTCCTTCCGGTAGTGACCTGGGCGTATGCAAACCAGCTTTTGTTACTTAAAATGTCGTATTCTATCGGCACCGAGATTGGCATACGAACATAAATTATCGCCTATTTCTAGGTTAGTCCGGTTAGTTGATGCTGGCATAAATCGAGATGCCCTTTCCGAAATCGTATGCAAATGTCGGATAGTGTTTAATGGGTCGAAAGGAGTCGTTCCACGAAAGGGCATACTTTCATCGATCATCGTCCATCACCAGTGGGAAATTGCCACTTCCGGTTCGTATGCCTCCTTCCGGCAGCGACCTAGACGTATGCAAACCGGCTAGCGCCCGGTTATTTTTGCAATATACGATAATGTTTCCACATGGCCGAGCTTCCTCGTTCCTCGAATACTTAACCCTTTTTTTTCAATCGGAAGTGGAGGTCAGCAGGTGCAAGAACTGGTCACAGACGCTCGGAGGCACTTTTTCCCGGTTTCCCAAGCCTCCTGAGTATATCCCCAAAAGGGCATACGAACATAGATTATCGACAATGTTTGTGTCATGGGCCAACGGTCTATATGGTTTATGCGAGTGTATTAATAACTATTACATGAGAGTTGCATACGCTATTTTATCTACACCCGATAAATAGTGAAGAACTACAAATATCATATTTATATTTGTTGACGAACCCTTTTTGAAATAACCAAGAAAAGCCTATAGTAACAATTCGGGTGCAGGGAAACAGTAAAAAATAGCCTTACCGTGTTCTTATGTGGACTGTAGACTGCCGTGATCTTCTTGGCTGCTTGGAGGGGTAGGCCTACCAATTTCACCACACCGTGTAGAAAGTTTCAAAGGATGCACTCTTCACAAATAAGTGCAGAAAAAGCCGTAATTACCGGAATCAACAATTAATCGAGGTGGACCTTTCGATTCGACTCACTCGACACACGATTTGGTATTGGCTCGAATACCGTTCCACTGCGCTAGGTATACGCGTTCAACAAAAACGTTCAAACAAAACAAAAAACCCGTATACCCAAAAACATTTGTTTCTGCCTTTTAAGGAGCTACTAAGGAAAATAAATAGAATGGAAAATATCAAATATTTACACCGAAAATAAATCATATTTCAACATTATTATGACATTATGATTCCCAATTATAAAATTTACTAACTAAAATATAATATTTAAATTAAAGACGGAACATACCGCCCACCAAAATGCAGTCGAAAAACACGAGTGCATTTTAATCCGTGGGAAGTGGACATAGTTTAATAACTGGCCTACGGACTATTCCTAGAGCCGTTTTAACAGAAGCAACACGTCCGATGCCATCTGTTCCGAAAAATATCTCTCGTACACGCCCTAAGCGCCACCGCATAGGGGGTTGCAATTCATCTCTAATAAGGACCAGTTTACCTACAGCCAATGGGGGTTGGTGATCAGTCCATTTTTTACGATGAATTAAAGTATTCAAATACTCTAGATGCCACCTCTTCCAGAAATCCTGGTGGATTTTTTGCAAGAGCTGCCACCTAGATAAACGATTTATTGGCAGATTCGAAACATCAGGATCAGGTAAAACAGACAGTGGCTCCATTGTTAAAAAGTGTCCTGGGGTTAAAGCTCGTAAATCATTTGGATCTGAACTCATTTCAGTTAAAGGTCTAGAATTCAACAGGGCTTCAATCTGTACAAGAATCGTATACATCTCTTCGAAAGTAAGGATTTGTTCGCCAATGACCCTGATCAAATGTCCTTTGACGGACTTTACCCCAGCTTCATGCAAACCTCCAAAATGAGGGCTGGAAGGTGGATTAAACTTCCATTCAATATGTTCGACATCTACAGCTTGTTGAAACATCTCCTTCAGCAATCTGTTTGCCCCCACAAAATTGGTACCACAGTCACTGTTTATCACCGATAGGCGACCTCTTCTACCTAGGAATCTACGTAAAGCCGCCAGAAATGCATCTGACGACAAGTCGGAAACTAATTCCAGATGAATGGCCCTAGTAGCGAAACACACAAATACACATATATAGGCTTTCTGACTCTTACAACCACGGGCCTTTGATAAGGTAATATTCAGGGGGCCAGCAAAGTCCACCCCAACAATCGAGAAAGGTTTCACTTGTGAAACTCTACTAGCCGGAAGATTGCCCATAAAAGGGGTTAATGAATTGGGACGAACCCTAAAACAGCGAATACATCTCGATATAACTGATCTAATAGCATTTTTGGCATTCAAAATCCAAAAGTTCTCTGAAATAAGAAATCGTAAATTCTGGACACCGAGATGAAGGTGCTTCTGATGATGTTCATTTATCAGAAGTTCAACGAGTCTATGTTTCTGAGGGAGTAGAATGGGATGCTTATTATCATAAGGAATACGAGCGTTAACCAATCTACCGCCCACCCTCAGTAATCCAGTTTCATCAAGAAACGGTGACAATTTTCGAAATGCTTTGGAAATGGGTTTTTTATGTGCCAAACTGTCTATCAGCTCAGCAAAAACCTTATATTGTACTCTTTTAACAAGAATGAGAAGTGATCTACGCAATTCCTGCTGACTAAAAACATCAAAAGTTTTATTTTTAGTTTTTGTGTAATGGAAAAACCGAAAAACATAGCAAATTATTCTTTGAATCTTAAGCAAAGACGAAAATTTTTCAATAAGATTATCTACAGAATCTAACGAAATAAACCCTGTCAACGAAATTGTCCTTTCCTCTTCCTTAAGACAACCCAAATTAGCGAGTTCCGGTTCTACCATAGGCCACGATTCAAATGAATCCGTAAGCCACGATGGGCCCTTCCACCACAGTTGGTGCCCTGCCAATTCTGTGGCAGATAAACCACGAGAGGCACAATCCGCAGGATTGTCTACTCCTTTCACATGGTGCCAACAACTGGGCTCAATTTGATCTTGAATTTTGGTAACTCTATTGCTAACGAACGTCTGCCAACGATGAGGAGACGATCTAATCCATTTCAAAGCAACCAAAGAGTCAGACCATGCAAAAATATTTTGAAAACAAATAGTTGTATCGTAAGTATGTATCACAAAATACATCAATTCAGCTAACAGAACTGCAGCGCATAATTCCAATCGCGGAATAGATATACGCTTTAGGGGAGCAACCTTCGATTTAGAGATCAACAAATTGGTCTGTGCTTGGCCATTAGCACTTGACCATCGAATGTAGATTACAGCAGCAAAACCCCTTTCTGATGCATCCGCAAACCCATGTAGTTGAATATTATTGATGTTTCTACCAAGAATATATCGAGGTATACTTAATGACGATAAAGAAGGTAAGTCACGTTTGAACTCTATCCAACGAGACTTGATATCCAATGGAGGTTCCTCATCCCATTGTAATCCCAATGTCCATAACAGCTGCATAAAATATTTCGCGAAAAATGTAACAGGTCCCAAAAACCCTAACGGATCAAATATCCGTGCCAAATCTGACAAAATATTTCTTTTTGAACAGGTCCGTTCAATGATTTCACCGCTATATGAAAATGTATCCAAAGTTGGCCGCCATTGCAGACCCAAAATCTTAATTGCAGAATTATCCTCACTGTCGAACGATAGCGAAGATTGATGTCGGAAATCTACGGGAAAACTATTCAAAAGTTCTGCACGATTGCTCGACCATTTTCTGAGCTCGAAGCCCCCTCTTTTCAACAGACCAATCATCTCATTTTGAAGAGACCTGACAAATTCTAGAGACTCTCCTCCAGTGACCAAATCATCGACATATATATCCGAACTCAAAATTTTGGCTGCATTAGGAAAATTATGGCCTTCGTCTTTGGCAAGCTGCAACAGAGTTCGAATAGCTAAATAGGGCGAGCTTGCAACTCCAAAGTCACAGTATTCAACTGATATTCATCAACTTGACCATTGGGATCGAAACGCCACACAATCCGCTGGTAATCCCGTTGTTCTGGAGCAACGAGTATTTGCAAATACATTTGTCGAATATCAGCTGTTATCACAAAAGGATGTATCCTAAAACGAAGTAAAATACTAACTAAATCCTGTTGTAGCTTTGGTCCAATCCATAATTTTTCATTCAAAGATTTACCACCAGGGGGTGAAGCAGATGCGTCAAAAACGACACGTAACTTTGTTGAGGTACTATCAGGCTTTTGTACTCCATGATGAGGAATATAATAAACCTTACTTGGATCTTTCGGCAAACTATCCATTTTTGTCATGTGTCCATTTTCCAAATAATCCTTCATGAAGGATGAATAAGCCAAATACAATTTTTTATCTTGTAATAATCGACGTTCCAAACCAAAAAATCGCCTTAACGCCATCGAACGAGTTTCCATAAAGGAAGGTGCCTCTTCTTTGAAAGGTAAGTATACAATATATCTTCCAGATGGGTCACGATAATGCGAAGCTACAAAAAAATCTTCACACTTTTGATCATCTTGACCCAGGCAAGATGAATGCGGAACTTCTTCCAACTCCCAAAATTTCTTCAAAGTAAATTCTAACGATGAAGTTTGACCATGTGTTAAAAATGAGTATTTTAATGTAGAAGGCTGAAGACATATTTTACCAGTAACTACCCAGCCAAATATTGTTTCCATTGCCATAGGACGATCTGGATCTCCACGAACTTGGCCGCTACGCAGAATGTCGGAAATCAACTCCGCTCCCAACAAAATATCCACTCCACTAGGAATATTAAAGTGAGGATCGGCCAACTGAATATCTTTTAAATGACCCCAATCATCAAAAGAAAAATGAGAACTTGGCATATGTGAGGTGATTTTTGGTATGACTACAGCTTCCACGCTGACTACTGGAAACTCTCTTGCTACAGGTCGAAGCTGAAATGTAACTCCTGATTTGGCTTCCAGTGCAGACTGCCCAATTCCACTAACAACTACTGACAAACGAGACCGAGATAATTTTAAACGATTAGCGCATGAAGAAGTCATCAAACTAACTTGACTACCACCATCAATTAATACCCTAACCCTGTGAACAATGTCGTATTTGTCCTTGATTTCAGCTACTGCGGTGGCTAATAAGGCTATTGTATTATTTTTAACAGAACCAAAAAGAACATTCAAATGATTGGAGGATACATTCGAAGAATTATTAGAAGTACCACTTTCTTGTGAAATCGCCGAATTTGAACCCGAACTACTCGGTTCAGCACTCGGTTCAGACGTGCTGCCTGTAAAATGAATCAAACTATGATGCTTATGATGGCAAACACGACAAGTTTCTTGAACTCTACACTCAGAAGAGCGATGTGACGGATGTAAACAATTCAAACACAAACCCTTTTGTTTGACCAACTTATACCGATCAGTAGGAGTTTTATTCAAAAATAAGGGGCATCTATATATTAAATGAGGTGAATTACATAGCAAACAAATCCCTGTAGTCTTGTGATTGTTGGCAACTAAAAACGATTTTTTTTCATTTTTATTGTCTCGAGAAAACTCAACATTTGAACTAAATTTAGCATTGTATGAACTTCGACTATTTTTTTGAGAGTATAACACAACTGATTCTAATGCAGTACACTGAGTTTTCAAAAAAGTAACAAGATCTTCATAGGTGGGAATGTCTGAAGAAGCATAATTCATTTCAAATAGTTTTATAGTAGTAGGATCAAGTTTTTTAATCAATATATGGAATAGTACAAAACTCCACGACTCTACTGGTAGATTCAAATTTTTCAAACCATCTAGATTTTCATGAAAACATTCAAGTAAATTACGTAAACCTGTTGCCGATTCGGTATGTAGTTTCGGAAAATCTATTATTTCATGCCAATAAGTACTAGCTATAAGACGTGGGTTTTGAAATCTATCCACTAATGTAACAAAGGCAGTATCATAATTGCTGTCAGTTATTTTCAATGATTTGATGCAAGACAAAGCTCCTTTGGACAAAGAAGTTAAAAGATATCTAAATTTCTCCGTTTTACTAAGTAAACCATTATTATGAATGAGTGATTTATACAAATCCAAAAAGGCTGGCCATTCTTGTAAATTTCCACTAAATTTTGGAATATCAATCTTTGGTAATTTCACATTAGGATTTATATTAGAAGCTACTGGTTCTGTGTTGAAAAATAATCTAGAATATTTTGTTTTGATAGAATAATATTTCCTATCAAATTCCCGTCTAATCACATGCTCGGCATCTAAATCAGCCCCTTCCTGCGTTGCCAAAATTCCAGTAAGAGTCAAATGGTTATTTTGAAATTCTGTAGATATTATACTTATATCTTCGTATCGAGCTTTAAATTCTTCTTTAATACTATCATTAGTTTCGGCCAAATCGGCAGATTCTTTAAGATCATCCAAACGCTGTGACCAAGTGTCTCTCAAAGCACGAAACTGTTTGATTTTAGCTGCCGTGGCTGCCGCCATCGTGTTCAACTAATGTCAGTATAAAGTGAACGAAACAAGTAATTAAAGTAAGTAAATTGCGATAACTAATTTGTATTTGATCAACTGTGAATGTGCTTAAATTTCACAAATTCGACAAAAAAAACTGCCACACTTCACGAAATAATGTACCTGTATCAATGACCTCAACTGAATCTAAAATGTAATGTAGAAATTAAAGCAAGTTGGAAAACAAGCTGCTGATTTTCAATTACTGTAACACACTGTAACAATGGTCCACCGCTGGTTCCGGCGTTTTTATCACGCAAAACAACAATTTCCTTAAATATTTTCTTTTTTGAATGATAACTAATTATTAATTGTTACGCCACTGACTGCCAATCAACCGCGAAAGTAACGAAGCAAGATCTAATCAGTGACAAGTACAAAAAACAATAACAACTTCAAACTGATTTCGACAAAAAAAGCAATATTGCAGTCAACTAAATGTATTCAAAACAAAGTTGACGAGACGAGAGATATTTGTATTATCCGCAAAATAAAAGTAATAGCATCGAACGAAACATAAAAGGCGGTTCAAATTGTAATATTTCCAACTCGAACGAACGAACGAAAGAATATATTCGCTATGTACCAACGAAGTTATCAAAACACTTGTAAATTTTTCAAAAAATTAGTACCATTGAGATAATTGCAAATTTTATTTCAAAAAGGCAGAAAAACAAACGCTTTCAAAATATCCGGATTCGGAAGGGCCAATATGTTGACGAACCCTTTTTGAAATAACCAAGAAAAGCCTATAGTAACAATTCGGGTGCAGGGAAACAGTAAAAAATAGCCTTACCGTGTTCTTATGTGGACTGTAGACTGCCGTGATCTTCTTGGCTGCTTGGAGGGGTAGGCCTACCAATTTCACCACACCGTGTAGAAAGTTTCAAAGGATGCACTCTTCACAAATAAGTGCAGAAAAAGCCGTAATTACCGGAATCAACAATTAATCGAGGTGGACCTTTCGATTCGACTCACTCGACACACGATTTGGTATTGGCTCGAATACCGTTCCACTGCGCTAGGTATACGCGTTCAACAAAAACGTTCAAACAAAACAAAAAACCCGTATACCCAAAAACATTTGTTTCTGCCTTTTAAGGAGCTACTAAGGAAAATAAATAGAATGGAAAATATCAAATATTTACACCGAAAATAAATCATATTTCAACATTATTATGACATTATGATTCCCAATTATAAAATTTACTAACTAAAATATAATATTTAAATTAAAGACGGAACAATATTTGTATTGCACACAATGATAATCATTTAACGAATTACTTTGAAAAATTCCACAGAATTGTAATAAATCGTATTACTTCGAAAAATAAAACGATGAGATATGAAAAGAAGATCAAAAATCAAAGAAAAAAAAGATTACTCGAGACCGGAATCGAACCAACGTCTGCTCCAGTTAGACTAATCAATGTCAGCGCCACAGACGGCTCGGCTACGGAGAGCCCACAAAATTTGATGAAAAAATAAGTGATAAATCATGCATTTGTCAAATGAAAAATTTCATCATTCCAACTGTATTTCTGTCGGTGGAGGTGTCGAAGGTGATTCTCCCATATCGCTGGTATCAGACATTTTGTTATGATTATCGAAGTTTGGCTATATTCTTCAAAAGTTCAATGCCTATACCGATCTTGACTTGACAAATGTCAAATGCAGAGCATGCACATCAAGCTTGATTGAAAAATAATGGGTTTCTATTGGTTGAAAATCTGTATCGTAATGAAAAATCTGTATCGTAATGGATTTCATTATGAAACGGGTTGTGGGCATATAAGTTCATTATAAGAGTACGGGTGTAGATAAAGAAACTTTACCTCCCAGTTGCAGTTCAGCGGAAGCTTGGGCACTATCCCCTTCAGTTCTCTTCACCACGCACTGGTACATTCCTCGGTCTTCCCGTCCTATATTGTTGACGATGAGCGTTTCGCTCGATCCTCTTCCTGTGCTCGGAAGTTGCCTTCCGTCTTTGTACCACGTCACGAGATGGGGGCCCCCGCTTTGGGCAGAAACTACACACCTGACAATGAAAACACATTCATTAATTGATATGATATTTTTCAGTCGAAAGGTGTGATAAGATAATAAGGTGGAAAAAACTTTTTAGAGAATTTTTCTACGCTCACACTGATTTTACTTGCACTTGATCCCATATGACACAGGACATCTTGAAGATACCTTATTTGCATCCAACTAATGTCGTTGTCTTGAGACGTCGAAAAGATGTCCTAAAAATATCCCACTTGTCTCATCTTTGAGTTATCTCATATAACGCATCTTTGAGATATCTTGAAAAAATACTTCAGCAGACCTAATTCTTAATGTAACTGACAAATGTTTTCGAGTGGAAGAATAACTCCCCCCCTCGATACGAAACTGTTTTTGTGAATATGATGTATATTGTATTTCAACAATTTGAACCGGCGGAACCAATTTCGCGTCTAGTTTTGATGCTAAATTCGCCGCAGCTGATTCTCGATCTGAAATTCATAACCTGAAACCTAATCATCTTTTGGTTTGCCCCGGGAGCTGGATGTATTTGTGATATCTGGGGCACGCGTTATTATATAAATGATGAATCGTCTTCAAATTCAGCGTCACATTTCTTCTGAAGATGATAACCTGATATCTAGAAGTCTCAACTTTCACAGAAAAGGTTTCAATCTCATTTTTGATAAGGTACAACAATCATATTCCGATGTCACCAGTATATTCGACCTATGAAGGTTTCATTTTTACTGAATGACGGATTGATATCAAAGCTATAGACAGAAAAAACTTCTTTGTTGACTCGAAAGGAGAAATCATATCTCAGAGATTTTCGACCACGTTAATTGAAAAAAGTTTTCTCTTCCTCTTTTCCTCTCTTCCTCACAGTTAGTTTTGTATAGCCCTGTATGGAGTGGGTGGAATAAATAAACCGCTTTCACAGCGACTCTATTCAAAAACACCTGGTATAGCGCTCACTGAATTGCGTCGAAATGAAAAAAATCTCTCGAATTTTCTTTTGTACCGAATAGTTATTTGTTTCATGAGGTAGAAAAGAAGTAGAATAACTGCCGCAGCTGATAGTTCATAATTGAGCGAAGCAAGGATAGGAATTCAGATGAGGCAGTCAATATACTTTGCTGCTGAGTTGAACATATCATTTTCCCTCCAATTGTTTAAAATGATATATAAAGGATATTGTATTTGCAAATTATTACAATTCTAAAAATCTTTTCATTTTACCTGAAGTGATAAAAAAGAATTCGTTTCATCTTCAGTGTTGAAATGGTTGGTTGCTATGAAAATGTATCTGTTTATAGTATTTATGGTTTGACAACATTATGGACAGTGATAGCGACTTAGAAGTACTTAGTTCTCCAGAAACATATCAATCAGCAAAGTATAACTTTTGCTACCTAGGCAGGAAAGTCCTTACTGCTTATTGCTGCCTTGGCAGGAAGAGTAATTCTTCTCTGATTGATAGATAGATTTTTGACCCCCAAAAAACTCTATCTCTTCCTCGAGAATGCGCTTTCAAATTAATTATTCACAATTAGTTTTTGTATCACCCTCTATGGAGCGGGTTAAATCGGGAAATAAACCACTCCTATTCAGCGACGCCTCTCAAAAACACCTGATGAAACCACTCAATTCCATTAAAGCTCGTTACTCACCTAAACTCGGCACTTCCTCCCATATGGACGCTCAACAATGGCGGCGAAATTTCCACGTGCAGAGCCGTAGAAACAATTAATCGCAATTCGACGCTGGATTCGCCACCTGCGTTCGAAGCCGAACAACGATAAACACCTCCTGCAAGAAGAACATTACTTGATGGAGTAATCCACGTTGACTGGGGGATTAGCGCGTCGACAAGTCAGGTTCTGGAGGGAATTCGGATATAATACGAGAAATTTCCTACGATAGGTTGGATCCATTCAAGTTTCCACTCAGTAGTCGGATTATGCTTATGTTTATTTGATCATCAAGTGCTTCAGTGAATTGTTTTGATTTGCTTGGCATATAAATATTTCTGCATAGGTAAATGGGCTGACACCTGTCAGGAAACAAATGCTCCCTACATGACCTGCTATGATTATGGGACGACAATGATTGATATCAACAAATACCAATGAGAACTCTGACTATCCGGAGTCGATATGCTGTTTATTTTCTACAATGTTTATCAGGAAATTATTATATTTTCTCAACTGAATCAACGTACTCACCGTCTTCTGCTGTTACTGCTTCTATCGCCAAAACAGGGCCCAGCTGTCGAACCCTTGGTCCAGGCATAATCAGACTTGGTTCGAGTCCGGCATGGTTGTACCACCTGGAATGAAGTTAATATGTAGTTGACTGACGAGTTTTTCTTTGAGATGTTTCATCAAATACTCGGATCTGTATACAAAAATTCTGACATCTTCCAATCTGAATGATCAGTTCTTTCAAACAAAGATATAGTCAGCCTTAAACATTCAAGTTAAGAATCCAGATTGAAGTACAAGAACGATTTATATTACGGAAGTACCAAATGATGAAGAAGATTATTGTATCACTATTCTGTCAAGCCGATCAGTATTATTTGAAAAGTTTCATCGATTGCATCGTTCAACAGAAGTGGAAATTGGACATTGGGACCATTTTTATTCAAGTACCATTGAAATTGAGTAGGCGTTTTATTTTTTTTATGGAAAATAATACGAAATTTGCCTTTCTTTGCCATCTGCCTCTGCTCAAGCTTTCAAACTGTTGATATAGTATTTACTCACAGCAATGGATCCATTTCAGGTATTTTTTTGGTCGTGTATATGAAACTTGATTTTTTTGTAGCTATCAATTTCTCTAACACTGCTATGCGAGGTTTCAGTAGTCCAAAAAGACTGTGGCCTTCCAGAAATGTAGCTATAGATTATTTTGGCGCAGAAATTTCCTTTTCAGTTCCTACTATTAGAGCAAGAGCCAGTGACCGCCAGACCTTCAATAATTTATAGAAGCTGAAACGAGCTGAAAGTTTCTCTGCGCATCTTCCCAACACAGACAGGTGAGAACGATCAGTGACTATAAAATTTGGAAAACGGTTACTTGGTCAGATACCAGATAGCAAAGGTGTATAAAATAGTACCTTACTTTCGTCAAAGTATAGAGCTCAGTTTTTACATAATATTATTTTCTTCGAAATGATATTAGAAATCACATCATCCATTGCCAGGCACTTACTACGGTTTCAACCCCCTGCCAGACACCCCTAGACTTCATTAAATTAATACTTACGTTTGACAGTATTTCAAGCATTTTTGTGACGTCATCTATCCCATAATGTCGATATTTCCGTTTCCTTGACAATGTATGACAGAGTTATTTCCTCTTAAGGTTAGAGTAGGTGTAGATATCTGATGATATATGATGAAGCTTCAGAGCAGTTGACATTAGAAGTTTATACGGAAAATAATATATTCCACGTCTGTTTCTGAATTGATTGCCATCTACTGGCATTATGTATAATTAATCAAGGAAATGTGCGTTCGAAACTACGACTTCTATAAAGAATATATAAAAAAAACATATGTCTTGGAAAATAATTCCTGCTGTCTGTTTTCTACCTTAGTAACCAAGATCCGAACTCCATAGTTGCTGATTGTTCCTACCTATGATGGGGACATGCGAAGAGAAACTTTCCGCTTTCATGAAATAACGAATGTCTGGCCGTCGCGGGCTCTTAGGCTGTATAGGAATAATTCATACTTATTTCCTCTGATTTTGAAGACCAAACTAACTGGAAAAAACCAAATAACTTCGGAGAACTTGATGTAACGGAAGCAAAATTTACAATAACAGCATATCGATTCACATGGTAAAACTGTATCTCTACGATTGATTTTCAGCAACATTCCAATACTAATCACCCCGTTACACATCATTACAAAAGCCATCCAATTAAACGCGGCTTAATAACTTATCAAAAACTGATGGAATACGGTTAGTCACCATGTCAACGTCCTACGTCACCGACTTCCTGCCAGTTATGGCATGGCCGAACGATGTAAATAACGTACATTACGAACTTTGATGATCAAATTGATGACAGAGCTTTGCGAAAGTTCATTTCATCTAATTAAAAATCCTTCCCGGTTCCCGGATAATCCTGACGCCAGGAGATGAACATCATCCCATTCTGATAAAAAACGGGGAATAATCAGCGAAGTGAAGGTTTCAGGTTCGAAGTTTGATTAAAGAACAGAATGATTATAGCTGTGGAATTCTCGCCGGGTAATTCTTTATTATTTTTATGAACAGAGATTCACGAGAAATGCAAAGAATGCAAAGAGAAGCCCTGTAATGTTCAAAGAACACCGCGTGAATCAAGGGGCAGGAGATACGAATTAACATTCACTCTAAATTTTTGAAGCTTGTAAGCTTTAGGAAAAACCTCTTCGGAAAGGAGTTCCAGACTTCAGTTATTGTATTAAAAAAATATCCCTGAGCAAGAAAGGTTTGATAGGTCTTCAAGCTCACAACAAAGAGTCGGAATACTGTACCCGTCTGGTCATCCGTGTAGATTCTGTTAAGGATGGAACGATTGACGACAATTCAGAAGAGCACCGACTATAGGAATATCTAATGAAGAGAGACGAGAAGAAAATTGCACGAATATTCATTCACAGGATGGAGTTGTGTTTGATCTTATGGGAGGGGAAAATGCAGATAATAATGGACCAAAAAATCAAACATCCCAAGAATATGGTTTGAGAAAGAGATTGTTCTTTTCAAGAAACCAATGAACAACCTTGCTTAATTTCAGAATGGTTGTAAGAATCGCAACGAGGAAATGAGAAAGAGAATTAGAAAATTTTAACATTGCAAAAATGGTATATTACATACCGAGGCGGAAAGTGAATCCAGGGTCCTCGCAAAGCTTAGCGGTGCCCGCGTGCGGCACATTATTTTGGCGCCCTTTATTAATGTACGAAACCCAAGTTATATTGAACGATATATTTTTTTATTTCGTAGTGAAACCACAGAAATTTTACTGTGTTTCATTTTCATTGGAAGAAATAATTGATAAATTATTGATTAATAACATTAAAAAAAACATATTTTATTTACAACCATATATGTAATGCTGTTATTACTAACGTTATTGAAGGTTGGGAAGTGTCATATTACACACCTCTATTTTTCGCCCTCACTTCCGCACACATTTTCCACCCTCATTTCATCTATTGTAGACTTTATCTGCCATTTATTGACTTTATCTGACATTTATTTATATTGGTGACAATTGTATTCCCCGTAGTCACGGTAACAATATATATACTTGAAAATTTTGAGAAAACCGCGTTCTTGGAAATTTGTCGTTAAATGTAATATTTTGGATATGTTCAGAACGAAACAGAGATTTATTGATTTCAATCGAGATATGATGGTTGTAAATAAAGTAGTATACAAACCTCGGTAGAAAGTTTTATTCCTGTCTCGAGATCATAGCTAACCTCGACGCTTTGCGTCCCGGTTAACTAACTGATCTCACGACAGGAAGGAATCACTTCCCACCTCGGTGTGTAATATACTATAACCCGTCTCTTGAAAATAGAACTTCCAGTAGGTTCAATAGGTATTTTTCTTGATATAACGGCAGCAGATTCTTTTATCACTTCATTAAAATCGATTTTGTCAACCAACTCCTGCTCTATAGCTAATATTCCTAGCCCAGAGTCTCTCCTGATGCATAGTCGAGAGAAATTTTTTCACTAGTTTCAATTTTGAAAATGACCCCTCCCTAGAAGCCATAGATACTGGTAAAGTCAAAAGATTCCCAAATTCGGGCGACTTCTTGATTGAAACCGAGGTTCATTTGCTCAATGCGATGGAGTATTTTCATGCAGCATTCTATGTCGTTATCATCTTAAGTCGAGGGGGTAAAAAGGAAATGCCCTTCACACATTTATGTAGCAAGCAATACTCAGAGAAGTGAATTGATGTAATGAAATCTCATGAAATCAATAACCTGCCGTTATTACAATTATCTTATCCTTAGATATCTCCATCTGATAGCAATCTGATTACTATCGAAATTGGCGCTTGAGGGTTGATTTAAAAGTTATTTCCGTAAGATCTGTAAGCATACATTTCACGAGTATTTCATTCCAGCATGAACTCGTTAGGAAAATAAGCTGATGCCACATGTTTTCTGAGCATTCTACAACTCTGTTATATACTCCAGTCTATGACGGTAAAAAAAGTGTAAACTGTGTATTTATCCCTCACAGCACCGATTCGTATGAAAATTTGGATATAGGTTCTACTTACCCTCTATTTCAAAATCTACCCTGTGCCGAGGGTTGCTTTTGTGGAGGGGGAGTTAAAACCACCCCTATTCGAAAAAAAATATAAAAATTTAATTTTACATAGGAGCATGTAATAAACTGAAATCATATCTATATCAGTAAAATCAATCAATTGATAATTTTCAATATAATATATGGTTCAGTAATCAGTGTCAGCCCTTAACACCCACCCCTTGTGGCAGAATATAATCAGAAAATAATAATTAACATGTTATTTAGCAGTTCAACTTATTCAGTATCTATTTGTGTTTAATTTGAGATTTAGTTTATATCTACCATCTACTTCAATATTGAGGTTGTGCCTGGGGTTGATTTTTATTCATCAAAGGTGAAAACTACCCCTATTCGGAAAAAAATCACAAAATACTAGTTTTGAGCGTGCAGTCATCTGTAAATACATTGAATTAACCTTGATAGACAATTTCTGATCTATAAAAGAGTTTTGACCTCTAAAAACCACCCTCATGATAATTTTCATTAAAAAATCATATCGAAATTGTTATTGAGTAACCGGGAAACCCAACTGTATGAAAATTCAGATTGAGACTCTACTTTAGAGTTACCTCTGTACTCGGGGTTGCTTTTGATTTTTTAAGGGTGAAAACTACCCTATTAAAAAAGGTTAGGTCTAGATTTGAATGTGTGATCGATTGAAATCATATAGTTCCACAAGGCCTAAAATATAGTTACTATGTGTATTCTTCGAATCGGTGCTGTATGAGATAAATACACGAAAAAATGGTCATAGACTGGACTAATATGTGGCACCGACCAAATTTCAAAGAAGAAAAAGGCAGATTCGAATTACGAATGACCCGAGACCTACCTGTTTTCTGGACACGAGTACATAATAATCCTGTTTCCCGAATTAGAATTCCGTTACCATCGATAAAAAATGCTGAGATTTATTCGTATTACGGTAAATCGTTGTTGAGAAGATATAAATGGAATACCTCTCGAACATATATGTAGTAGGGTGGCCCTTGAAAGAGGGGAACATTGTTAATTTATCTCAAGGCACCCACTCATTTGGTTCTACTTTATAAAAGATAATTTTAGTTATTTTTGGAGATTTCTGAACTCAGTTTCAGGGGTCGCTACCAACACATAAACTCTCAAGGATGGAATGAAAATAATGTCAATTGATACACCGAAGCCTGTTATGACGAACATAATATTTTCAGAGAAATCACCAAGGAATATATATAGAACTGGAGTTTTCCTGATCACTTATGGATTCAAGATTATTCATAGAATAGTTCATAAGACGATACTTCAAGACATAAAGATGATGATTTCTTCGAGTCTAGATATTTGCTTCAAAATCTCTTCAGCAAAAGTAGTAAGTACTGTTTTTGATCTTCGTCTTTTGTATGTAGTTTGTTAAAGTCTTCCTAGTGCAACTCCACGTTCAGCAAAATTATTGACAACTTTTCGACTTGCCAAACGTCAAATGCAAAGCATGCACATGGTGCTTGATTGAAAAATAATGGGTTTCTATTGGTTGAAAATCTGTATCGTAATGAAAATCTGTATCGTTATGGATTTCATTATAAAACGGGTTGTGGGCATATAAGTGTATTATTTAAGTACGGGTGTCGATGAACACTCTTTACTGCACAGTGTCGAACGAAAAACTGACAAAGCCTAGATAGTCTCTGCATAGCAGTGCCAAGCGCATGTAGTTACATGAAACACTTCTGTCTGAACATGAACTCCGTGTGTATGCTAGCCTCATCTACTGATCCACTGAGTTATAAACCAATTTATTTCGATTTTGGTTCAAATATATTAAACGCGTTATCAAAACCCGTTTTATTCGAGGTTTAACTACATTTACAAAGTTAAAAGCTTGGCAGTGACGCATGGAACATTTTATAAAATTCTGGAAAAATCGTCCCTTTTTTAGGTCATAGAACAAAATGGAAGGGTGCTCCTTCAAAAATCTTGATGTTAGTTTTAAAGGACCAGCCTGAATATGTAGCATGCGAGATTCTGATGCAAATGGATATAATCAAACCCTTCACAGTCAATATCCTGCCCTTGTCACAATTATCTCATATATGAATCAAATAAATAGAAAAAAAAGTAAGATAATGAAATCAGACTTTCCACAGAAATGATAAAAAAAAATTAATAATAATGAAAATAAAATAAAATTGTCCTTCACCTATCGCAATATTTTTTTTTTCAACTCAACTTTGAGATTGAATTTTCCAAATTTTTTATTGCATCAGGTTGTCCTATGTTTGATCTGAATTTCATTGTTGATAAATTATTTGACCATCTGGTTGAATGGTCATGTTGGTCACTATTAATTTTGAAGATGAGATAAGAATGTTGCGATTTATTTTTAACCAAATGAATTAACGTGCAGAGTTTTGGCGTATGTATCGAAAATATATCTAACAGTTGATTGGGCTTGTACAAATTTTTTTGTCAGTTCTCTATAATCAAATTTTTACATACATTCATTGAGGATGCAATTGTCTTACATAACGTCAGTTCTCAAGTACGATACGTTTTATTTGTTAAAGTGCTGACCTGTGAATCAAAAAACTGCTTACTTCTCATCTTTCACGTGTTTTGTATGTGTACCATTGAAGAAACCTTCCAATTGCAGTTTTAGTGAAATGGAATTCAACTCGATGAATTTGTGACACTTCTTTGACAAATCATTTCGAAATGTCACAAAATACACCTGGATATATACAGAAGGATCATGATTCCAGTAGCGGATTTCAGTGCACTCAAGTGGATTATGTGAACACTGATAATTCCAAAAAGCTAATATCATCAATTGAATTTTGCATCTCACCGGAAAATACACCTAGAGATATAAAGAGGGACCATGATTCAAGTAGCGGATTTCAGTGCACTCAGGTGGATTATGTGAACAGTGACAATTCCAAAAAGCTGATACCACCAATCGACTTTTGTATTTCACCAACATCTCGTAACAGTAAAGAGACTGAAGATGACAAGATAATTCATCTGAAAAGGGAAAATGAACTTTTATTGGAACTATTAAGAGCAAAAGATCAAATAATCGCAAAAAATGAAAAAATTATTAATACTCTGTCTGGTCAAGTAGATTTCTTAGCTGGAGAATATAATAAATTGATCTCTGATCGCAATGATAAGAAAGAAATATTAACAGAATTGAATTCCTTGAAAGATAAAGTTGATAATTTCTCCACAAGATGTAGAAGATCTGAATTTCCTGAAAAAATATCGTTTGCTGATATCATGAAAAATGAAAAACTGAAGAAAGACATAGTTCCGCAAAATACTCCTGCACTAATCATCAAGCCAAAAATGAAACAAACTTTCAAACAAACCAAAGAAGACATCCAATCCAGAATCAATCCAGTGAGAGCCAAAGCTTGTATAACAAGATTACAAGAAATCAATCAAGGGGGAATACTACTGAAAACAAATTCAGATGAAGAAATCAAAAGGCTACAGGAATTTACTGAGAAAGAAATAGGAAATGATTACAATATTACAATATCAAAACTCAGACGCCCAAGGCTGGTATTTATCGGATCGATGAACTTCAGAAGTACAGAAGAATTGAAAGAAGAGCTTAAAATGTTCAAATACATAGACGATGATGATACACTGCTGATAAAATATTCTAGACAGTCAAAATATTCAAAAAAATTTATTATTTATGTTGAAACAATTGGTAGAACTTATCACAAATTAGTAAACAAAGAAATAATCCTTGGATGGCATAAATTCAAAATTAGAGAAGATTTCAATATCATTTCTTGTTCGAATTGTAATGGGTATAATCATTTTTCCAGAGACTGCAGAAATTCTACCTCTTGCTCATTCTGTGCGGGAAGTCACACCTCAAATCAGTGTACTAACCAAATTAATCCTTGCTGTATAAATTGTAAAGTAGCTAATGAAAAATTCAATTGGAAAGGTAACTATGAACATACTTCTCATGATAATAATTGTCCAATTCTACAGAAAAAAATTACTTCAATTCGAGAGAGAACAAGTTATGAATAATCTAATTACTGCAAATTTTACTAAGCTCAATAATTTTAATATACTTTACTTAAATATTTGAAGTATGCTAAACAAAATCGATGAATTGGAAATAATACTAAACAAATACAATCAAACTCACATACTTATTTTGACTGAAACTTGGATCAAATCAATTGATACTGATTATTTCAATTTACCTAACTTTACAGGTATTTATCATTGCCGTGATGATAAACAAGGAGGAGGGGTTGCTGTTTATCTAAAAAAAAGAGTATAATACAGTAGAAATCGAAATTTTACTCTTTCGATCTAAATTACACATTATTGCTCTTTATAGACCTCCTAGTTCAAAAATCAATGAATTCTTTGAATATTTAGATGGAATCATGGAATTGAACAAAAAACTTATTTTGATAGGTGATATCAATATAGATTTATTGACAGATAACAATCATGTTACCAATTATAAAAATATAATAGAAAGTAATGGTTTTCAAATTATAAACAAAATAAATCCAAATTGTTATACCAGGAAACAAAATAATTCATCAAGCATTCTCGATCATATCATTACTAACTGCCAACAATTGGATTTCAGAATGAAATTCGAAGACACTTCAATAACAGATCATCGCATAATATATACTTCAATTCAAAATTCAAATGTTGCACTGGAAAAATTCAAAAAACGTGAAATCATCAAAGTTGATTATGACAAATTCAGAAAACTTATTGCTGATAGTTTAAACAAATTTCAATGTGAAAATTTCGAAGAATTATCAAAATTACTGTCAGAAGCTAAATGTCAATCTATTGTTAAAATATATCATAGGACTCGTGAAAATAACGATTGGATCAACAGCTCTATTATTCATGAAATTGAAATCAGAAATAAAAAATTCGAAATTATGAAACAGAATCTCAATAATCAAGAACTTTTTTTACAATACAAAATTCAAAGAAATAAAGTAAATGCAATGATTAGAAGAGCAAAATCTCAATATGTCAATAAAAAATTTGAAGAATCACAAGGCAATCCAAAGAAAATGTGGGATGTATTGAATTATTGTATGAAGAAAAAATCTGAATTTCATCATAATAGAGATATTGAATCATTACAGTTAAATGGCAATATCATCACCAATAACCTAGATATTGCACATTCCATGAATATACACTTTTCCTGTATTGGTGAAAACATAGCAAATGACTTGAAATTTTCCTATAATAACATGCCGACCAAAAATATTTTTCCACTTCATAATAATTCCTCAATGTTTCTATTTTCCACTGACGAATCTGAAATACTCGAAATAATAAGAACTCTTAAAAAAACATGTCCTGATCCTGATAGTTTTGTCACTAGAGATATTTTTGAATTGAAAGACATTTTGGTAGGACCTCTCACTAAATTAATTAATAATTATTTTGTAAAAGGTATTTTTCCAGACGAACTGAAACATGCATTAGTAAGACCTATCTATAAAAACGGGGACCCTCAAGAACCTGAAAATTACAGACCAATAGCTTTATTGAGTATTTTCTCAAAAATCTTTGAAAAAATTTTGAAAAATAGAATAGTTGATTTCATCAATAAAACATATCAATTCGATATGAATCAATTTGGTTTTCAGGAAAAGAGTGGAACACAAGCAGCAGTTTTAGAAGTTATCGACTTTATTCAAGAAAAACTTGATAAAGGTAATTATGTGGTAGCTGTTTTCGTGGACCTCAAAAAGGCCTTCGATACGGTTGACCACTCAATACTTATCAAGAACTTAGAATCTATTGGTATTAGAGGTATTGTAAATGACCTTTTGAAATCATATCTTGAGAAAAGAACTATAAGGACCTACACTAATAACGTGGACTCTGATAGATTGAATATTAACAAAGGAGTTCCCCAGGGGTCGGTTTTAGGTCCCATTTTATACTTATTATACATACAAAATCTGTCCCAAATCAATTTATCTTGTCATTATACCATATACGCGGATGATACAGTGCTTTTATTTGCAAATAAAAACCCTTTAATTCTAGAAAAAACGATAAACGAGGACTTACTAAAATTTGAAAAATGACTTTATTCCAATCTCCTCTGTGTTAATTCTAAGAAAACTGAATATATGATTTTTCAACAAAAAAATAAACAAAATATCAACTTGAATATAAAAATAAAAGATGAGCAATTAAAACAAACATCTTTGAAGAAATATCTTGGCATTTGGATTGATGATAAATTGAAGTGGGATATACATATTGAAAATCTAATAAAAAAAATATCTCCCATCATTGGTGCCCTAAGAAGATGTCCCAAATTGGATCCCAAAATAGCAAATATATTTTTATACTCACATATTCTAAGTAGAATCAAATATTTAATTAATATATGGGGATCTTGTTCTAAAAATAATTTTAATAAAATATCTGCTCTATACAGGAAAGCTCTGAAAGTACTATATCGTCTACCATTTGATACTCCAACACATCAACTTTATTCAATTACAAACACATTTTCTTTGGATGAGCATTATGAAATGGATACTCTGAAAGTATCATATCTTATTATTAATAATATGATGAAATCTAATTTTATATTAATCAAGAATTCAGAAATTCATAATCACCTTACAAGACAACATAACTTGTTCCACCTTGATTCCGCAAACTCTGTAATTGGACAGAAAAGGTTCACTCATGAAGCACTCTCAAAATTCAATGAAATACCCGATGATATAAAAGATTGTAGAAATATAAATGAATTTAAAATCAAAATTAAAAAATATTTTCTCCAAATGAGAAAATAAAATTCGATGGATTCTCTCTTTGTTTCAAGATTTTGTTTTATTTTTCTTTTTATTGTTTCTTTGTAATTCTGAAAAAAATATTATTCAAAGAAATATGTAATTAATATAAAGTTCATGATCAGTCTCATACCAGTTCGAAACTGTTTGACTGTTCATGATATTCCTTTATAGAAAATTAGTAAAAATTTTAACATACCCTCTTAAGATTTTATAATTGCTATTGAACAAAGAATTGTAACATTACTACCTAAAAATATTATTTAAAGAAAGGGTATATATACATTTTGTACCTATGTAGCATTGAATTGAATTACGAATAAACTGATTGATTGATTGATTGATTGATTCAATTAATTTATTTTGTAAAGCTTTCAAAGGTCTTAATCTGGTTTTTGTTGCTGATCCCCAAACCGGAATTAAGTATTGAAATCTAGAATATACCAGAGAAAAATGAATTAATTTCGAATATTTCTGATAACTAGTTATATTCATCTGATCGCTATGTGGTTACTATCGAAATTTGGCGCCCGAGCTCTGATTTACAAATAATTTCCGTAAAATCTGTAAGCATGAATTTCACAATTGTTTCGTTCCAGTATAGCTCGCTACGAATAGAAGCTGATGCAGAATTTCGTCACAGCATCCTACGACCCCTAATCTGTGGCTAGGACCAAATTTCCATAAACAGGAAGACGGATTCGAATTCCGAACGGCCCGAAACCTACCTATATTCCGGTGCTGGGCATCCGTGCGCTATACATATTAATGCCGCTCCTTCGTCTTGCGATACGGTGACTGCTCCTGAATTTTCCACAATGACTGGTGGAACGATGCCACGGTGTTCTGAAAAAAAAAGGAAAGATAGAAAAATCATAAAACAGCCGAGAAAGTCGTGAGTTATTTAGTTCATGGTACGGTTGGAAAATAGTGCCGAAAGGGTGAAATATTGATTGATCAGTCAGTGGGGTACGACAAAATAGAATGTCAAATGAATACGAGTTGTCATACTGATGGCTAAACAGTTCGTTCATTTTGTGCTCAATTTCCGATTCCTCAAGGAAGTAGAGGATACAATGTATGGAAACAATGTTTCAATGTCGATGACAATATTATACCTGTTTTTTTATCACAGATGAATCATTTTTTATCGCAAATATATGCTACAAAATTGTTAAGCGTTACGTTAATCCGAAACTTCTAATGGTGCACTATTCTCAATTTTGGCGTGATCAGCAACTTCGAAATGTGGCGGATCCTAGGGATGCGGATGAAGTCCACTCTTTAGACAGTTTGCAACGAATTTTTGAGGGTAATGTAAAGAAGCCAGTTTCTTTATATTTTGGCGAGCATACTATTGCAATAGCTTCGGGCATAATAACAATGAGTTTGAAGATCAACGCTTGAAACAAATGCTGTTTGCGTAGGATGAGTATGAATCCACCCTATTGTTAATAAATTATGTTGATCTTGGTAATCAAATATTTCTTTCTTGTTCATTGTCATAGAAGAATCCTATGTTCCTTTCTGCTTTGGTGAAATCATATGATCAACCCATTCATCACTAGTTTTTCTGCTAGTATGCCACATGTCTCAAGGGATGTCAACATATATGGTTAATTTTTCACGGTTGGGTAAACTCTGCTCTGTCAATGGAAATTGTTGGACAATGAACCGTATTATCATTATAACCAACCGTAACATCTTCATTATCATCAAGAATATAAGACATTAGTTATTGTAATGAAAGTGGAAAATCCTATGAAGTTCATTGAAAGAAACAAGCACTCTCCCCAGCAATGAAATAAAAAATTTCAAAAAAATCTATTAGAATCTTGATTCATCGAAAGCCTCGCTGAGAATATCAGGTGAATGATGCATATGATGGAAGGAACTAGACAACACTTTCTTTCAGGAAAATTAATGATATCAAAACAAGGAGTTACTCTCTATTGGATTTCTTTTCAGAATTTGAATCATATTCCTCAAGCATCTACTATAACTAAATATGCTAGAAAACCCATGAAAAAGGATAATTCTCGTATTGTGTTCTAATAGTGCGGTATTTACTCGATATATCCATTATACTTATAGAGATAAAATAAATTTCAAATAAAAATTTTATGAAATCAGAAAGGCCACATTTTATTATTCTGAAATTAAAAAAAAATACATAATACATGTTATTCCTATTCGTTCTTTCATTCAACAGCCGAAGCCTTTTACAGCAAGGGAAGGAGCAATAACTACAGTACATGCAATATGTATATAAATAGCCATAAAATAGGTTAATTACTAGAAACACAAAAAAGACAAAAAAGTGTAAGCGAATATGATTGACACAGCGTAGAGACGTGCATGAGCTGAAAAAAACTCAGTGAGAAAAAAGCTCATGCACGCCTTTACAACAGTAGAGAAAGATACCAAATAGACAGATATTATGATAAAATAGCTTCCCTAACGTCTGATTGTTTGCAATGAAAAATATCTAGTCTATCCTGAATTGACAAGTAGTCACGACATATTCTATAAATAGTAGAGTGAAGAAGTACATTGGTTTGCGCAATGGAAAGATAAAATGTAATGAGATAACGTACCGGAAGCCTAGGAACAGCTAGATTAATATGTGCAATCAAGTATGGGCAAACAAAAGAAGAAGTTATGTAAAAATGTAGGCTTTCACGGCCGGTGTTAATACATCTCTGGTCTTTCGGGCTTGAGGACCGTGTAGTGGAATTTTTACTTCCGGAGCTTTCGGCTACATCTGCGGCAGCCATCTTCAGCGGCGTGGATCTCAAGACCACGCCGCTGAAGATGGCTGCCGCAGATGTAGCCGAAAGCTCCGGAAGTAAAAATTCCACTACACGGTCCTCAAGCCCGAAAGACCAGAGATGTAACAGAAGAAGTTGTCGATATGACCAAACCCAAAAATCTGCGGTGTCCGAACACGCTCTGTTGAAAGGTCATGATATTGAATTCGACGGAACGCAAGTGCTGGACACAAGTAGGAGCTATTACCCCAGGCTCTATAGGGAGGTCATAGAAATTCATGAACATAAAAACAACTTCAACCGCAAAGAAGAGAACCTGAACATTCATAGAACATGGATGCCAGCGGTTCAAAATGCACGGACCCCCCCAATGAGGTAAAAGACGCTTTCGAATAATCAATTAGAATCAATCGACCGTCCGAACCCAGATTCGATAAAGGGTGACTCATCATCTGAACCACTTCAGATCGAAGCCTCGCAGCAGAGAAGGATACTTCGACCGTTGCCGCATCGCCTTTGAGAATGTCTGCCGCAGATGCAGACGAAACGTCAGGCCTTAAAACCTGTGGACCACGGCTCAGAAGCCCGGAAGCACCTAACAGTTCACTCTCAACGAATATCAATTTCTGTAACAACAAATTGATATTGCTTGCAAGCGATGCGCGTTTCGCTAACCAACTTGGCTTCTTGAAGAAAATAAGTTGCTACTGAACCCAAATTCAGGTTCAATGACTCAACCTCTCAGGTGGTTACATTCGCACTCGACGCGCGTTCCGCTACCCAAGTAAGTATCTTCACCTCCATAAGGGGTTCCCAAAAGAGATCAATGAAAATGTTTCGGCCAATCCCCCCGTAAAAATCTCATTACTGCGATATGAACTCTTCCGCTACAGTTACTCCGCCATCTTACCTGTTATTCTTACGTTGGCGGGACTGCTGACCACAACTTGCCGACTGAGACGATGCATTGTCCGGCAGCGATATGTCGGGAACTGGTCACTGAACTCC
Organism: Zygogramma bicolorata; assembly: GCA_032362365.1. Taxonomy (NCBI): domain Eukaryota; kingdom Metazoa; phylum Arthropoda; class Insecta; order Coleoptera; family Chrysomelidae; genus Zygogramma; species Zygogramma bicolorata. Next base: position 1,478,824 of record JAVJAQ010001645.1, on the reverse strand, counting down.
AGGTTATGGATGAGCAGCTCTCCCGAGGGAAGTTGGTGGAACTTGCCGTCTGGAAATGTCAGATAGTTAGTCTTGTACATCGTGGGAATGAATGTTTGATAGATTTGGAGAACAGGGTGACTTGTTGACGAATAATCTGCAGATGTTTTTTATCAAATCATTCATGTGGAAGACAGTAGTAATGTGTTTCGGAGAAATCAATAACTTTCTTCTCCTTTTCAACCCCGTTAGGCGATCAATGTCAATAAAATACGAAACAAATCTTCCATCTATTCTATTAAAGAATGTTTGAGCAAAAGTAGATTGGACCTAGGAACCACGTTATCCCATATAAATTTCGTCCCCATTTTTCACCCTCTTGGGGTTGGAATTCCTGAAAACTCTTTCTGATGGATGCCTACGTCATTCCAAAAACACACCTTGCAAGTTTCAGATCTCTACGATCAATGGCGTTGATTGAACTAGGAATCATATTGTCCCATAAAAACTTTGTCACCGTTTTTCACCCCATCAGGGAAGGAATTCTGGAAAATCCTTCTCTGATTCTTCTCGAATGCCTATGTCATACAAAGAACACACCCCTAAAATAACTCAATACAACTTTCCAAGTCCGTTAGGCGAATAATTGCAATAAAACACGAAACATGTCTTCCATCTATTCTGTTGAAGGATGTTTATGCATAATTTGAAGTAGATATTGTCCCATAAAAACTTTGTCACCGTTTTTCACCCACTCAGGGAAGGAATTCTGGAAAATCCTTCTCTGATTCTTCTCGAATGCCTATGTCATACAAAGAACACACCCCTAAAATAACTCAATACAACTTTCCAAGTCCGTTAGGCGAATAATTGCAATAAAACACGAAACATGTCTTCCATCTATTCTGTTGAAGGATGTTTATGCATAATTTGAAGTAGATTGGACCTAGGAACCACTACGATCTGTGGTTCAGGCTGACTAATCCCTAAAATAACTTTCTTTTCCTTTCCAACACCGTCAGGTGGTTTTATATATATATATATATATATATATATATATATATATATATATATATATATATATATATATATATACCGTGTGTCACAGACTCTGGGTACACCCCCGTTTTCTCCTTTGCTTCTTTAGCTATATTTCTGAAATTTGGAACATTGAATATGCTCACTGAGCAGCATTTCTCGACATATCTGAAAGAGAAAAACAACTTCCAATTTTTCCGGAAATGGCATCAACTTTCGATTCTTGAATAGGACACCCTGTATATTGTTACATGAACGTATAGGGATGATCATGAGGAATCCAACGATACCAGGTTTGATGATGTTATCTCCAATGACTGCGGAGATATCGCCATTTATTTTATTCATAAGCTCAATGAGTGGGAGAGAGAATTGGATTGACCCGCCAGAAAAAGTTTCTCTCTCCTACTCGTTGAGCTTATGGATAAAATAAATGGCGATATCTCCGCAGTCATTGGAGATAACATCATCAAACCTGGTATCGTTGGATTCCTCATGATCATCCCTAGCCGATCATGTAACAATATACAGGGTGTCCCATTCAAGAATCGAAAGTTGATGTCATTTCCGGAAAAATTGAAAGTTATTTTTTTCTTTCAGATATGTCGAGAAATGCTGTTCAGTGAGCATATTCAATGTTCCGAATTTCAAAACTATATCTAGAAAAACAAAGGAGAAAACGGGGGTGTACTATGAGTCTGTGACACACGGTATATATATATATATATATATATATATATATATATATATATATATATATATATATATATATATATATATATATATATATATATATTTGTGATGTATTCTCGACCGTACTTTATAAACTAGATTTGGAAGTTCTCAGGTATGCGGTCTGTTTACTAATAAAACTCATTTGTTCTTGATCTCAATATTTCGCTAATGTTTATTAGCTTCATCAGGAGAAAAGAATCATAGAATTAATATTCCTGGTGTGTTCATTGCCTGGGAAAGCTGAATCAAACTACCCATGCTCGCATAGGTACTGCCTCACTTAAACTTAAAAAAAAGTTTAAGCGTCTGCTTATATACCTGCGTTCGCCTATGGAGAATATTCGAGAGAGGCCTCGATGATGCCTATCGAATCCTCCACGCAAATTACGATTTCCTGGAAAAATTACGTTCGCTCTTCGACCCCTCATATTATTCTGCGTTTATTAGCGACAGAGCCGGCGCTAGGACATTTCGTAACGATATAATTACATTTTCAAACCCAGGCAATACTGTGTCACTCAGAAAAATGTTCATCTCCTGAGCCCCTCAGTGGAGAAATGAACAAATTCTTGACCTCTTTTTCACTGGATACATTATTGTAAAAAGACGATTTGAAAATTGTCTAATCCAAACAAATTAACATTTCGATAACAATGACTACCTATCATAACGTTCTTTATATTTCATCAATGAGTGTTTCTTACTTTCTTTCGTTTGTCGTCGTATGATAGTTTTGGTTTCCTTATACATTCATTTCGAGGAAAAAGACATAAACTTCCACCTCTCTACAAAAATAATTACGCTCCTGAATATGAATCAGCGAACTCGTATAACAGCAAATCCCATTCAATGCAGATCCAACTATCTAACACCATCTCCGAATATTTCCCGAGTTTATTACGAATGCAAGTGGACTATTATAGTGACTGGAGAAATGTACAGTGAAATGTCTCTCAGTCAATCCAGATGAAAAGTCTCTGTTTTCACAAACATGTATACATATTTTTTATCAATTTATGTTTAATTCAATATTTTTACACCATTTTCACTGCCCTGGAGAAGCTTCACAATGGAAGCGAAAGCTTGGCGAAGTAAAACAGGGACTTTTCATCTGGACTGACTGAGAGACCCCGCTATCTATTTCACTATATCTATATATATATATATATATATATATATATATATATATATATATATAAATTTTGCACAAACATAGCTTATGAACGACTAGATCAATGTAACACTAGAATCAGAACTATACTCATTCTCTCTGATATCATGATTGATATATATATATATATATATATATATATATATATATATATATATATATATATATATATATATATATATATATATATATATATACTAGCTGTCCCGGCCACGCGTTGCTGTGGCTAAAGTTTTTGTTATATTACATTATAGTAAACAATCTAAGAGGAACAATGAGAGAACATCAGTCACGGAGTCCACTATGCTTTTTCACACAGATGGTATTTGTAAAAAAATATGGTGATCTCCTTATTTCTACTACTTTCTACTACTATAACCCTTTAGTACAATGAAATTATTCACGAACAAAGACGAAAATGTTGATGTTGGTATACAAATTCACTCGATTGAGATTTGAAGGGGAAGTACGTTGAACACAATTAATTAAAATGTTCTTACACTTGATATTAAGCAGAAATCAATAGGAACAAAATAAAAATTTATCAGATTTATTATTTCCATTTAAGGCAGACAGTCTTAAAATTTTAAACATTAATATCTATTTTTTTTTAATCATAAATACTATCAATTTCAATTTAATTTAACACAAATCGGTGCACAATGTTTTTGGTTAACCTGTCTTTAGCTAACACAAATAGATTCGACGGTTTCCCAACACGTGAACACGCAACATATAGTTGCCCATGAGAAAAACATGGATTTTCCAAATCTAAACCATTTGTGGTTGTGCATGACCTTCTGCTGTCCTGATTCTTTGAGCTGGATTTCTTGATTCAATTTGTTCTGCCAACTGATGGGCTCAGCAGCGCCATCTATTGATTACTTACTCAACCCAGTCGAAAGGTATCGACATCTTGATTCAATTTGTTCTGCCAACTGATGGGCTCAGCAGCGCCATCTATTGATTACTTACTCAACCCAGTCGAAAGGTATCGACATCTGTTAGAATCATTTGGAGTCAACAGATGATTGTGACTGTCAAATAATAACAGACAAATAATTAGCAATAAATTAAAATTGCGACTATAATTTGAGATTTAAACTATTCTATCTCTCAAGTTGGATCGAACTGCACATGGTGTGCGAATTTTATTATAATCGGTTAAGTGGTTAGGGAGTCCATTGAGGTCAAACATTGTGACACGAGATTTATATATAATACGATTTATATATATTAGGATATATATATATATATATATATATATATATATATATATATATATATATATATATATATATATATATATATATATAAATTTTGCACAAACATAGCTTATGAACGACTAGATCAATGTAACAATAGAATCAGAACTATACTCATTCTATCTGATATCATGATTGGAAAAACAGTTTTTTGCGTGAATATTAGTAAACAGTTTACGAATCGCAAACCAAAAGTGTTTTTTAATTACGTTACCATGGATATCCATGATTTGATGATATTGCCTTCAACGGTGCCACCGTGAATTATTTTTTATACATGGAAAAAATTCCCACGAAAGGGAAAGCCCTGTAATGCAAAAAAACACAACTTGAACATTTGAAGTTTGTAAGCCTCAGGAGAAACCTACCTCGGTAAGGAGTTTCAAAGTTCATATGTTCGATTGAAAAAATATTCCCGAGCAAGAGAGGTTCGACAGGTTAAAATGTTCGACATAGAAGAGAGACAGCAAGACAAATGAACAAATTCTTGACCTTTTTTTAACTGAATACGTTATTGTAAAAAGATGATTTGAAACTTGTCTAATCCAAACAAATTAACATTTCGATAACAATGACTACCTCTCATAATGTTCTTTATATTTCATCAATGAGTGTTTCTTACTTTCTTTCGTTTGTTGTCATATGATAGTTTTGGTTTCCTTATACATTCATTTGGAGGAAAAAGACATAAACTTCCCCCTCTCTACAAAAATAATTACGCTCCTGAATATGAATCAGCGAACTCGTATATCAGCAAACCTCATTCAATGCAAATCCAACTATCTAACACCATCTCCGAATATTTCCAGAGTTCATTACGAATGCAATTTGTGTTGTTATCACGCCGGTGAACATTCATCGATCCGGCACGCAAAAGTGTTGAAGAGGAAGTAAATTACTTATGTTTATTAATTGGCGGCTGAACTCGTAAGTCAACGGACCGAATTCCGGAGCGAAACTCCGTTCACTACGAGACTAATTTCGTCTCAGAACGAATCCTCCTTCATCAGATACGGAGGTGATGAATTGAGTTGGGCGGAGGCGGCTTCTCGCTGGTATTGTGGTCGTGACTTGGAGAGGATTGGTGAATATTGAGGTGACTGTTATATGTTTGATTATGAAAAATCAGTTGGCTGTGGAATCTCGAACATTATTCAATCAATGATTACTGATCAATTACTGATCAATTACTGATAATTACCTCAACGCTCTAGACGTAACACAGAAATGGATCATCAAAATAATATATAACAGAGAACGCACCTATCCATCCGAGAGACTTTTTGAGGAATCCCAATTCCTTACCTGCAGACATCTCTATCTTTTCAGTCTTGCCATTTACTACCGACAGGAAAAATCAAAGTTAACACCAATTGATCATCACTACAATACAAGATTATGTCAAAAACATCTAGGATCCCTAGAGTAACAACAACGCGAAGCCAAAGGTTCCTTACATACTTGTGCCCAATAATATTTGCAGAAGTACCTACTGCTATCGTGTCAATCAACATAAAAAATAGAATAAGATTCAAAAAAGAACTGAAAAGGTGGCTTGTGAAAATACCACTGAGAGAAGTGAATGATTTGTTGAATCGAAAAAAAATGAAGTAACACCAAAAGTGCGAAATACTCTAAGATAATGAACTCACGTATACACGGGTATAACAACTGTTTATATTTTAAAAGTTGACACCAAATGTTTTATCCAATTTTTTTTTATAGTTTTTATCTGTAATCTAGTTATAGTTTTCATCTGTAATCTAGTTATAGTTTTTTTACTGACATTTTAATTTTCATTCGCACTCACACTCATTTACCAAACATTTCGTTAAGATTCTCCAATGAGTTGCGCTTTGTGGAATCTAAAACCTTTCTGTACAAGGTGTTACCTTTTAGATTGGTTGTCAATTCTTTTTGCACGACCATTTGTGATATTATCCACCCAGTACACATGTGTGAATGTAAATTCGAATGAATACAATGTATAGATGATCTGATTTCTAACTTTTGAAGATCTCTATATCATCTAAGAAAAATTTTACTCCTCCACGCACGAGGCTCAGCCTCTTGTGGATCGCCTTTATTTATTTACTTTGATATTCTATATTATAATATTGTACTAACTGTTGCTGGTGAATAAATAAATGAATAAAAATAAATAAATAAAAATAAATAATGGTGGGCAACAATTGTTGTTTGAGACGTTTCAATCACATCCACTCTCTTGATGAGTTCTCTAATTTCGGTTATCTATGACTTCTTCGTGTAGACTTTTCCTTCTGCTTTTTTTTCTGAGACTTCTCCGTGTAGACTTTTCCTTCTGCTTTTTTTCTCTGAGAATTATGATTCACAGCTCTCATTGATTTTCCTTCCTGTGGATTTCATCGCCTTTTTTCAAACACAGGGTGAGTCAACAAGGTTCCCTCTGTCTAGGGTTGCCATCTCAAAAATCTGTCAACCAGGACAAGAAACGTTAAAACCCCGGATTCCGGAGCTTACTACCCGGACGTTTGAACAGAGTATTTTTATAAGTTACTCAGTAGAATAAAATATAGTTTTGATGGTCATAAATCAACTTTTATTCATTTTGATACAATTTTAAAGTAAATAGCACGAGCCCGTCTTACAAACTACTCTTTTTTCAAGAGCCTTTTAACACAATAAAATCTCAAAAGTTTAAAGAAACTACATCCTACATTTTTGTCTGTAAATAAAACAAAAAATTATACTCTCTATACTTCGAGAAAAAGCATCTTAAACTTCACTTAAATTTTTCTTGAAAAAGAAACTTTAAAAAAATATACTTAAACTTTTCAATCTCACTTTTTATGAACAACTCTTTATAAAGTTCTAATACTGACTGTTTTAATTTTCTGGTTTTTGGTATTCTTCAGTCTTTCCAATAGCCTTTAGAATATATTCTTTGCTTAAAAGAAATTTATAAAAATCAATACAATTGTAGTCTTTGAAATGTATTTTATTCTGATTATTTCCCTCAAAGCGAATAAACGATAAGAGAGTTGAAGGCTAGACTGCTTTTACAGTTTCACAGCGATTAAATGCACTTGACCTTTTAACCGATTAAAATGTTCGACGAGACTGTTTCTATTTTCAATAAATTTCTTTCCTTTCCTTCTTGTTGTACAATTAGTGAAAATATTTTCTCAACCCGGACAACAAAGAAAACCCCGCCCGGACAATCCCAGGACGCCTTCTAAACTAGGACCTCTGTCCATTGCTATCAGGGGAAACAATTTTTTGAATTGATGAATTTTTTTTCGTAGTCATATCGATAAATACTATCTTCAAAAATTATTTTCTTGCATACTGGGTGATTCAGCCGGGCGTGGCCAGCAAAAGTTATATTTTTTCAAATGGAACACTCAGTATATGAATACGTCATCCGATTTCATATTCTTTCAGCTCTCTAAAGTATTTTTGTTTTTGAATTTCCATTGCGGCGTTGCCAAGTTATTTCGGAAAAACCTATTTTGCAGACAATATTTTTTTAATTCACCACCTGCATGTCTACAGCAATTGAGAGGATTTTTCATAGGAATAGTTAGTCAACATCACAATGAAACAATATATAGGGTGCTCGGTAAAACCCGTCAAGTTTTATTCATTTTCAAACAGACATAACTCTACTTTTTCAATTGGAACACCCTGTATTTTTTCATTTGCATGAAATGTTCCAACATTTCACTATATTTTTCATCGTAGGTATACTATACAAAAAACTGATATTTCACAAAATATATCCTTTTTTAATTATTGTAACCCCAAAATCAATCAATCTGAACAATAACGCCTGAATTTTTCATTGATTAGGAGAGTCCAAAAGATGTTCAATATGGCGATAATTTGATGAAATCCCGGGACCGCGGGTCGAGGAATCTTATCTCAAATTATTATACACGAAAGCGTTTGCTTGAAAGCAAAATTTTGGTCGATTGAGCTTGGTGAAGGAGGGATATATTATGTTGAGATTACTTCCAGAAAACATGGCAACTCAGGAAACGTCAAAATCGAACGAACAATACAGTAACCGAAATAGTACAGGAACAATAGAGTACCCGAAATATACGTACTATAATGATTGATTTGGTGTTTCTTCATTAAATTTTGGAACGTTGCATTGTAGAACTCTTTGCCCAAATCTGACTGTAGATTTTTGGGACATCGTCCTCCACTCCTTTTCAAAATTTCGCGCATCGCATCGGTGACGTCAGCAGCCGTTTTACTTTTGATCGGCTCAGCCCATAGGTATTTGGAAAAGGTATCGATGACAACCAAAATGTACTTGTAGTTTCGGTTGATTTTGGCATAATTTTGAAGATCAGCAAGGTCCATTTGCCACAAATCATCCAAACCCTTAATTATGGTGCGACGGCGTGGAAAGTTTTTGCGAACTGGACGATGTAACTCATTTACCAGCTGAATTTTCTCATTTGAATGTCCTGCCATTCCGATGGCACATACTATACTGTAAGTTTTGGCTGCGGCGTGTCTTTTTGCGATTCGATCAAGGTATCGATGGCAGCTTTTACCTCAAGTATAGCTGAATTTATTTTGGTAATATCAGCGTTGACAGCCGTAAGTTTCGAATGTGTATCATTTTTCATTGAGATGATATCCTTTTCATGTTTAGCCAATACTTGCTCAGTCAGAGTATAACCTTCATTGTATTGTTTTGCAATAGTTTTTACATAAGTACTCAAGGTGGTTTGTTCATCTATTAATTGATCGATGTCATTGGTATGTGCAACCGAATCGTTCTGTAGATTATCCATTCGAGATGTAGTTTTCATCTTGAAATCAGCAAGTTGTTCATCGGTATTTGTAATTCGTTTATCGATAAGTAACATGGCTTCTCGAATATTTTTACTTCTCAAATTTATAGCATTTGTTATATCTTGTTGTCGCTGTGCACAAAGTGAGGCAAGTTTCCCCCTTTCCAAAGCTTCTCGTGTAATTTGTTCAAGCAAGTTATCCAAGGTGCTATCCACATATTTCTTATTGGCCACATCTTCACCATCTGTTGGCATCTTGACATTACTTATTTTCAAAAAATCTGCATCAATATTTCCATCGTGAGTATAATTTAAGACTATACCTGAGCACTCACAAGATCCTTGCGGCTCTTCATCAGATGCCGATTTGGCAGAGTAACCGAACTTGTTGATACTCATAATGAGACTGATGCAGTAGAGTCGAAACATTTGAATTTATTGGATGACACCGGCCTCCTTCAATTCCTCAATAATTGCCACGATCTCATTATGTACAGATGTATTACCTGCCGATTCAGATGCAGTGAGAAGTCTCAACCTGTCGACCAGTTCATTAACATCATCCCAATACACATATTCAACTGGTTTTTCGTTGAATGTCAAACTATCGATTGGAATGCCACTCCCAGTAGTGTGGTGTCGGAAGAGAGGTCTGATGATATGCTTGTATTTATTTTTGATAGTACCCTTCATACGTCCAAGACTATTCAGATGGGGTGTTGTCAACTCCAAAATCCTTTTATAATTTTCCAAATCTTCCTTCTCATATTTTTTGGGGTAATCATAAAATAGCAATTGATACAGACCTGGTGTTTCTTTGAAATTATATCCTTCTGTTATGATTTTTCCTTCGCGAAAATCAATTTCCTTTCCCCCCAGGAACCATTTTGAAGAAACAAAGTCGTATATAGGACCGTAAACCATATCAATCTGCTCACTTTTACCCAAATATTCCATGATATATTCCCGTGACATTGTTGGATATTGTTCTAGATAATCATTCAATACATCCTCCGGAATCTTTTGATTTGATTCCAAACTATCGAATACCTCATCTTCATCTTCTTCTTCTTCAGCATCCGCAGCAGCAACCTCTTCCAGCTGTAGAAATTTGGTGGGTTCTAAATGCTGCTGCGTTTCTTCCACTTTTTCAGGTTCTGTTTTTATCAATTGTTTGACATATTTCGATTTGAACGGTCTCAGTGGGGGTGGTTTCAATTTTCGTTTGGGTGCTGAGTGAGCAACAATTTGTTTCAGCGGTTCAGTTATGGGTTGGAATAATTTTTGAATAGCTTCATCTTCTTCAGACTTGCCCAATTTCAGTGCCAAGTATTTCCTTCGCACTCCTTTTGCTAACTGATTTATTTTTGATTTACGTTCAGCATCAATAATTTGATCATCTATACTTGTCGATGGCATGATGCCTACTGACGAATTACCTCAGCATCACACTCTTATAAATTTGTCAAATCCCATGCGATATCTGCCATTGTTCCTATCGAAATCTTTGACAATGACCAAAGTGCCAAATTTTTCGTTCCAACATTTCGAGCACATTGTCTTGAATTCGTCGTAGGTGAAATCGGGTGAGACATGTTCATCAAAGACGTGTTTCAAATTCATATCATCCTGCTTGAATAATACAATGATATTACAATTGTCTCGTATCAATTGTTTGGGAATTTTCGAGTAAGTTTGGCAAAGGTAGGCGGCATCGATTGACTTGTGCCGACACATTGCATAATATTCCCTAATTTTATTTTGTTTATCGCAAGCCACATCGTCGAAAATGAATATGGAATGTTCTCGAGCTTCAGCCGGGTCGATTATTTCATCGTTATCTTTGAAGGGGAAGTAGCCCATACCTTTCACCTTTGCCAACACATCTTGAAGTAGCTGATATTTGGGTTGGTACAATGATTTCGAGTAGACGTAGACATTTTTGAATTTAGCGCCATTCGGATTGAATAACAAACTCAGCATGGCATTGGTCTTGCCACATCCACTTGGGCCGCAAAATATTGCTCGAAAAGAATCGGGTAATAGTACGCCATGTTTGCTATTTTTCGACACTTTCACAAAATCCAAGTTTTCAATAGGTAGTGCACATTTTTGCTGGGTAACCTTCATGACGGCTCACATTAAACTGTGGAAAAAGCATCTAACGCTCCGTTTAATGCGACTAACGGTTCGTTGAATGCGACTAACGCTTCGTTAAATGCGACTAACGCACCGTTGAATGCAACTAACGCTTCGTTAAACGCTTCGTTGAATGCGACTAACGCTTCGTTAAATGCAACTAACGCTTCGTTAAATGCAACTAACGCTTCGTTAAACGCTTCGTTAAATGCGACTAACGCACCGTTAAATGCGACTAACGCACCGTTGAATGAAACTAACGCTTCGTTGAACGCACCGTTAAATGCGACTAACGCTTCGTTAAACGCTTCGTTGAACGCGACTAATGCTTTCAGATTCAACCGTCCTCTGGGACTGAATCTCTTTATACACAGTTTCTCTGAGCACATTTGTCAGTATAATGCTAACCTTCGAACGGCAAGGTGGTGGTATTGTGAACACTCTAATCAATAAACTTCCATTCGAATTACACTTGCCTGGATATCAATACTGCGGACCTGGAACACAACTGCAGAAGAGGTTAGCTCTTGGTCAAAAGGGCATAAATGGTCTAGATTCTGCCTGCCGCCTCCACGACATAGCCTACTCTCAAAACAAGTCCTTGGAAGATCGTCATAAGGCTGATTTGGAGTTGGAGAACAGTGCTTGGGAGCGATTCAAATCGAAGGACGCTAGTTTGGGAGAGAAAGCAGCCTCTTGGTTCGTAACTACTGCCATGAAGACCAAACGCAAACTCGGTATGGGTGTGAAGAAGCCATCATTCAAAAAGAATATTGTGCAGAAAATTTCCTCATCATTGCGAAAACAATTGCAACCTCATCAACTGTCTGATATGAGTGAGAATAATTTGAGAAAAGCTTCAATTTTGGCTATGCGTACAGCACGAAATCATATCAACAGTATTGGTGGTCGTCAGAAGGTTCGGGTACCTCGAATAATACCTATTGATGGAAAAAGTGGTGGTATTCTACCTTTGATACCAATATTTGCTGCACTTAGCGCCCTAGGTGGTTTGGCTGGTGGTGCAGCTGGCGTTGCCAAGACTGTGATTGATGCAAAGAACGCAAAGAAAAAACTTGAAGAAGATCATCGGCACAACAAGGCAATGGAAGAGATTGGAAAACAGGGCTCAGGATTATTTTTGAGGAAAAGTCGTCGTGGATATGGGATTTTCCTGCGAAAACAAAAAAACTCCCGTTGAAGCTACCCAATAGAGCGCTCTACGATGTGGAGTTGATGCGATATGTGAAACGTTTGAAAATTCCCCATTTCAAGGGGGTCTTTATGCGTGATCAATTTGCACACTCCACACCAGCAGCCAAAGAATGTGCCATCGTTAATTTGGATTTGCAAAAGAACAAAGGAACTCATTGGGTAGCTTACCGCAAACAAGGCAATAAGGTGGAATATTTCGACAGTTTTGGCAATTTGAAACCACCTGTGGAATTGGTGCAATACCTGGGAAAAAATGTCAAAATTTTCTACAACAATGATCGTTATCAAAATTTTAATGAGTCAAATTGTGGACACTTGTGCTTGGAATTCCTCTATAAAACTAGTGTGTAGTACTGGTTGAGGTTCAGTCATGTCTCTGATTGTCACGCTGACAAGTCATACTTCCACAGCTAGCAGTGACTTTACCAACCCAATTTCCTTGGACCCTGACTCCGAATACGGATTGGCATTGATTGGTTTCCACTCGTACAACAGCATTCCCAACGTTGAGGAGGGTAATAGAAAGTTTTACTATTTCAAGAACGCTGATACGACCAAGAGAGAAATTATCAATATTCCCATTGGTTCCTACGAAATCACTAACATTGCCAAATTCCTCACGAAATTCGTGGAAAAACCCAAGGAAGTTAAAAAGAGTAAGAAAAACGACGACGACGCTGAAAGTGAAGAAAAGGAGGACGACGATATAACTGATAAAGTATTTTCTCTGAAAGCTAACCTCAATACTCTAGAGTGTGAAATATACAGCAAAGTACACGCTATTGATTTTCGACCTGACGACTGTATCGGACGATTATTGGGATTCTCACAGAGATTACTGCCACCTGGTCAAGTTCACAAGTCTGATCTACCTGTGAAAATTGTTAAAGTTCGAACAATTCACCTGGATTGTAATATAACTTCGGGTGCTTATTTCAACGGACGACCTTCACATACCATCTACGAGTTTGCACCCAGAGACGACCCCGGTTTTGCCATCGACGAAGTTCCACTAAATTTGATCTATCTACCTGTGTCGAGCAAAGGTGAAATAAACAATATTACAGTACACATTCTCGATCAAGATTTCGCACCGGTGGATTTCAGAGGTGAACTTAATGTCATAAGATTGGTTCTGAAAAAATTGTAATGGGCCTGGTTTTCGATAATATATTCAATGCTCACACCTCTGCACCCCCAGTAGTGGAAAAGCTGCCGAGCAGATCAGTCACTTCCAAACTTTCTGCTACAAATCAGCGATTTCTGCAATCATTGGGTTACAATGTTGTCTCGACACGTGTTCGACGTCTACCGCCGTCCTCAATTCGACGAATCGATTCAACGTTTGGAAACTAGAACTCATTACCCATATGTGAAATCCTTCGAGAATAATGATATTGTTGAAATTTCCATTCAACAAAGTGAAACATGGTTACTCATGTACGATGCTGTGATAAGTATCAGAGGAACAATGAAAAAAACTGCTGGAGATGGAACTGTTAATTTTGTTAATAATGCACCAGCTTTCTTTTTCGACTCTATCTCATACGAGCTCAATGGCAAAGAATTGGATACAGTTCGTAATCCTGGAATTGTGAGTACACTCAGAGGATACTTGTGTTATAGTGCAGACGATACCAGCCACATGTGTACATCTGGATGGAATTATCCCAATGGATCTCTACGAAATGATGCTGATGGATTTTTCACCTTTCACATTCCCCTCAGACACCTTTTAGGCATTTTCAATGACTATACTTTTGCTACATGCGGTAAACAGTCTCTACGTTTGGTTCGTGCACGCAACGACAACAACAGCATATTCATCAAAGATGCTGCCAATGCACCTGGAAAGACTACAGCCAAATTGCAAATCGAAGGTATCGAATTGAAAGTGAAGCACATTTTCCCAAATGATGAAATTCGTTTGAACCTATTGCAATCTATCAAAGCTGATACACCTATAGTGATACCCTTTCGAAAATGGGAACTTCACGAACTACCAGCATTGACTGAGGGATCAACGAAAGAAATTTGGGCTGTCAAAACTGCTTCTGCCATGGAGAGCCCTCGGTATATCATCACAGTATTCCAAACAGGCCGTGTGGACAACTTGCATAAAGATCCCACATACTTTGATAATATTGATATAATGGACATCAGATTGACATTGAACAGCGATATCTACCCGCACGAGCGAATGAGATTGGATTTTGAAAAAAGCGATTTCGTTGAGGCACATCGCACCTACACAGACTTCTACTCCAGCTACATGAACACTCCGAGAAAACAACCATTACTCGATTACATAACATTCAAAAATCGAGCCATTTTCGTGATAGACGTTTCGAAAAGGGCTGAATTTGTGAAATCGAGTACGGTGGATGTGAAGCTCGATATTGAAGCTAAAAATGGGTTCCCAGCTAACACGCGTGCCTACTGTATCATAATTCACGATTGTGTTATAGAAAATTTACCTTTGAGTGAGATTGTTCGTCATTTATCTTGAAGAGATCTGAGAGGTTACGATCAGTTGTATGAAAGACGCCGAAGATGAAGCTTGTAGCAGTAGACATTCAAGGTTTCGATTTGAGTGGTGTGTTTTACCCCAAAGAAATTTCCATAACCGATGGCGCACAGACGAATCATTTTTTGCTGAAGCCTCCGAAGCCATATAGTTCACTTTCTGCTGCAGAGAAACGTCAAGTGAGATATGTTGAGCAGAATGTGCACGGCTTGCGATATTCCGATGGTTTCGTCGAATACTCTGATTTGAATATTATTTGGCAAAAGTTGGAAGATGCTGATGTGATATACGTGAAGGGCCATCAAAAATTCGACATTCTTCAAAATTACTTTGCTCAATACACATCACAACCACCACACATTGTTAATTTGGAAAAATTTCATACTGAGAACGCTACAGCCAATCAGCCTCCAGTTTTTTCCTTTGAGAAACCTCTGTGTATGAATCATAGAGGTCAAAAAGTGCGCTGTAGTCTGATACACTGTTTCAAAATATGGAGCTGGATGGTGCAGCAAATGGTATGGTAGTCGATCCTGAAATTTCATCTTCAGTGGAACAATTCAAGAAGCTCAGATGTCCATCACCGTTGGTAGCAGCATGGAACAATGTATTTTTCAATTTAAATAGATTTAAATTCAATGTAAAACCTACACGTAGAATAACACCTGTACCTATTTCTGAAAAATAAAATGTTTTCATGTCTTTGTGTTTTATAAATGTATGAGTGAGTTGATTGGGAGATCAGTTGATTGTCTGCAATGGCCGTGTTAAGATCAAGTTATATAATCTTGTCTGCCATTTTTTCCAATATTCTGTACATCAATCCGCCGGATAAAGTGACCAAAGTGTTTGTTACCTTTGAAAATGCTAGCGGCTATAGAAACGAAACGTGGCCTTCAAATTGGATGCCAATGATTCCGACTGCTCTGAATGAAGGTCATCTGCATGTTTTGAGTGCCGAAATACCTGCCGATGCCAATTCTTACAAGCTGAGACTTGTTTTTGAAGACCGCAGTTTTGGAGACTTACCTGATTGGAAGAAAATCGAACCTGCCAAGCTGTGTCTCGAATCTGATATAAAAACAATTGCAGGACTACTATACTTTATTACAAGTGTATCGTTGATGCAAATTTTCAAATTTCTACTCAAATATCTATTGAAGTTAAGACATGAAGAAAGTGACATTCAACGAGGATATTAATCAAGTGCACTACTTGTATGTGTGGCAATTTGCCTACAGACAATCACGAAGCAAATTTTGGGAGAATTTTCCGATCGATCGATTTCGTTTCCAGAGACGAATTGCCGAAACATCTCGAACGATCGCTCCAATTTTGAATCAATCACATCGAAATACGATATATGCTGCAAGATTTGGTTGAGTCGTCCCCCACCCTCTCTCTCTCTCTCTCATGGAACAGGCTAGCAGAAGTTGCAGTGTGTACGACTACGATGAGCAACGAAATAATGCAGTTCAATGTGGCGAATTTTCGAAAATATGTGCAAGTTTACAAATATTACTCTTTCATTATGACTGATTTTGAAAATTAAATTCTATTCATATCATCTGTGTTTCATTTACATAGCCGAAGTAGCTCAGTGGCAAGAGCGTTAGACTGAAAATCTAAAGACCCTCGGTTCGACTCCAGGTTTCGGCATTTTTTCTTGTCAGAGCAGCTTGCAAAACGATAAACTCTGAAGAAACCATTTTTTAATGACTGATTGTAGTTTTGTATAAAATCAATTTATATACCAAAAGGAAAGGTGGAAATAAAAAATCAATGAATTCTATGAATTTTATTTGCAAATCTCTACCTATTTTGAAATACTGTTTCTTCCCAAAAGGTCCATCACTTCTGGAGGTATCACACACACAGCGGCTTCTGTTCTTCACTGCTTGTTTCCATGCGGCATTCTAGGCGGTAGTCGTGTATGGCGAAAGTAAAAGGTTTTTCTTTCAGCATCGGGCGAGTTTAACCTAGAATACTTTCCAAAATATCGGCAACTAACTTTGATGGGTCTTAATTGATAGCATGTTCGATCACATAGGCCCACTATTATTTTGTGCTCACTAAAGTACATGTGGTTTGGGATATATTTCTCTCCAATCACTTTATGGCAGACACAACACTCTTTTAGTTCTAACACCGAGTCCGAGTCCATCATACTGTGTCGAGTTTCTTCAAATTAATGGACTGCGGTAGAGCCTTCAGTCCACTTGATGCAATGATGATTTTGGTGGGGGTCCGAGACTCCGCCCCCCGAGTGAACCAGCCAATGGTTAGCAGAGTCGCCGCAATGACCAATCATCCCCACTAGCCCTGCTTTTTTCAGCCAATGGTGGAGCGTTTATAGAGACGCCATACTTGTTTTTCACATAACAACCAATCACAGAGCTCCAGCGGAGACGTCATATTTTGTTTTTTCACATAACAGCCAATGGCAGAGCTCCAGCGGAGACGCCTTGTTTTTTCAGCCAACCAATGGTGGAGCGTCACAGCAATGACCAATAGCAGACACTAGCCTTGCTTTTTTTCAGCCAATGGTGGAGCGTTTGCAGAGACGCCATATTTGTTTTTTCACATAACAACCAATGGTGGAGCGTCACAGCAATGGCCAATAGCAGACACTAGCCTTGCTTTTTTCAGCCAATGGTGGAGGGTTTGCAGAGACGCCATACTTGTTTTTTCACATAACAACCAATCACAGAGCTACAGCGGAGACGCCATACTTGTTTTTTCACATAACAACCAATCACAGAGCTCCAGCGGAGACGTCATATTTGTTTTTTTCACATAACAACCAATGGCAGAGCTCCAGCGGGGACGCCATACTTGTTTTTTCACATAACAACCAATCACAGAGCTACAGCGGAGACGCCATACTTGTTTTTTCACATAACAACCAATGACAGAGGGCCTTCTCGAGGTACGACACACGTAGGTCACCCCCCACACCTCCAGACTGTGCCAAAAAGGCACCATTTTTTCACAACACTCATTTCTGCTTGCCATCATCCCTCCCCCCACCTGTTTGACGAAGAACTGCACCCCCATCGACTGCTAAGGCCCCATGGACAGCTCAGGCCATCGAGTGGCTCAAACCTCCCCTTTGATTGTTGAATCGGCATTGACTCTCTACTGAGTAGTGTTACTAATTCGACGATCAACAACAATTCTGCGAAACAATGTAACCCTTCTTCCATGCCCATGACGAGAATCTGTTACTAATACATCCATTTCCCGCTGAAATCGATTAAAACATCCTGCTAGTAGCAGCGGCGCGCCTCATCCGGGTCTTCATAACCGACCATACTTCGAAATTTTGTCGGTCATTACCCGAAGACGATTGCGAATACAGTGATCGAAACGTTATAAGTACAAAATGGTTAAGGCTTTCGCGGCCGAGGTTATTAGTATAACTACTTCTCTTCGGGCTTGAAGGCCGTCTTCTTCGGAATTTCTTCCTGACGTTTCGCTAGCGCGAGTGGCCAGCTTCTTCAGAGGCTTATTCATCTCCGATGACTAAACAGTTCGATTTCTCAAGGCGTATTTATATTGATGCAGGTAGTCTGGAGTGTTAATTACTTCTGTCGGGTTCGGAGAATAATCATCATTACTAGTTGCCGCACTACCTGCTGTGATTTCATTAGTTATTCTTGTTTTCTTCAGAATCGGATTCCAAATTCTGTTTAGAGTCAACGCTTCTTCCTTTCTGTTAAAATTGTCCGCATGTTTTTGGATCTCTATTGCCTCCCGCACCAGTCGGCTATGGTAACCCTGGTTGGGGGCAATCAGTGTGGCATTTTCGAACAGAATCTTGTGGTCGCCCTCACTCAATGCGTGTTCCGCCACCGCCGATTTGTCGGTTTGCCCCAGCCTGCAGTTCCTTTGATGCTCTTTGAGCCTTGTACCCATGGATCTTTTCGTGGTACCGATGTAAACCTTCCCACAGGTGCACGGAATGCGATAAACCCCTGCCGCTGACAGTGGGTCTCTTTTGTCTTTAGCCGACCTGAGGCTTTGCTGGATCTTCTTGGTCGGCTTGAAAACTGTTTTTATGTTGTATTTCCCCAAGAGTTTTCCAATTCTGTCAGTGACCCTCGGGATATATGGCAGATATGCATTCGCAACTACCTGAGAGTCCTCCCTGTTATGAACCGTGGGACTCTTCGGTTTCATGGCCCTGTTGATCTCAGATACACTGTACCAGTGTACAGTGTACAGTGTATCTGAGATCAACAGGGCCATGAAACCGAAGAGTCCCACGGTTCATAACAGGGAGGACTCTCAGGTAGTTGCGAATGCATATCTGCCATATATCCCGAGGGTCACTGACAGAATTGGAAAACTCTTGGGGAAATACAACATAAAAACAGTTTTCAAGCCGACCAAGAAGATCCAGCAAAGCCTCAGGTCGGCTAAAGACAAAAGAGACCCACTGTCAGCGGCAGGGGTTTATCGCATTCCGTGCACCTGTGGGAAGGTTTACATCGGTACCACGAAAAGATCCATGGGTACAAGGCTCAAAGAGCATCAAAGGAACTGCAGGCTGGGGCAAACCGACAAATCGGCGGTGGCGGAACACGCATTGAGTGAGGGCGACCACAAGATTCTGTTCGAAAATGCCACACTGATTGCCCCCAACCAGGGTTACCATAGCCGACTGGTGCGGGAGGCAATAGAGATCCAAAAACATGCGGACAATTTTAACAGAAAGGAAGAAGCGTTGACTCTAAACAGAATTTGGAATCCGATTCTGAAGAAAACAAGAATAACTAATGAAATCACAGCAGGTAGTGCGGCAACTAGTAATGATGATTATTCTCCGAACCCGACAGAAGTAATTAACACTCCAGACTACCTGCATCAATATAAATACGCCTTGAGAAATCGAACTGTTTAGTCATCGGAGATGAATAAGCCTCTGAAGAAGCTGGCCACTCGCGCTAGCGAAACGTCAGGAAGAAATTCCGAAGAACGACGGCCTTCAAGCCCGAAGAGAAGTAGTTATACTAGTTATAAGTACACTCAACTTGAAACATGGTTTCAATTTTTGTTCATATTACTTCATAATCCTCTTTTCTAATTCTTCCACTTTGCTATTTCATATTCAATATGTCCCAATTTTTCATTTTCTATTTTGTCAATCACAACTTTAATTTTATTTTCTGGACAAAAAATCCATTTCCACCTCTTTATTTGTTCTCCGCAACAAGTTCTGAAAGGGTTAATGATATAGTAGTTTGTTGTTTCGGTTGTTCTTTGCGATGGCTATTAATTAGGTACAGCTTTCAAAGGTTTACCTACTGGCAAGGGCAATGGTTCCTTTGTGTTCCTGTCAGACCTCACGTTTCCACTTGACAGATATTTGAGGTTTAGCAAGCAGTGTTTTGTTGATTCGACATGATTAGAATTTTTTTGCAAAAATCCACGTTGGCTAAACACATATTGGTAATGATTGATATCATTCCACCATTAAATCTGTAGGTATAAATCTCTCTGATATAGTGTACTCGATTCTCATGTACAAGCTCATTACCTTATTCAAAACTCTTTCAAGTGTTCACACTTGGAAAGAATCGGCAACTATCTTGGATGCTGAAGCGCTCTGCAGCGTCTTACTAATTTTTTGGTTATGGTTGCTACTGTTGAGTCCACTGGTGCAAACAATCAAGGAACCCACTTCTTTTTCTCGTGATTTCGAATGCAGCATATCGAAGGCAACGAATATGTGGTCATGAGTGTGTACACGAATAGAACTCTCAAACTTCACTAGTATAGAATTATAACGCAACGTTGACCCATCAGCCTGCCAGGTCCCGGCCTCTTTTTTTCATTACTTTGAAGTAGCTCCATCGATTCCCATCACGTAGGAGTACCTTCAGAGAACATAAAAATGTAATAAAATTGGTTTCGTTTGGGAATGTGTTATTCTCACCGTGAAAATATAATGAATCCCAGTTCGGCAGCAGATTTTTCAGTTCAATTGAATATTTTCCGTGTTGCCTTTGTTGGAGTTTCACAATATAATTGGCAGACACGTTTCAGTGGATTCGGTGGAACGAAAAATAAATTTCATTGGAAATAGGTAGCTCTGTCCCAGTGTACACTGTATCGATCATTAAAAATGAAACCGTAGATGTGTTCATTCCTGCGAACTGATATTTCCATTTATTTGTAAAAGTTTGTAAAAAATATCGATTCTGGTAGATGGGAATTGACGACTTGTGATAACGTTTTTTACAATGGAAGCCAACATATGAGCATGGAATGGTGAGAAGCAATTGATATCGGAAATTCCATAGGTGGCGCTGGATGCATAGGACGCTTTATGATAATATGAAACAATTTAATTACTTTCTACGATTCCTCATTTCAGCCGTTATTTGGTTTATTTTTTCATTGATTTAATACGAAAGTGACAAACTTTGATATTTATTTTTTCACATATTGATGCTTTTCCGGTTCAGCCATTACCTCTTTTCACTATTTATCTTCAAAAACCCACAAAATAAAGAGAAAGCGAATAAAATGCTCATTTCGGTTTCAGAATTTGTTTTTTAATATATACATATTCACACGAAAGGGAAACCCTTTGATGTTCGAAAAAAAAATATTTGTATGCCTCAGTAAAAAACCTCTCTTGGTAACGAGTTCCAAAATTCAGGTGTTCTATTGAAAAGAGATCCCTGAGCAAGAGATGTTCGACAGGTCTGCACGCTCACAACAAAGGGGC
Source organism: Zygogramma bicolorata (assembly GCA_032362365.1). Classification (NCBI taxonomy): domain Eukaryota; kingdom Metazoa; phylum Arthropoda; class Insecta; order Coleoptera; family Chrysomelidae; genus Zygogramma; species Zygogramma bicolorata. Next base: position 1,457,220 of record JAVJAQ010001645.1, on the reverse strand, counting down.
GGGAATTTTGCACTTGTCGGATCATCCGTGTTGATACTGCCGAATGTAGGATGATTTAGGACAATTCAGAGGAACACCTACCATGAAAATATCTATAGAAGAGAAACGAGTCCCCAACCCTTCTTTGATATTACAACGAAGTGAGCGAGCCGTGAAGAAGTTTGAATGAATGTTTTGGTGCCGAGCCCCACATGATATATATATATATATATATATATATATATATATATATATATATATATATATATATATATATATATATATATATATATATATATATATATATATATATATACGATGAACCGTCGAAGTGAGTAGACGTACTCTGTGTGCTCCCAGTTCGCAAATAGTTTTATACTTTCAAAATTGAATATTCGACCTTATTATTGAAACAGAATTACCTGCCGATAAAAAGTGGTGCGTTATGGCCCTTTCAACGAAATATTTTCAAAAACTCATGAAAGAAGCAATGAAAAACATAGTATGTGATCAGGGCTTCATAGAATCCCTAGTTGAATCTGTTTCTGAACACTTGAAGGACAAAATCGATGAAGTGCTTCGTCAGCAGCAGGAGAAACTAGATGAATGCGAAGAAAAAATATCGTCTCTCATGGAGGAAAATACGACACTAAAATCAAAACTGGATAGACAAGAGCAATACCAAGTAAGAAATTGCATAAGAATATATGGCATAGTAGAAAGTGAAAATGAGATTCGATGATATCGTACATAATTCATTAAACAAATCTATGAAATTGAAAATGAATGGCTTCGTTCAGCGGTGCACAACCGTTGAGAATAATCACTAAACGTGTTGAGCCGCTGCTCAACGGTTGAGAGTGATCAATGGTGCAGCGGTCCGTTCAGCCGAACAAGTTGGCACATCACTCAACTGTTGAGCACGGCTGAAAGAACCCATTGTTTCGATGAGTACAGATTTTGCTTATCGGGTTGGTTCTAAAAACACAACCGAATCGGAGAATGCAAACAAGAAACCACGAGCCATTCTAGTGCGTTTTTCTAACTACCGTGATAAACAGAAGGTGATGATGAATAAAAAGGCTTTGAAATCCAGTGGAGTGGTCATCAGAGAGGAGTTAACCAAAGCAAAACTTGAACTCTTGAGGAAAGCAGCAAATAAATGTTCATTCAAGAATGTTTGGAGTTGGAATGGTGAAGTTTTTGCCAAAATTGGAGATGAAAAACGCAAAATTATTTGTGTGAAAGTCAATTGATTAGCATTTAAACACTACGGTAGGAGCTACAGATGTTACAATACGCAAAAAGTAATGATTTGATTTAGTATCATTAGTATTATAAATTTGAAAGTCTATATATTATAATGGATCCACATAGCATTAGTTGTTATTATCAAAATTTTAGGGGGTTAAGGACAAAGTTGAAAGATTTGAAGGTAAATATCGAAGAGGGGTGTTATGACATAATATTTGGAACAGAAACTTTGTTGCATGAGGGTATATTTGATTCAGGAATAATTAATCTGGACAAATATCATCTATTTAGAGCTGATCGGGATCTAGAAATAACACAAAAAAGTAATGATAGCAGTTGAAAACAAATACAGAATTCTTGAGGTGAATAGAATTAGTAAAAAGTTTGAAATGGTTTGTGTGAAACTCGAAGTAAGAAAGAAAAATTTATATATTTTGGCTGTCTACTTTCCACCAAATTCAAATTTGGAGGCATATCGAGACTTTTTTGATTTCTTAGACAGTAGAGTCGACAACAGAAATTTAATTATAACGGGTGATTTTACCTTGCCTAGCTTGAAAAGTGATTGGGAACCACAATGTAGTTTGGATGAAAAGCATAGACTTTTCGCGGATTAAATCAATATTAATGCCCTTGAACAACGTAACAGCATTTTCAATTGTAACAACAGAACTCTAGATGTAATTTTGGTTCCTGAAGATGATAATACTTTAATGACACAAAGACATGAATATCCTCTTATTCCCGAGGATGTTCATCATCCCGCACTTGATATAAAAATCACTGTAGGTACAACAAATCATATAAATGTTTCTGATATACCATCAGATAGATCGAAGTATTATAATTTTGAACAATGTGATTTTCCTAACTTAATACATTTGATTAGGGAAACGGATTGGACTCCACTGTGTCAAATCCAGGATGTTAATGAGGCATTAAGCTATTTTTATGATATACTTTATAATATTTTAGATACTACGGTACCTGTTCGTTTTGTCAAATACGCCAAATTTCCTGTTTGGTTTGATAAGGAAATCAGGGACTGTATTGAAAGAAAAAATAAATTCCATGCGACAAGGCACCTTTCCGATTTCCATATGAATAATTTCAAGTCTGAAAGAACTAAATTAAGCACACACAAAATATATAAAAAATATAGAAAACTCAATTAAAACCGATAGCAAGAATTTCTGGACGTTCATAAAAACCAACAGAAAAAATTTTGATGATGCACCTAACCTAGAATTTGAAAATAAAAAAAATTTCTCAATCCGATGCTCCTGATTACTTTGGCAAATATTTTGAATCTGTTTTCAAAGAAGATAAGGCCCACTATAACGTTGACAATGAAATACCGCGAGAAACGATTCCATTCGTAACAGAAATATCAGTTGGTGAATATTTTCAGGCAATGAAGAAATTGAAACCGAAAAGATCTGCGGGTGCAGATAAAATCCCACCTTATATCATAAAGGGATGTGCAGAATGGCTTCAAGTACCTCTTCTTTACATTTTTAACCTGTCTATAGAGTCATCTGTGTTTCCAGAGTTGTGGAAGGAGGCAGTGATAACTCCCATTCACAAGTCTGGAAGGACTACTGATATTAAAAACTATAGACCAATATCAGTACTTTGTGCAATAGTAAAATTATTTGAGCAAATCGTATACAACAAGGTATGGAATTGTTTTAGCATCAATATATGTGAAGAACAACATGGATTCGTCCCGAAAAGATCAACTGCTACCAATTTACTATCTTTCACCCATGATATTCATAGGCATATGTCCGAAATCAACCAAACTGATATTGTCTGCACTGATTTTCAGAAAGCTTTCGACAAAGTGAATCATGACATATTATTGAGAAAAATTAAGAGTTACGGGGCAGATTTTCCAAGTTTAAACTTTTTTGCATCCTATTTACAAAATAGACCATACAGAGTTAGGTACAAAGGAAACTCTTCTGGAAAATTTTATGCAAATTCGGGAGTTCCGCAAGGGTCCAACCTGGGGCCCCTATTATTTTTGATTTTTATCGATGATTTGCCACAAAGTCTGAATTACTCTGATTGCCTAATGTTTGCTGATGATCTGGAATTCTTCAGAAGAGTTCAAAACGAAAATGACTGCTTTTTGCTACAAAAAAATATCGACTCAATTTACGAATGGTCTCTTATAAGTGATTTGCCTCTCAACAAAACAAAATGTGTCATATTATCTTGCACAAGGAAGAAGAATTTGCTAGAGTATAACTATACTATTGAAAATGATAAACTATCGAGGTGTGTTGAAGTTATAGATCTTGGTATTCGGTATAATCACGCGCTCTCATTCAAATCACATATAGAACATGTTGGTGCACAGGCACTGAAGAGTCTGGGGTTTATACTGAGGAATTCGAAATATTTCCGAGATTGGAAAACTGTTAAGTTTTTGTATACTACTCTGGTGCGACCCAAACTTGAATACTGTTCTGTAGTATGGCATCCATCATCGTTTATCCACTCACACTTGTTAGAAAAAGTTTAGAATCGATTACTGAGAAGTCTCTATACAAAAAAATACCTTGCTTATCCTGACTACAACACCATACGAACTGCAAGTCTTAGAACCGAATTCAACTTGATGAGCGTGGAAAATAGACGCCAGCTTGCTCTGGTGTACATGTGTTATAAGTTATACAGTAACAATTATTATAATTGTCCCAAATTGAGATCTCTTTTGAGGGTACGACAACCAGCTCGTTCAACTCGACTCAAGCAGTTCTTTGAGATAACACTCCCTCCTACAAAAAACTTCTGCTCACCCATTACCACAATGTTGAAAACTACAAACAACATTTCACAACTTTCTGAACTCAGCTTTGACCTTACCCCTGATAAGTTTTTTAGTGGATTGAAACAATATTTGACTTGATTTTTACGTTTTTAATTGTCTTTTTGAGATGTATCAACTACTTCGAAAAAAATCACTAGTTTTAGTTTAGTTAGTTTTTCTCATGTAATAAAGTTATAAAACTTGTTTGAGAAATAAATAAATAAATAAATAAATATCAATGATGTGGATCATCAGAAGCTGACAAGAAGTGAAGTATTTCTCCGCACGGTATATAAAACCAAGCTTCTGGGAAACAGAACTCTCTTGGAAGAGAAACTAGTATGAAGACTACTGTCGCCCGCAAAACTCTGTACTGAGCAAGATGGGCGTCAGAACTAAACCCTGTGGAACACCTGCATTTATTGAGAGAATATCGGACGATACTCCAGCAATACCCGAATTTCACTTCAACCGCCTGACGCGAACAATATTGGGCATGTTCTGAAATCAACTGTTGGTGTTTTCTCTGTCCTAGGAATGAAAAGTAAAAAGCTATCGATGGATAAGCCTTGCCGGTGTCACATTTTGCCGTAAGTACTAAAAATTGCAATTTTATTGAAAAATTGCATGGATTCCGTTTGAAGTCATTTTGAACATCTGTTTAAATGAATACCTCCTTTTTGTATTACTTTTCATCATTAGTGTTTTGTTCACTAAGGTAATTTTTTTAAGACCGTTTCTTTTTCAAATGCTCGTGGAATTCCAGTGGGATTAGACATTTCGACTGTTTCGTTTTAAATGAGCACCCCTGTATATGATCAATTGTATATTTCAACATGACTTCGAAATTCACTATTCCACCATTTGCTCCTCATGATTCCTAACTGATCTCGAACACTGAGCCGCTCCTGGCTGTTAAATACACAGTAATTAATTGAGGAATCTACCGGTAACATTTTTCAGCGTGAATCAAAACATGAAAAAAAAAGTTGCTCACATTCAGAATCGAGGTCTCTTTGATCAAAACACTGACGAATATGGCGCAAACTTGAGCGTCCCGAAACAACTTGGGATCTCATTAGTGAAAATCCAAATTTCCACCGGTTTTTTCGCAAAGGATCCTTGAGGAAGCAGGTCACGCGAAAATCAGACGACTCTAATTACAGAGGCTTAGTATCTGCTATTTGCATCTTGTTCAGAGTGTATCACGCCCGCATCAGTTCGTGCCCTCTCAAAAGAGGATCGTAGAAGATATTATTTGGTTACGATGTGAAGCTTGTATCGGAATAACAAAGAAATATTCATTTCATCATTTTTGTATAAGCGATATGATTGGGATGAGTCCAAAGATAATTGAATCACAAACACCCGCTTATCTCTATAGGAAAACAAAACAGAACAGAACAGATATACACAGTCTGAATATCTGAACGAAAGATCTCTTAACCATTCCCAAACACAATACATCGTCTTTTCGAATGTCCTACTCATATACTGTCTGTAAAGTAGTAAACTCACTACCATCTGATTTAAGAAATCTCTCAATGAATGTAATGCGAAAGAAACTCAAAACTATGCTTCTTACATCCGATTACCATTTCCTCAAATAGCTCATTGAGGTGATTCTGATAATTTCAATCAACAATTCAAATTTCATATATTATGCTTAAACACATATACTCTCTAACATATTATCCGACATTATTATTATTATTACATTACTCTATATTAATATTATATCTAACTCTATAACTATTTTTATATATTGTCTTATATTACTTTTATATTATCCTATTCATTGTTACTGTGCATAGACTCGTTTCTATACAATTATTAGTAGTTAAATTGTTCTGCAGGCTATATTGAAAACCACTTCCATGGAACCCTTGGGTCGATATTTTTAATTTTATATGGCATATTGAATAAACGTATTATTATTAAAAGACATGAGATATACGATTGATCCGAGAAGAATCACTGAAAGAATATTAGTGAAGCTATGGCTGATCGAAGGCTAACTAGATCAATATCTGAGACTCACATTTTTTGATTCAATATAAATCTTTCGATGATAACTTTTCTGAAGATCGATTACCCTAACCCCAAACTGATATCATTTTCACTGGACGAGCATTCAGCTAAGCAGTTCAGCATCTTCTGAAGAGAAATGAAATCGAGACAGATGAGCAAAATTCATATATCACAATCAATCATATTATTTTTATATTTTGATATCATGAATATATCGGTATCGGTCAATGTATTTCTTGTTCCCATATTGACAACTGATTTCATATATATTCCCGACACTGTTCTTCAATTCATCTTCTATATTAACCAGGAGTTGTTGCAGAAGCAGTTTAGTCCCTTGATACCTATTTATGTCATATATCGAAATATCATCTTGTAAGTTGACAAACTTGCCCAGGCAAGTTTTTCGCACCTGCGCGCGGCAAACCCCCTTCAGCAAGTGGGGACCTACAAGGGCTACTGTTTGACATATACTAAGAGCGTGATCAACAACAAGTCACTTTGATTGTTTACTATTGCTTCGAAATACAGCAGTGATATAGGCTTTTATAATTCCTCTTGATGAAACATTCTCAAGAGTGAAATACAGAGTAGCTTTGGTGCTCCCTGGTCGGTTGGCGTATTCAGACAACAAGACCCCACCTGAGGACAATCAAGAACTGCTGCACAGAGACAGCCAGAAAAATGACTGCTCTCACACAGACGTGAATCTATAGCGAATCTGCAATGAGGGAAGTCAACACAAGCGAGAGCCTTCGCTCATTCAACCACCAACCACCCTCTTGGGCTAATTCCGCTATCACTTCAGCCCTGTTTCATCGCTCAGAAGATTCTCTTTTCTGTTGTTCAAATCTTATAAGATTTCGTTTTTCAAATTCATGGGAATTTTTATTGTATTTCTTTCCTCATAATCATTGGTGGGGGGAGAACCAGGTGATTCCCCCAGAAAGCTTAATCTTTTTTACAGACGGGTCCAAACTGGAGAAGCCGGAGCAAGAGTCTACTTGGAAAATGGAGAGAGAAGCTATGCCTATGCGCTAGGTTCCTTAACAACAGTTTCCCAAGTAGAAGTGCATGCCATATTGGAGGCAATCAGAATGGAAGAAGTGAGGCTAGGCCCAGAGAGACATATATATGTCTGCTGTGACAGCCAGGCCGCAATTAGGGCTCTGAACCATAACCATATCAAGAATGGTTCAGGAGTGCCGAGATGCCTTAGAGAGTCTTGCGACAGAAAAGGAAATTACACTAATTTGGGGCTTGATCCACGCAGGGATCGAAGGCAACGAGCGGGTGGACCAGCTAGCCAAGCAAGGAGACAGGCAACCTTACAACGGTCCCGAACCCGTACTCCGCATAACAAGGAGACTAGTAACAACGGAATAGAATGACCGTTGAAGAATTAGGAGAAGAGTGGAGGGGAATAGAATGCTGCAGGCAGTCAAATAAGATGATATCGGGGCCCGAAAGAGCAGAGACACCCAAGATACTGATGCTAAGCCGCAAAGAACACTCGTATTAGTCCAGTATTCCTATGAATGACTGATAGAGTTTTACAGGCTTCCCGACACCAAAAAAAAAGTAATAGTATAGAGTAAAAAATTAAAAGTAATGTTATGTTTTTGGATCTCTCTAGCTGATGCAGAACATGACCTAAAAAACCGGTTTTCGGCGTATAAGAAAGAAACAAACCCTTTTGGTTTTAATTGCATTTCCTTTGATTTCCATGCGAATCAATTCAAATGTTGGTGTATAGTTAGCCCCCGAATAATAGAAGTACATTCGAATATGTGTTGAATGTTTATTCACTTCGAATCCAAGAAGGTTTTTCGCGAATAGTTGAAACTTAAAATGAGGAATTTTTTTCACGCTGTATGCCAAAAAAGTAGATTTAGTGAAAATAACATATCAGCTCTCAGTCAGACTTCAAGCTCTGAATGAATTCTGTAGGATTTGCTATAGCTGGGCAATGGACAATTTACGGAAAGGCCTCATTTTTTTCGTAACTTCGCTATAAAACAGGTTATTTTTAATCTACTGGAACTTTTCGAGAATACATATTTCCTACTCAATGAATTCTAACCACCAAATTTGAAGAAATTTCCATAAAATTTAAAAGAAACGCAGCTAAAACAAAAAACGCGATTTGTATCGTATTTTACGATTTTCTTGAAAAATACACAACGGATCTCGATACAGATAGTGTCATTTGATACTTACTCAACTTATACTTACAGGATGCTTTTTTATAAACGCAAAAAAAACGTTTTCGTTTCAGGATTTTTTTAGGTTATGTTTTGCATCATCGAGAGAGATGCAAAAACGTCACATTTCTTAGAATATTTCACTATACACTACCGTATTTTTTGTTTTCAGGTAGCATCAGAAAAAATTGTCGTAGAGTAACTGGACTAAACTCTACGCCTTCATTTTGAGCAGTCATACATTTCGTTGCACACACATGACATATTCAATAGCAGGACATTGGAATCCATTCATTCGAAAAGGGACGTTATAAAATATGCGCTTCTCGTGTTTGTGCAATCGCTCTCTAGAGAAAAGAATCACGGAAATGACAGTTTTACGGTTTAGATTTTCAGACTCCCTGTCGATCTATTTTTCATTCGGATGTGTATTTTTGATGTTTCGGAGTGCCAGACATCTTTTTCAGATAAAACTCTATGTGGAATTTGCCTCAAGTGTAAATCTTACAGAATGATGTTCACATTCGAGTGTGTCCCAATAAGGAATCGATGCTTTCTTCAATCATTTTTAATATGATCAGTTAGAAATTGCGTAGATTAGGAAGATCAAATATTTTCAAGTGATAAAGCACCAAAAAAATTAAGTGAACTTCTTCCCAAATAGTCACCGATTTGTGATTTTAATAATGTTTTGAGAAAATATTGATGAAATTGAACTAGATACTAGACAGTGTGACAGTGTGCATGGGTTGAAATTGATTTAAAAATGAAAACTAATAAAAATTTGTGTTGAATAAGGATAACTTTCGCGCTTTTTTTTCAATTCATTAGTCACCCCGTTACTCAAGCCATATTAAAAAGTTTACTCACCACCTTGCAGTGAAGGATAAATGAAGAACGATGGCTCCTGTACCCAAGATATAATCCTAACTAAGTCTTTAACGAAATTTGGCACTAAACACTTCAACACTGCGCTACAACCACGTGCTGCACTTATCACTTCCACATCGACTCTGAACGATTGGGTTACCACTGAAACAAAAGAAAAAATGGGTTTGAATGATGAATAAATGCGAAATCATTCCAGAAGTTATAAAATAGTTGTTTATGCAATAAATGCAAAAGATGTTCATTGCAGGAGTTACATTAATAATTTTGACAAGATAGGTGTAATAATAGAATTTGACATATTTAAAAATGTTTTTCCTTGGTTTTTATAGATATTTTCGGCTTGCCAATCATCTCGTAAATTCTCGTTATGTTTCACAAGCATATCAACGGCATTTTCGACAATAAAAAAAATGGACTGGCCATGAGGGAAATCAGCACTGTAACCTGTACTTAGGAAAGTGATAAAACGGTAACGTGCTATTTTTGTTAACTAATGTGTTAGTTGTTGAAGAGGTTTGTGGTTTTTAGGGAGAAACTGAGTACCTATATTTTTTTTGCCAATTTGGAGATAATGTGTAACAAAAGTGATATCGTGCCAGGGATAGCTCGTTTGGTACAACTGTGTTGGTGTGACACGCTAGTGGGGATCTCTCGAAATATACACCATTTATGCGGCAATCTCAAGAACTGTTCAATCGTAAGGAAAGTTTTCCCAATAGATATCTCTAGATAATTATATAATTTCTGCCTTGGTATGTAACATTCTGTGAAATCTGGATGATGCGGAGAAGCCAAAATTAACGAAAGGAAGGATTTCGCAAGTATCAGGCATTTATCACTAATACTTGTCATGGTGCCTCTAAGTGCTTTATTGCTTTTTAGGACCAAAAACCAATATCTCATACTGGTGAGCCTTAATTCTATATCTGCATCTCCTAGCGAGCATTTGGCTCTCATCTGACCCACTGTGGTTCATCCTGTCTACCATATCGAACCTCACCACAAGGGTACACAAGTACAACTGAAAGAAATTCCTCTAATACCTAGTTTATCTGTCGGTATCTCTGAGAATTGTTGTCCATCCGTTCTATATAATTGCCGTCCTTTCTTGATGAACATTCATTATTATTCGCGTTTTATATATTCTGACTCCACGAAATCAAATTACAGTATTTAATTGTACCCTGTCACTTCAAATTCCGAATTAAATTCCTCAAAAGATGGAGGTTTAATTAAAAACACGACAAAAGGTATCGTTGAATACTGACGAACTGGAAAGTATAGAACTCTTGGAATTTTCCTGTACCCCAGTTTCGGATAAGATACAATATTTCTTCATAACTCATCCACTTCAAATACTTTCTTTCTCAAGAGATTTCAGAGTGAAATATTATGAAGTGAAAACATATTGTGGTCCAATGATTCTTGCTAACATTCGTAGTGGAGCGCCGTAAGATTTATATCTCGAAATCCAAGGCAGGTCAATGGATCTTCATGAGAGCTGTTGGACTGCATAGTTCAAAGATCGAATAAAAATAAGTAAAAAAAACAAAAATGTGCGATCTTATTTACGACACTTTTCAACAATTTACTGAGAAATGAGGACAAGGAAAAAATGTTTGAAGCAAAGATTAATGCCTGATAAATGATATTTGCACAGTCTCTTCAATATTAATTCATTCATATTTCACAAAAAAACGAGTGATGGCAGAAAAAATAATATAAAACTAAGTACAGTGGCTTTATTCAATGTCTTCCCCCTTTTATTTTTTGAACGGGTCAAATGAAAAAATTGAAAGTTGGAATAATCAAATTGATGCATGAATAATATATTTTGGAGTGAAATTGATTACAAGACGTCGACTGTGCGTCATCTAGGAAATAAAACCTAATGGAGAAGGGGGTCTTGTGAACATCCTTCTGTAGCTGCTGACGAATACTGTATAATCCTAGAATATTGAGTCAATATCTTCACCTACTAAAAAATGGCGGAACAAATGGTGCTTTTCTCAAACACTGTCTGTGTCAATGGTTGAATTTCTGGAAATATTTCATTTTTCATACTTATTCACCATTTCTGATTCACAGAAAAATTATTCATCGAATCGGATATCATAAACCGCCTAATCTTCTAGAAGTTGTCGTTGTTATTGAGGGGGTTGAAAATTGTAGAGGAAGAAACTGAGTACCTGTATTTTTCCTGTCCGGCCGGGACTGGGATGGTGTATATTGTAGTAATTCTATAATATCGTGATATTCGAAATGAATGACACTGACACGGACTAAACTATATTATCACCGTCTGACATATATACATGGCACGAGCAGAAATATCCAATGATACCTATACAATATAATCAAATGAAATAGTCCAACAACCTCTCCTATTTGATTATTCCTTGTAGCTGAATACACTTCAGAAATTTGACGGGGGTCAATGGCTTCGCAAGAGAGTCAGCTACCATATCATTCGTTGGTATGTAGGATGGCTGGATCAGCTTCTCAGCTATTTTCTCTCGTAGGAAATGATGGCGCACATCAATGTGTTTGGTTCTTGATTGATAAGAGCTACTCTGAGCAAGATGGAGTGCGCCCTGATTGTCCACGAATATTTTCAGTGGAGTTTTCCTGGGGCAAGGGACTATCTCTTCTGACAAACTCTTTAGCCAGATAGCTTCCTGAGTAGCAGCGGACAACGCCATATATTCCGCTTCAGTGGTGGATAACGCTGTTGTTGGTTGCTTTTTCGTTCCCCAAGATACAGATCCATTGCACATCAGGAACACATATCCGGTGACGGATTTTCGCTCATCAATATCACTGGCGAAATCAGAGTCACAATATCCAGTGATCTCACAAGATTTGTTTCCGTCGTACTCTAACTTCCAGTCTGCTGTTCCCTTCATATATCGGAGGATGCGCTTCACTGCGGACCAATGTGCAACTCCAGGGTTATTGTTGAACCGGCTGACGAAGCTGACAGCGAATGCTATGTCTGGTCTGGATACCTGCGACGCAAACAGCAGACTACCCACTGCCTCTTGATATGAGATATTCTCCATCTCCTCCTTCTCATTCGGAGAACTAGACTGTTGGAACTTGGAAAGTTCCACGTTGGGATCAATTGGAGTTGACGCAGGGTTACAATTTTCCATATGAAAACGAGTTAAAACGTTCTCAATATACGCTTTTTGATCAATCCATAGCTTTCCCCTCTTTCTGTCCCTTGAAATTCTAAATCCAAGCACGAATTTGGCTTCACCAATGTCAGTCATCTTAAAGTTTTCCATCAGTTGAGATTTGACCTCGTGTTTCAGTTTCTGGTCGTTAGAAAAAATTAGTAGATCATCAACCCAAACTGCTACAGTTAATATCTTTTCCTGACTTGATTTGAAATAAACGCAGGGGTCAAATTTTGACTGTTTTAAACCGATATTCTTCAAGCATCCATCTAATTTGATGTTCCACACTCGACTCGCCTGTTTGAGTCCGTATATACTCTTCCTGAGACGACAGACTTGATTCGAATGCTGATAGCCTTCAGGTTGACGCATATAGATCTCTTCAGTGAGATCACCTTGAAAAAAAGCTGAAACTGCGTCCATCTGATCAATATCCATATCTCTTTTAGCTGCCAGGGCAAGATGATATCGGATTGAGCTGTACCTCACCACAGGAGAGAAGGTTTCCTCAAAATCTAACCCTTTATGCTGGGCACAGCTTTTAACAACGAGCCGGGCTTTATGCTTCACTATTTTACCAGTGACATCTCGTTTCGTCCTGAAGACCCATTTATTGTTGAGTGGTACCTTTCCTGGAGGTAGATCCATAAGCTCCCATGTGCCGTTTTCCAGCTGGGATTTGTACTCTAGTTCCATAGCTTGCTTCCAAAGATCACGGTCAGGACGATTTCGGATTTCTTCAATGGTGGTCGGATCATCGGGTTCATTCAAGATCATAGCGTAAGAAGTATAATCCTAGAATTTAGTGGGTGGACGTCTGACGCGTTCTCCTCTTCTATGTTGAACGGTAGCATTATTTTGTTGTTGCTGTCGTTCATCACGATATGTCGGATCATCGTTCTCCTCATCCACTTGATCACTTTCAATATCTGACATAAAAGGAAAATCGGTTTAATCATTCGAATCATCTTGATGAATCATTTCGTTAGCTACTGAACTGTCTTTTTCGCCGGGTCCATCGCCTATACCGGTGGCGCCATCTGGAACTGCTGGTATACATTCAGCTTCTCGCTCGTTCATGTCATCGTAAACCAAAGGAAAATTGGTCAAATTTTTTTCAGTTTCGCCCAAAAGCTGTGATCCTTTTTCATGTTCCGAAAAAATGACTTCACGAGACATAAAAACTTCCGATTTTTTCGGATCATAAAGTCTGTATGCTTTACAGTTGGCACTGTAGCCAATGAGTATGCTGGGACGTGATTTCGGGTCCAACTTCTTTCGGTTGGCAGCTGGAACATGAGCGTACACTTTGCAACCAAATATTCGAATGTGTTTCACGGTCGGCTTTCGTCCTGTCCAAATTTCCAGAGGGGTGACTTCTGTGCATTTTGTTGGAGATCTATTGAGTCAGTAGCATGCCGTGTTTGCCGCCTCTGCCCAAAATTTATGAGGAAGTCCTGAATCAGCAAGTAAACATCTGACCTTCTCCACGATCGTGCGGTTTAAACGCTCCGCTTTCCCATTTTGTTCGGGCGTGTGAGGAACGGAGGTCTGGTGTTCGATACCTGCAGCACAAAGGAAATTTTCCATTTGATTGGAACAAAATTCACCTCCATTATCTGTCCTAAGCGTTTTCATCTTCAGACTAGTTTGATTCTCCACAAATTCTTTGAAATTAACAAATGTGTGGAAAACTTGGCTCTTTTTCGCCAAAAAATAACAAAAGGACATGTGGCTGTAGTCATCCAAGAAGGTAAGCATGTACTGGGACCCTGCTAGTGATTTCTCTAGTGGTCCAAGTAAATCGGAATGAATTAGCTCCAGAAGTCTAGTAGATTTATTCTCACTCAGGGAGAATGGCAAACGATGACTTTTACTGACAGCACAAGTTTCACAAACAAATTCTTTTGGAGTATCATGACAAAAATCTATTCCGTGAACTAATCCGTTCTTTAACTTTCTCAGATTAGGTAAATTGACATGCGCCATACGCTTGTGCCATGAAAGTTCTTTCTTAGAGTCTGACTGAACCATAAAAACTGATTGAGAGAAAAGGTTCAATCTGAATGAGTTGTTTTCCAATTTAGCTGACGCCAAAATACTGTCATTTGCATCATAAATTCGTGCACCATTAGAATCGAAGACAACTGTATTTCCCTTCTCCACAATTTGGCTGACTGAAAGAAGATTCACACGTAAATCAGGCACATAATAAACATTTCGAACAGTAACATCTGAATTACTGCCATTAACTGTAACATCCACACTGTTTGCAGTGCTTTCATTTATTTTGGCCGAGGTAGATTCATTCAAAAAAGCATTTTTATTTTTCGTCAAATGCGTAGAACAGCCAGAGTCTAAAAACCAATCTGAGACTTCCACGGAAGTTTGCACAGAAAGAGCGGTAAACATGCTATGTTCTTTGTTATCGTTGTTGACGTTCCCAGAAACAAATTTCTTGTCACTAAGGTTGGAACAATTTTTGGCAACATGTCCGTATCCGTTACATTCGTAACAACGAGGCCCTTTAGATTTGGCGCTGAAACAGTTTCTGTTAGAATCGGAACTATTCCTCTTGAACTGTTTCTTCGAACTGGAATGGAATTGGCTGGAACTGGGTTTCGAACTAGAATTTTTCCGATGTTGAAAACCGTACATTGCTTCAACTTTTTTACCATCCTCTCTATCAGTGGTAGGAACATCTTGAAGAGTTTTAGTTTTTATCGCATCGGCTGTAATTCCTATACCGGAGGACTCTATTGCCATAATCATTGGCTGAAAATTATCTGGAAGACCGGCTAACAAAATAGTGCCTACCCATTCGTCTGAAACTTCCAAACCAATGTTTGTGAGTTTATAGGCAGTCGTGATAATCCTATTCACGAAATCTTCAACTGAATCACAATTTTCAAGCCTAGTCATGATAAGAGTTCTCAATAAACCAACCCTTCTAGTGAGGCCTGAATCCTGGAAGGCAGATTCTAGAGTTTCCCATGCTTCTTGGGCTGTCTTTGTTGATTGTAAATGTACGTAATTCACCTGATCAACCAGAAGAATGATTTTTGCTCTTGCCTTGACGTCTTTCTTGCAAGGTTTGGACTTGCATTCACCAGAAACGCAGTCCCAAAGATCTTGGTCCTGAAAGTATGCCTGTACCGTGAATTTCCAAGCGTCGTAGTTCTCGCGCCCCTTCAGTTTCTCAATTTGTGGGATCTGACTCGACATATTTACACACTGGTACAGAAAAAATACTTGATTGACTTTTGCAGAATGTCCTGGGCCCGTAACCTGTAGTAATTCTATAATATCGTGATATTCAAAATGAATGACACTGACACGGTCTAAACTATACTATCACCGTCTGACATATATACATGGCACGAGCAGAAATATCCAATGATACCTATACAATATAATCAAATAAAATAGTCCAACATATATCGTGTCAGGGTAGTTAGCTTGTTTTGTGTGATTACGTTGGTGTTTACACGATAGTGGTATACACAACACTTTTTGAATTCTGATCAGCAGAATGAAGTTTCAAATAGAATGAAAACCCAACTGAAAAATGAGAAATGAATAAAAGTTCAGATGAATTGAAAAAATGTATTACTTTTTTGAAGATTATGATGCTTTTAGAAATTATCATCAGCACCAAAATGCGCAACATGTTGAGCGTCTTGAAGTCGCAGAAAATTCAGAGAAGCATATAATATTATTACGAACTACAAATTCTTCTGTGGATTATAAATCTTCAAGTTTAATTGATGAGTGGGGTCTTATTGAGAAATACAAACTGGCTCATTCGCCAAAAATTTCGTTTTACTCAAGATCGCTAGAAAAACAAATCGTTAATACTGAAGGTAAGCATATCGGGACGATTTTTCCATATTATTGCATTGTCATCGGTCCCTGATAAGTATGCAAAAATAAAAAAATCCAACGTTACAAAGTTGGTCAAAACCGCTTCAAACTTTTCGTTACAAACATACATACCAAGTTAATGAAAGCGTGCTTATAATGAAATAATTGAAAATGGGAAGCACTCGGGAAGATGCCAAGAGGTTCGCAATAGAGGCAGAAAGTGAATCACTTTCCTCGAGAGGAAAATATAGCTCACCAAGGCAGAAATTTCATCTTTTGCCGACGTATATGTATACTATTTTCATCACACTCATTCAAAATAATTTCATAAAGTGCTTAAGAAATGGATATTTGAAAGATTGATTTCAAAACATTTCGTGTTCCAAGCAAAGAAATTTCTTGACGGTTTCAGAAATATGAATATTGCCATTCTTTGTGAGTGTCATTGGCATATGTAGAGATTGAAATGTTTCATGATTCAGCTTCTTCAATACGATTAATAAATTTGGGATACCAATCAGATCTCATGAATTCTCATGTTTCACGAGGATTGTTGCAAATATCAACATTTGGATTTCTTACTGAAATATTAACCGCATTTTCGATAATGAAAATGGACGGGCCTCGAGTGACAAGAGAAAATGACCCAGAAAATGGTCACTTACCACTTTTGGAAACTAGTTTGTTAGTTTTTGTAAAGGTTTGTTTGTGGTTTCTGACGGAGGAACTGAGTACTCATATTTTTCTTCCATTTGGTTCTGAGGTAATGTGTGATAACTGTACTATGTGTGTACACTTTAGCGGGTATTTAGGCACTCAGTCCTCGAGCTTCGCTCTTGCGGATAAAATGCTATCCAAACACACGTGAAAACCAGAACTTTATTGGAGAGCAAAATATGAGGAAATATTCTGCATGTCTTCAGAAAACTATGAGTTGAAATGCATAGTTGTATAAACAACACAATTGAAGATGATGAGCATACTTTTTTAATATTTCGCACGAAAAGTGGTCCCAGAAAATTAATGCTAAAAATAATATTATTCGCTTGATGTCTCTGGTATATCACTGTTTTTATTGTTTTATGAATTCTAATGATCCAAAATTGTTCACGGATCATACTCACGGAACATTAATTCGATAGCAACATAACATGGCTACGGAAATTGTGGGTAACATATTAACTATAGATATTTGTACTCAATCGCATAATTCCATCTTCGTCCATATTGACAGAAAGCATTCGTCGAAGATACCAGTAGATGATTCTCATTGATTTAATCTTTCGAAAAAACATTCAGATTTTCGAATTCTCCTCAAGATCATGTGGTGGAATGAAGATCACCGCCATGAAAATTTAATATCATATGTGCAAAAAATAAAGAGTTTTTCTCTGAATAATTGTTTCTCACTTTCTTGGAGAAAAGAACACAAAACAGAAAATTGAACCAATAGAATCAAAAAGAGAACTGAAGAATACGATTAATTTTGTGAAGATAAGGAAGTTTTGGGAAAGCTAATTTTGGCTCTTTCTTCTCCAAAAGAATGCAAAAAGAATAAAAAAATTCTCTCAGAGGAATAACATCGAACATTCATTGAGCACTGTCTGTTGATATGTATACATAATTCATGAAACAGCTACTCTCCTGTCTATATACCATGACGGGCGCTAAATCTCACAGAAGACACTTTTTTCACTCAATTCAAATACCAAGCATTCAAAACTTGAATCGAACAGATACCATTTATAAGATATTTCTACAAAAAAAAGGAACTGGCTTCCAGAAAAATTTCATTCTTACATCCAGACGGGCTTGTTTTGCGTAGAACAAATATCCCTTGAGTCCATCAGTGGAAATTCATTCCATTACAGAACTTGCTCGCTGCACCGAACATTATTGAACATTTCGAGTTAATCCCCTCAGAATAATTTGACGATGACAAATACATTCAGATGGTCACTGGTGAATCAACAGATATTTCAATCGAGCGAAACAAGCTTGTTTGGGTTTGAGAATGAAATGTTATTCTGATGAATGAGAATTCTTTCCGAAGTACTCTCTATTTGTGAGAAAAAATCCCTTCCATAGGAAGAGAAACATCAAATTCGTTTTTTTTTTTCAACAACGGCCTATTCATTCAGGATATCATTATCCAGCCTTTCAGAGGGAAAATACGAATCCTCGTCATTCGCTCACATTATTTCATCCACGGAAAAATCCACGAACCCCATCGGGAATCCATTCGCATTCCGGTATTCACTGGAAAACTTGTTCGCTTTAACAATCCACTACTCGCACTGATCATGCAGAGACGAGGATCCGAAAAGATTTTCTGCGAAACAAAATACAATACGCCGGAGACATCCACGGAAAACAATCCATCGTCGACAAACAGGGCTTACGTTCACTAGAGAGAACAGACGAGAGCGGATGTTTTGTTGCTTTGTAGTCGTTTCAATTTTTATTCCCGTAACGGGAAAATATTCGGCAGCAGAGAGTTTTGTGTCACGTTCTGATTTCGTTTTTGTGAATCATCGAACGATCATTTGGTAGTTACTAACCTCGTGGTTTGGTGTACATGGTTTAAACCTCTAAGGCCAAATGGGTGACGACCAAAGACCTAAACTCCTACTACCAGAAAGCTCAAGTCAATTTTCAAAGGAGTTGATGAGGAATTGAAGATTCTTGGTCGAGATATCTGATGATAGACACTTCCATAATAGTAGTAGACAAATTTGTGGATATTCTGAAATATGTGCTAAAATGTACATATTGCGGTCACTGTTCCGTAACTTTCGATTCGACGACGAATTTGCCAACTCAATAATTTTTAAATGCCCAGATTCATTGACAAGGAAAGAAATATTGGATGGAGATGATAAACCAATGTGTTCAAGATGTAAAGAACGACGGAAGTGCATAACATTTTTATGGTTCCATATGTTCACCAAGATTCTGGTGATCTATCTCAAACAATTTTCTTCAACGGAGAAGTTCAGACAGAAACTGAATGTTTTCGTAGATTTTCCTTTAGAAAGACTGGATATGATCAACTATTCAACATGGAATGGAGCCCCTCACTATGATTCATATGCACTACCGAATCACAGTGGTACTACATACAGCGACCATTACACTACACGGTTTATTGCCGTTATCCTTACACGAGATAATGGTTTTGATACAACAATTCTCACGTAAAACCTATTCCATCTAAATACATAGTAAGTGGCGAGGCGTATATTCTTTTCTATGAACAGGAAGGCACTTGATTATTCGTGTTTTTTTTATGATTTTTTCACACTTCAATTCATTTTTGAATATTTTATTATTATATTTTCATATGATAATAATAATAATATATTCATTATCCATCTAGACGATATAAATTGAATGGAAATCGTCAGGTAATAGGAATACTGAAATATTTCAACGCACAAGCATGAAACTGAAATTAAAGAGGATCGGTAATTGTAAAAAATTAATTCCAGATGGAAAACAGAAAATATTTTCTGCACGATAACATTCTTTGAGCTATTTTTGAAAACTTTGAAGTTCTGAAATCAGGTTAAGTAATTCGGCGAATTATCGAATATTTAAGGTCCTAAGATATCATGAGATCTAATCCTTGATCTATATTTACTATACGAAACAAATACACATACATTTCGTGAAGGAATAAACCTGGTAGTGTTGAAAGACCCTATATTTTGAAAAGATTAACACATCAATGAGTACTCTGAACATTGCCAATTGTTCTTGAGAGCCCTTTTTGTGCTGAAGATACTTTTTGAGCACAAGGTGACCAACCCCAGAAAATCACATTATATCGCAGACGATTAGCTGTTGATGTTTCAAAACGTACATTTTTCATCATGTATATACATGTATGCAATTTATCGAAAATATATCGACAATGGTTCTTGAAGGTCAGAGATTCATCTAGAGAGATCCCTGGAAACTTCAGTTTCGATCTGTTTCATTGAGTTACCTTGAATAGAAATTTGGAGTTGAGAGCACTTTTTCTGAGGATTATGGAACCTGATGAACGTTGTTTTACGACTATTGAGGAATGAAAATATACCCTTATATGGTTTTATTTTCATCAAACAGAAAATAAATCAAGTAGAGGAGGCCTCCTTGAGCGGGTACATCGTACGAAGAGGCAGTATGTTTTCTGGAGGGTTGCAAATTTCTCTGCAAACTGTTACGGCTTTGTCGTACGATGTGCCCGCTGCAAGAGGACTCCTCTACTCGGTGTAGTGGAAGTTTGAGTCTTTGTTCGTCATCCAGCAGATGGCGTTTCGCCTTAGAGGTTACACCGTCTGCACCAGATTCAGACTTTTGTTGCGCAAGTGCAGCTGAGTGTCACTCAGGGAACTATGGGTTGTAACAGCTGTCTGGAAGATTGGATCTGTAAATGCAATAATGTCTAATATGGAAATCCTGATGAACTCATGGTGGCAAACAGCGGAATCCAGGAGACCTTGTCTGTGTCGAACTGAATCTGTTGTTTTTTTTTGCAAATCAAGCAAATAGCAGAGGCAATATCTGGCAGTAGCTTTTTATTTTCCATTTTCAATTGTAGAACACAGTTTTGTGAGGTGTGAGCAATATTGAAGGAGGGAGGTCGTTCACTCTAGTGGCATCACATCAACTCACGGTTGGCATTGTTTTCGAGTGTCGACTTGCTTTCATTATACTATTCAAGCGTAGTATAATATCCATCAAGTAATTACCAGCTGAACTTCTACCAAAACAATATACAGGACTAGCTGACACGCTTATCAAATTTGTCATAATCCTAGATGAAAACCATACGCTTCACAGTAATATTCTGTATGCAGGCACATTTTGATTTCAATTGTTTATGCCATGAGTTACTTCGAAATTTGAAATAATAATTCTGAAATATTTTGCCAAGCAAATCCAAGCTTGTGTACAAATAATGAACACTCAGTTTGGAGAATGGTGTCTTACAAAGTGAAAGCAACAACAAAATAAAATAGTCTGTTCTGTTACTTATAAGAGAAATCCAACGTTTTTGAGTCCCCTACATTGTGAAACCATTATTCTAAGCTCAAAGCACTTTTAATATAAAGGAAAACATTGCTCTAAGACAACACTATTCCAGCAGTGGAAGAAAAGTTGTCAACGGTGGAAATGGCATTTCTGTGCAACTAGTGCAGAAAAGTACTAATTTCTCACGAGTTCGAAAAAGTTGCGGCACGAGCGCAAGTCAGTGCTGCAATTCAAACGAGTAGGAAGTTGTATTTCTGCTCGTGTTACACACTATTCTGTTTCTACGACAAATTTTCTGCTTGAAATAATACTTTACTATGAAACAGAATTTAGTATCAATGACGCATTATTAGCTTTATGGGCCCAATAAAAGCATGAATATATTAACCATACAGTAGCTGTTCTTGATTGGGATGGTTCTGAAAAATATGTCAAAATTATATTATCAGAAACATTTTCAGTTTCTTATTATTTCTTTCAATCCATGAACTGTTTTCAGTTTCCTAGATTTCTCTTGATATTGAAGGTATCAAATTCAATTACAATGAATTAACTTGTTCTCTTAGTTCTGGCAGAGTATTTCCATTTGAAAAACTGTTGCTGTGCATTCAATCTCGTTTATAAAAATGATGGGACAAGAATATTTCAAAATTATCTAATGCTTGACGTTTCTTGACATTCAAATGATTTGATAAATGTTGCTCCGTTGCCTAGCGATGGATAGTGTCTATGTTGGTATTTGAATTTTAGCACAAAAATGTCATTTTGTGATACACTAATGTCAAAATCAAATTATTGTGAGAAATGATCATGATATTCTAAGGGACTTTTCTGTGTCTTTCAACAAATTTTCTAGATGGGCTGTGAAGTAGGCCAAAATTACAATTTCGATGTCCTCATTGTTTAAAAGGGTTACTTTGTTGATGACAAAGACGAAAAAGATCCGAAATCACGACAGTTTCTTCTCATGTCTTCTCAGAATATTTTTATTGGGTCTGTGTAGATTTGGAAATCTTTCTGCAAAAACAGGACAAGTTCTCTTCATTGTATTATTGCATTCATCATGAAAAATAATTAAATTCAGGAAATCTTCATTGGAATACCCCAAACGAGACATTTTGCACACAAATAGAAGACTACGAAATACAAGTCAATTATATTGCATTGCATTTCAACATATTGGTTAGGTATGACCTCATTTGTTTTCAAAGCTTTCTTGATTTGGTATTGCTTCGAATGATTAACATTTCAAATATTTTCCAAAATCGGATATATCTTGCCAGGGGTGTATTTTAGGTATAGGGCATTCTTCATGAATTTGATATCTTTTTTTCGTAATATCCAAGAGTAATAGAATAGTGTATGGTTTCCATTTGAAAAATCGTGTTTCATCAGTTTTCTCGATGTTATGTTTTAGGTCGAAATTTCGACCACCCTGTAAATTATTCCCGAAAATATGATGGACCTGTCCATGACTTAAGGTGCGATTCTGTGAAATTTCACATTTTTAACTGTAACTGTCTATGAGTCATGAGGTTTTCGGAGTGGTGCAATAACTGTTAAATTTTAAAAAAAAAATTAGTATCTTGAAAAATAACAAATTTGGGTATAGGCATTGTTGTACTAAGTGGGAATAAAAAATGCTGAGGAATTCAAAAATGTGAAAAAATACAGGGTGTTCCATTGGAAATAAGGAAGTTGTGCTCAACTTCCGGTATAACGTGAAGATACCGAAAGTTGAAAATATTTCAGTTGAGAAGGGCGTTTTGTAGAACCCACTACTACAAAATTTCAAGTTTTTATTTTGAATCGTTCTCCATATATTCCTAACGAACGCTCGTTATGAAAGACCCTGTATATAGTTTGAATTGCAGCACTCACTTGCGCTCTGCCGCAACTTCATCAAACTCGTGAGAAATTAGCACTTTTCCGCACTTGTTGCACAATATATTTTTTTTATCGAAAAAAGTATCTCACGCCTCCCTAGCTACAAAAAACTGTCATTCTTTCGAGGAGTTGTAGATAAATCGTATTTTTTTATCTTGATCATCGGTAGAAAAGAATACTCACCGGCCCTGACTTGGACATCCCTGCTGATCACCCTGCCGATGGCGTTGCTGGCCACGCACCTGTACACGGTGCTGTGCACGTCCTGTCGGTACGCTGCGGCTGCGAACGGCTGCAAGAACAGCGTCCCGTTGCGGAGCACCCTCCTGATACCGGCGACGTCGCCCACGGAGCTGCCGTCCACCGAGAGCCAGTCGATGGTCGGCTGGGGACTCCCCGAGGCCGAGCAGTCCAGCCAACCTCCGCTAGAGTTGGAGAACTCCAGCCTGGCCGGCGGTTCCATGACGAATGAGGGGCCGCGCAGGTGGGAGTCGAAGGTTGCCGTTGCATCTGGAACAAATGTCAATTTTCAGTTGATGTGAAAAAAAGCTATGGTGAAAACAATTTAAAAACTTTTGCACGTCGTCGAAGAAATCAACACTGTGGCACCAATACATTGATGGAAATGCACGGGATCGTTTTCGGTTATAATTGCACGAGTGCATAAAAATTACCGATAATTTTGCAAGAAAGCGTGATATCTAAAAATTCCAAGTTTATTTTCATATTTTGGCGAAAGTGCCCGAGTCCGAAGGACGAGGTCTCTTTTACAAAATATGAAAATAACCGAATGCAATTCGTATAAGATATCACGCTTTAATGCGAAATTATCTGGTCATTTTTATGCACGAATGTAATTCATTGAAATATTTCACGAATAAAGAAATGTTATTTTTTGTTCATTAATACTTTCCGCTATAGATTGTATGGAGTACTCACCTAAACGCGAATTTTTTTTTCTATTTTTGAAGTCTATCTGACATTTATTCGTGTGTTGTTCACTGACGTCTAGTGATACGGTTTCAAATGTGTTGTTATGGTGACTTGATACAATGCAATTACCGCTGTAAGTTTTCGATAATTGCATTGCTCTTATGGGACATTTAATATATGAGGGAAATATTCATTGAAATTCAAATTTGGCGCCTATTGTTCTTAGGAATTTAGTTGGCAGCACTTGCAATGTTGCCGCACTTATTTCAAAATTTGTGAGTAATCAATTGACAATTGTTATTTAAAAGTGACGTCGTAAATTAATCATTTACATCTCTATGACGTAGATTTAGCTCAGTGTAAATTAGTCGGAAGTAAGTTTTGCATTAGCTATTTAGCAGTGGAAAATTCGGTTTTAAACTAACTCAAACCTATTTTACAAAAATATAGGAATATCGATTAATAATATTACGAAATCCCCTAACGCCGCCACTGAGCATAACATAACTCGTTACGATCTGGCCTGTTGACCGGAAATTTTATGAGTTCGTCGATTCTGGGGTGACTGAGAGCGTCCTCGAACTTCGATTCTGGAATACGAAAGATCTGAAGAAATCTTCCCTGTTCCGATGTGGTATATAAAAGTCATCGCGTAACGGCAGTATTCAGTAGGAGTATTGAGAATTCAAAACTAAACATGGAACTTAGTTCTAGTAGGGAGTCGATGTTTTCAGTAAAGAGTGTAGGATGTTTTAGTCAATTGAGGGTTCAAGTGTTTTGTAAGCGAATTATAAACCAGTGCAGTGAATTTTATAGTAAAGATAATGTTAATAGTGTAGTGTTGTTCGGAGTATTATTTAGATTTTTAGATTAACGAACCCTGAAATATCGTAACGGTGTTGTCAGAAGTGGAATAGTGGTGATAAATCAAATCTTAGAGGTTAATACGAGGAGTACGTCGTACGTTGCGATGGAGAACATTGTGAAATTTATCCAAAATGAATTTGCGGATTTGGAAAAACGACGGCAGGAAGAAAAACAAGAACGAGTACTTCAGAAAAGTCTCGGAAATGAAAAAAAACAGAAGAAAGACTTCCGATAATTCTCGAAAATTGAATAGAAAGAACGAGAAGATGCAAAAAAATGAGGAGCACTTCAGGAAATTCTATAAAAAGAAAAGAATGAAATAAAACCAATAGAAAAACAACAGAAAGCAAACTTTCTGGATATCAAGTCCAGTTCTTCGAGCATGTGTTACATAAAACTGGAAAACAAATGGACAGTCCTGTAATATTCAGAGAACTCCATATATGAAGGAAATTGGATTTTTTCGATCGACAATTTGAAATAGTATATGATCAAAATTCGAATATCTCGAAGTTCAAACTATTGCGCCACACTCTTGTAACGGTTTTTGACCCCAACAATAAAAAAAACTGTAAAATCTACAAACGTAGAATTCTGCATTTATCTCTTTTTGGTAATTCAAATCGGATATTGTAATCAAAAACTGTGAATTTCGATCATCATATAGTAAGTATCAGACCCAAGCTATTGGTGGAAATGCCAAAACATGTAAATGAGCGCTGCGAAGAGTTTGTGGCATTTTTCATTGGTTATTTTGAAAGAGAACGAGAAAATCGTGACCTGTTGCTTCAACCCCTGATAGAGAGGCAAATCAAGAATAAAATAGTTAATTGTAGCCGCTGACTTCAAGTCAAGTATATAGAATAAAGAAGCTCTTGAAACGCCTCGAATACGTAAAACCAAGAGGCCTAAAAATGCTGCCGTACTGGATATGAGTGTTTTTCATAGCAAAATTTATAGCATGTATGAACGCAGTATTTTATTTTTGGAAACAGGAAAATCTCGGTTTTTTCGAAATTGGCCTCTATTGAAAAAACTGCAAGAGCAAGAATGAATGGATGATCTTCCATATTTTAGTGAATAATACACAGAAAGTAAGGTATTTTCTGATTTTACTCCTTTCGTAATAAAGAAATCACTTTCATTATTATCTGATATTCCATAGTTATATGACAATCTGACTATAGTGTACTTCGAAATTCGACCACGCCCCTGATAACGTGCAACAGTTTTCAAATCGTACGAACTTCAGTGAATACAATTTAAACACTGTTGCACGTCATCGATGACGACATGGAATCAACGCAACTAGTACTAGTCCATTAATGGAAATGCAATTAGTCCAAGAGACGGAATGGAGGTTGACTGAGGACCTCCACCCATCTGTTTACCGGATGAAACATACTTTTTATAGTTTCATAAAAAGACAAATACGCCTATAATGGCTTGCCTATCAAAATGTGGTCCAGACTATATACAGTGAAAATCAAAAATTCCCACCATATGAATTATTTTTTATCAATTTGTTGAAAAATTTCATAAAAATTGGTGTATTGCAGAATACTTGCATATGAGTTGTCGAAATTTATCTCAATCTGTCATTGAAATATTATAATCTGTCATTGACAGCTTAAAATCTGTAAATGGAGATATTTTTTAATAATATAGTGTTCCTAATACGCCGTCGTACATCATTTATTATTAATAAAGTCGCTTATTATTTATAAGGCGATTGACGACCAACACTAAAGAATGAAGCTGAACGGCCGGTGGTCTAGCAGTCTACGGCTATTTCATTGCTGGTTCGAACCGCGGTCAGGGCAAATTTTTTATGGCTGGGTCGTTGTGACAGGAAATTGTTGGTTCCTTAGGTACCAATCCTAGTAGATGGAATATCTTGATCTAATTGTTATTCCAATGTCATTCCACTAAACAAAAACTCCAAGTAAAAAGTATTGGACTGAAGCCAAAAGACGGGACATGTTCGGAAGATGATGCAGTTATTTGAGTGTGCTCGGAGTGATCTGTTGATATTTCAAGATTAAAATATACCTGTTGTAATGTGATTAGACAAATTCGATATCTTATTTTCACGACTTGAATAATAATAGTAATAACTTTATTCACATCATATTTATTCAATTTAACCTATGAAGATATCGTTCCAATTTTTTTAGCTTACTCAAAAATAATAGAGAATGCTAACTCAGTGTAAGAGGCACCTACAATTGACTGAGTAAAAGAGATTTAAGTTTTTTTTGAAATTGAATATGCACCGAGATAAACCCCCCTCCTAAGAGATCAGGATGATTCGTATTATGACAATGTGAAGAAAAAATATGGTAAGGTTACAAGAACTTCCACGTACCATCGAATCAACTGGTGTTATCAGCATTCACACTCGTGGGAACAATTGGCAGAAGCATCACATTTTTTTTTTGATTGGCGAAAGAATTAAGGCTACATAGATAGCTACGGACGTTCGAGTAATGACAATGTTGGACAGCGCAATTCCGGATAGAAATCCATCAATCTATCATATCCGATTCCGGCAGAGCCCCTCCCTCCCGATTTCGGGCCCATCTGCCCGAATGGCGAATCAATACACCCCCCGATTCAATTCGCCCGTTTCATCACCAATTCAATTTGCAGCGGTGCGACAAACTATCATCATCGACACTAAAACGCAGACGTTATGTTATTGCACATAAAACGTATAATTTCGCTCGTTAAATATATATCGGCGGCCCGAATATGGGTCAAACTGGGTAATTTATCGCTGATAAATATGTTTATCGACGAGACATTACTCGATCTGCTATCTGCAGATGAGTTATGACGGGGCGAGTTTGACTTGGCGGGTGGCGAGTGCGTTCGGGTAGCACCCCCTCTGATAACGCGTCCTGACGGGCGCTAATGGCCGCGTTATCGACGGTAATCGAGTTTGGGGATATTCGGACGCTTGGCTCAGAATGGACACTAGTGGCTTCGAAAATCCTCTCTTTCAAAAAAAAAAAAACACTAGAGATTTGACAAGATGAATAAAAACCCTGGTGTGTTGACTAATACGTAATAGATTGTAAGCAAATTTTCTAGACATTTCGCTATCTTGATTTTGATCAATTTTGACTGAAGAGATGCCTTCGAGCGTTTGACAACAGAGGCACACCTTACGTGATTTCAATTTGATCTGTGATACCATGATATCCGTCTTCTCGACGGCCATTCGATTATTTATAGATTTATAGGTTATGTTTATTTCATGGTCTCATGTTTTGCAAGCAATTTCTTGCTTTCCCGAAAAATGCTAGAAATTATGTAGTCATCACATTTTGACTGATTATTAGGCATTCCTTTTGCTTTCAATTCGATGAAAAATAAATCAAAAACTCAGTGATCGTGATGTGATTTCAAATCTTCCGGAACAATAGTTGTTAGTGAAACTGGAAAGTATTGATATCTCATCTTTCTACTTTCTGAGGAACCGAAGATAGGTAAGAACTTTTTTCTTCATAGTGTTAAAAAAATATCACTATGAAATAAAACAAATACAAGAACAGTAACGATAAACACTTAAAAAGAATATAAACAGGAAAAACGTGAAAAGAAACAAGAACTAGGTACAAGATTTTGAATATTAAAGGAACTTTCAAATGCATTCAAATTCAAATCGAACTATCAAACATTTCAAAAAAATCAATAGATTTTCATTAGACGAACTTGACCTTATGTATTTTGTATATTGATAATTCTATTGGTAAACGGAAGATCCCGCAAGAGTTTATCCAATGGGACCGCCAGTATCGAAAATCAATCGTA
Organism: Zygogramma bicolorata; assembly: GCA_032362365.1. Taxonomy (NCBI): domain Eukaryota; kingdom Metazoa; phylum Arthropoda; class Insecta; order Coleoptera; family Chrysomelidae; genus Zygogramma; species Zygogramma bicolorata. Next base: position 1,428,466 of record JAVJAQ010001645.1, on the reverse strand, counting down.
AGCTGCCGCCTCAATGAAAATGTACCCTTGGAAAATCGCATTTGTATCACCACCTCAACACCACCTGCCGTCAAAAAATGTAAGTTTACTCTTCGATTTCTCAGGTCGAGAGGAATTGGCTAAACAAAAGCATATCGGTCAACGCACCACGGTTTTTATTCATCTTGAGATTTGAGTTCGCCGTGAAACATTTATCGCTCTTGGAAATAATCGCAATCTGAATAGATACTCTTTTTCGAAAATCAAACGAAAAAATTCAGATTGAATTGAACTGGGCGATACTTACGAAGGCGCTGAACGGACATGCAAGAAAAAATATTACAATTGCCAGTTTCAATTTTTTTTACATGTATATATTCACACCGCGCGAATCAAGGGACAGGAGATACGAATTAACATTCACTTTGAATTTCTGAAGTTTGTAAGTCTCAGGAAAAACCTCTCTTGGCAAGGAATACCAAAGCTCAGCTATTCTATTGAAGAAATATTCCTTAGCAAGAGAGGTTCGACAGGTTTCCAAATTTACAACAAAGGGGTAAGAATTCTGTACTCATCGAGTCATTCGGGTAGATATTGCCAGGGGTGGAACGATTGATAACGATTCGGAAGAGCATCGACCGTGAAAGTATCTATAGAAGAGAGACAAGTCTCCGACCCTTATACGATGTTCCAATGAAGTGAGCGAGTCTGTAAATATCACCAACAAGACGAATTGCCTTTCTCTGAATAGAATCGAGAAGCCTCAATGAATGTTTTGCCGAACTCCACACATGAGAACTATGTTCCAGGACAGGTCGTATATAAGCCTTGTAGATCATTAGAAGCTGACGAGAAGTGGAGTATTTCTTCGCACGAAATGAAGATCCAAGTTTCTGGGAAGCACTTTTAGCGATCGATTTCACATGGTTTTCCCATGAGAGATTATTACTGATTGTAATTCCTAGCATCGAGACACTTGATTTTGTAGGAATAGTTATTCCTGACATCTGAATATTAAACGATGACGGCTTTTCTTGAGAAAAGACATGCCTGGGTTTTCATTGCATTAAATTCCACCAAGTTCATGTTACCGCATTCTATTATTTTACCAAGTCGTCGTTGATTTTATTGACGTGAATGTTTCTTCGAATTTCTGTTTCTCGAGCTGGTATGGGAACTCTGGAAGAGAAACTGGTATGAAGGGTACTGTCGTCCGCGAAACTATGTATTGAAGAAGATGTTTTCTCGAGCAAATCATTTATATGAAGCAGAAACAAAGTGGGCGCCAGAACTGAACCCTGTGGAACACCTGCATTCATTGGAAGAATATCAGATGATACTCCATCAACAACCACATACAGAAACCTACCAGACAAGAAACTCTTCAACAAAGTACACAACTGAGGAGGCAAACCATGAGACGGCAGTTTAGAAAGGAGACCCCGATGCCAAACTCGATCAAACGCTTTCGAATGAGCAGAAATGGTTCAACTAACTCCATAGTCCCCAAATATATGGAAAAGTGACACATCGCATCAAAAGTGTCCGATATACTCTTTCCTGCTCTTCGTGATTTCAAATCTCATAACATAAAAACTTGTTGTAGTTCTGAAAGCTTTTCGAGTCTGACGCAAATTCTCTAATTAGAGGAGACTGTGTTTAATACGGTTTGAAGCACCTTAAAACCTAATTGAGTTCCGCAAATGTAATTAGTTTTGATGTGACGTTAAAATGTACTTAGAGCTATGTTTAATTAATTTAATTGTTTGGGTGGAATTCTATGTCCCGAAAATGAACCGGATGGTTCTCGTGCGTAATTGGTTGGGAAGATTGTTTACCACAACGATTTCATCAAACAATGGAAGTTGTCGTCCTTTACAAAGAGCTATTTGTGAAGAGATATAGTGCCAAGTTTTTTGTGTTCTGAAGGTATTTCCGACCCCCAAAATCGAGAATTATTTCGGGAATCTAGAAAACTATAATAATTTTGGGTGCAGAAGACTGACTTCTGGAAGCGAAGGTGGGAATTCTGTCATCATAAGTTGATTGGAAATCATTGGTTCCCAAGTCAGCCATATCACATTCCTTCTCTATGAGTAAAAATTGATTTTTCATGACATGGTAATACATTTTTGAATCACAACTTCGAAAATGTAGTGGTAACGACATATTACTGAAACTCATGAGACCAGGAAAAGTAATAAACAATATCAATATCCAAATTTGAACTATCATATAATAGAGCATTTGTATAATTCCTTTCTGTTGTAACTCTTGAATGGTTACCAAGAGGGCTGTATCAACTGTTTTGACTAGTACAAAATTGTTTCGTGACATCCTGTTGAATATTTACTCTTCAACAAGGTAAGGTTAGCTTAGAAAACTGATGATACTGGTCAGTTTTCTTCTCCTGAAGATGAACTTGGTAAGCGAAACGCGCGATGAGTACGAATATTTTCACTTTGGAGTCAGGGATATTGATCTCTACAAAAAGTTTGGATTTCGACAGTATCTTACTTTTGAAAATCAGTTTTAATTTTTTTTTACATTACAAGATGTATTGGAAAGTGGTTATTCCACGACGAGACCTGGGGAGTAGGCAGATTGAGGCCCCGGCGTCAAGTCACAAACCCTTACCCCCTGTGACAACACCTGAGGAGTAGGCAGATTGAGACCTCAGCGTGAAGTCACATTCACCTCTTGAAAATGGCTCCAAAATCGGAGCCGAAACGTCGAGAACAAAACTCCAGACGCGGTTATATATATATAGAATAACGATTTCGTGACTGGTTCGAGTATAGGTCTTGCTGCAACCTCACTACAGCAAGACCTATATATATATATATATATATATATATATATATCATCAGAACATATTTTCACTGCCGATGGAGCTCATACAGTTGAATGGAATGACACTCAAATGTTAGCAAGAGAGAGGAGATTGGAAATCTGCCCCTCTACACTTGTATAGATTTCATAATTATTTCTCATTTTTTCCTATCGAGTTAGGTTAAGGATCCAAAAAACTGAAAGAAAATAATTTCCAATCATAGACATTACCAGCAATAGACTGGCCTTCATGAGAGTTTTTCATATTACACGATGTGAAATACATTAGAGAGAGAAAGAATATGCACATTGAACAGATATTATAATAGACACAATGAAAATTTTATACTCGATTCACCCTATCCCTCTCAACCTCTCTTTATCTACTAAATTGAGGAAGGAATGCGCTCAGAGGTTATCTTCAGAGAGCTTTTGAGACAATACATAGAGATAGATCACTACAAAAATTAGTAGCGATTGGAATAGATGGAATAATCGTCAAATGGTTGGAAAGCTTCTTGATTAACAGAAAACAAAAGCTCAAAATCAATGATGAAGTATCTGATGAGATAGAGTGTGTTCAAGGAGTACCACAGGGAAGTGTGCTGGGACCCCTATTGATTCTGACATATATCAATGATTTATCAGAGGTGGTAGGTGAGAGCTCAGTTCATCTTTTTTCAGATGATACACTCGTTTATTATTCATGTGATGATCGCACGAAACTCACAGAAACCATCAACAGAACTTTGAAATATGTTTATAGTTGGTGTTGTAGTAATTATCTGAAGATCAATGTTGAGAAGACCAAGTACATGGTAATAAGTATAGAAAAAATATTCAGAAGCTTTTGTAACCACAATTTTGAGATAATGCTAGATCCTGATAATGTGGAACAGGTCAGCCAATTTAAATATCTTGGAGCTCATGTGGATAGGAGATTGCAGTTTAAAGAAAATGCAAACCTCATTATGAAGACAACAGCTTTTGAAATACAAAATTCAACTCGTTGTGCCCCATATTTGACAAGGTGGCAAAAATTTTGCTATTCAATTCATTAGTGCTTTCTCATTTTACTAATTGTTCTACAATTCTGTATCTACTGAAGCAAAATGATTTAGCTCATTTACAGAAACTCCAAAATTGAGCAATGCACATTATTTTAAATTGCAAAAGATTTACACCAATAAAAGATATGTTGAAACAACTTGAATGATTACCAATTAATTCTTCTCTCCTTTACCGAACATTAATATTAATTTTCAAAATAGGAAATAAAATTTCCCCAACATATTCACAGGAAAAAGTTAGGTACAATGACTAAATCCATGGATACAATACGAGATCCAGAACTGACTTCCATATACAACAAGTCACATCATCACACACCCAAAATTCTGTTTTTTTTTCAGGGGACTTGATAGCTATAATAATCTGCTAGACGATATCAAAGGTTTAACATCTTTGACATCTTTCAAGACGATGTTGAAATCATACTCCCTTGAGCAATAAAAAATCTAGTAGCAACTTTCACATTTTGTATAGTTAGTTCCAATATTTAGTGACGACAGGTTTACATACGTTTCAGTATGTTTAAAGTGTTTTGTACTGTAATTTTTTAGAATTTGTGTGTATGTATGCAAATAGGTGTGTGTATATGTATATTTATAGGTGTTGTATATGTATTTGCATATGTGTGTAAATAATTTTTTTTGATAACGTACACATGCCTCATATGGAGAGATATGTTAAATTTAATTGTTCATTTTCGAACATATTTCATTCCAAACTACAACAATCCTATGTTTCAATATCATTGTAATCATTGCAATGTGAAACGTAAATTAGCCGAATGGACTAAATAAAGGATTTATATATATATATATATATATATATTCTTAGGGTCAGTCCATTAGTTATAATGTCTATATTTCCAACTGATCGGATTGTACTAGGAGGAGGTGAACGCTCTACTTTTTTCTCTAATCTCTTCCATCCTTTATCCTCACACTCCGTCGAAAAACTTCCACTCAGGAAGATTACCTCTCGCAGCCACTCCATTAATATTCATACTCCATGAATACATGCATACGTTGCCGCGGACCACGCCTCTCGGTAGATAATAATTGCTTAATCTGTGTCGCACTTATCGCACCCCCATCAGGCATTCAATTACGGGACATCTCATTTATTACTGGAATCGCGCGAGATACGCCTCCTACGGATATCATTCTGCACTCGCCGGGACATAATGCGTTTCAATCTGGCAGATGTACCCTCGCGAAGAACTGAAATCCTTGCGCTCCGTGGGGTTGTTTTCCGTTTGCTCGTCGCGCTTTTTGTCCTGTTTCGAAATAATGTCTTTGAGAATAATCGTCGATCCTTTCTGGCGAGGGAACGATTGCTTGCCGTCTATCTATAGTATCAGAAGGCTGTGATTGTAAATGTGAAAATCCATTAAAGATATGTGACAGAAAATGAATACTTGCAGTGCATTCGAAGAAGCAATGAAGAAGCGTGTGGAACTCATTTGTCTTAGTGTGTACGCTGAACGTAACTAATGTCACAATCTCCTACCTCAGAAACTAGTTTTTCTCCAACCGCCTGAATGTGGCATTCTTGATGAATGATTTTTTGGCTTTTTTTTTCTCTGATCGACTCAAAGAAATTTAAATTAGGTACAACTTTTATGAAAGAAGTAAATTAAAAAAAATAGAAACCCTCTCTGTTGATATGTACGTGGATATCATTCAAATACGTTTGATTCATTAACAAAAAGGAAAAAAAAGTCCATCTAAAACAGATACTCCTCTGCCTACATGGCGCTGGGTTACATAGAAAACACTTTTTCTTTCTCAATTTGTATACCAAGCATATGAAAATTGGATCAATAAGATAGCAAACATAGAAACACATACTAAGCAAAATAAAGAGCCATTTGTAGAAAAAATCTCATTCACCAGGAAAATATTTCATTCCAACCCATACAAGATTTCGTTTTGCTCTGAATAGAAGCTTTAATGAATGTTTTGGTGCCGAACTCCACGCATGAGAACTGCATTCCATGGCAGGTCGCCTTGTAGATCATTAGAAGCTGACGAGAAGTGAAGTATTTCTTCGCACGAAATAGAAATCCAAAATTCTGGGAAGCACCTTTATCGAACGATTTTGCATGGTATTCCCATGAGAGATTATTACTGATCGTGATTCCTAACATCGAGATACTTGACTTTGCAGGAATAGTTACCCCTGATATCTGAATAATACTAGATGATGATAGATTGGCATTCTTCGAGGAGAGATATGCCTGGGTTTTTTCAGCAGTAAATTCCACCAAGTTGGTGTTACCCCATTCTTTTCTTATTCATGCCAAGACATCGTCAATCATATTGACGTCAATAATTCTCTGAATTTTTGTTTCTCGTACTGGTATGAGGACTCTGGAAGAGAAAGTAGCATGAAGGGTATAGTATTTTTCACACTGAATGGTATTGGCTTATTAACTACAATAAACTACCCCATTTAATCCCATTGTGTAGAAAATCATCTGGTAAAAGATACAAATGTGCTACAGGGTCGAACTTAAGAAATTTGAATTTTGCATAATGTAGGAGATATACAAGTAATTTATTTAAATGTTACAATTCTGTTCTATATTCAGTTCAGTGTCGCTATCGCTATCCTCATCTGAATTAATTATAATTTGCGCAATTGATTTTACAGAAAAGTACGAGTTTTCAACATTTATAACATGACTAACAGAACTTTTCCAACTCTCGGTAGGAATGTCATTCATACAGTTCCTAATTAATTCTACCACACTACCACTCAAAGTCGGAGAAGTATTTTTTCCGCGCACGCTTGATTTAAGTTGGTGCCACATAAGCTCTATGGGATTGAACACGCAGTAGTAGGAAGGTAGTCGTAACACTGTATGTCCCAATTTTTTCGCAGTTGTATCACAAACATATGTTTTTTTTAAGAAAATGACTGCAGCACTTGTAAAAGTTCTTTTTTTGTATAATTTTCCTCAAAATATATGTCATTTGCAGCCATGAAGTTTTGAATCTCCAATTTCGTATTCTTTGAGCCAGGAATTTTTCGCAATTGTCGACTATGATAGCTTGCGTTGTCCATTACCATGACGCTGTTTGGCGGAATGTTGGGTAACAGACAATTTTTGAACCAATCTTCAAAAAGCTCAACACAAGAGACCTTAATATTTTTGGCAGAAAGCCACATAGCGTTTGGGATCCAACCATTTTCTGATCCTGCGTTTAATATTGTGATTCTCTTTCCTTTATTTGATGGTGCTTTTGTTTTACACTTATCAGAGGAATCATACCATCCTTTGGAAGGGGTGTCATGCGTGTCAAACCACGTCTCGTCGAGGTAGAGTATTGGCCGATTTTCAGACCGGTATTTTCTTATTGACGTTATATATTCAGAACGCCAGTTTATTAAACGTGTGGATTCCATTATTACTTGTCTCTTGTCAATTTTGCGATATTTTAAGCCCATTGCAGACAGAGCTCGCCAAAGAGTAGTAAGGCCACAGTTGATGTGAGTTTCGTCATTGATGAGCCGCTGTTTCAGACTTTTGATTCTAGGGACACGCTGCTCATCGTACATAGTGTAGATTTTTCGCCTTATCAAATCTTTTTCCCAGTCGTCTAGACTTTTTTGACACCGGAATTTTCAACAATTCGTCTAACTGAAGTAAGAGGTACCTTCGTCAAATTACTAGTTACTTCTGCTGCAGCACCCGCGTTATATCCTTGCTGAAGTAAGGAACTATACACATTTTTTATAATGATTTTCGCGTCACAAGATAAGTGATTCTTCTTTAACGAACCACTGGAAGAAGCACTATTACTTTTTATCCACGGACGCCACATACTGCCTATTCTGTACGTTGGGGTATAAAATCTTTGCTTTTAATGTCTGTAATAACAAATAAATGTTATAAAATTATTGCACACCGTAACACAAGTGAACACTTCTAATGAAATACAAAGACTAAAATGAACAAGAAGTGTAAGCTGTAATCCTCTACAATCCCTCTCTGAGAAACAAAATTACCTGAATCCGGTTCTTTTACATTTATTTATCTAATTGGTTTCATTGTAATCCTTCAGTCAATACCATTTATTGTGAAAACTACTATACCGTCGTCCGCAAAACTATACACTGAACAAGATGTTGTCAATAAGGCAGATGTACCCACCCGAAGAATTGAAATTCTAACGATACGTGGTATATTTCTCCGTTGGTTATTTTGCTCCGAAATTATCTGTATTCCCTGCTACAATATTGTTTCGAGCATGACATATCGTTAAGAATTGCAACCGCAGTTCTAGGTTCAGTTATGCTTTGTTCCGGTGATTTCGTACACGGAACCAACCATAAAATGAGTTTCAGGTGGCAACATCTTTCATGATTTCCATAGTGATTTCATACTCACTTTCTTTGTTTGATTCCATTTGCTGGATCTAACTCCTTTATTCTCCCACATGATTTCCATTGATACTGATATCGTATCGTTTCATTTCCCTTCATAAACTTTTGAGGAAAAGTTGAAAATGGATTCGAAGGGAGAAATAAAATGTATGTGAATTTGTCAAAAATTCATATATTCGAAATTTGAACAGAAACTGAACAAACTGTACGACAATAGTATTGAAATTTTTGACTCCGGCCGAACCGAATAAAAATATAAGCTTCAAGGGACTTTGCCCTCAACACAAATATTACAATTTCAACTATATAACAAAAGAGTGGTGCCGTGTACAATGATATCGTTGGCACCCGTGTCCGTGCAAAAGGATTACTAGTAACAATCATCTATGACGTCTACATTCAAGATAGGAAGAATAACAAAGACCCAACACATCATTTCTATCTAGAGTTACTTGTACCCTTTTCAACGTATTATCAAGAATATTCTGGTAGCTAGAAACAAAACGAAGCCAGAGCATATTAATTGAATACTGAAATAAAGTGAAATGCACCCCCTCCAGACATTATTCTCTACTCTCCAGGATATTATGCGTTTCAATCTGACAGATGTACCCTCGCAAAGAATGGTATCTTGCTGATGCGCAGGAATATTTCTCGTCCGCTTGTCTGCTCTGAATTTATGTCTGAGTTCGTGGATCTTTCCCTGAGACAATATTGTTTCTAGTTCAACTAATAACGATATCATCACGAAGTGTAACCCAAGATTCAGGGTTTGTTTGCAGTTTTCCTTTGTTAGGGCGATTTTGTAGACTGAACTCACCCCAAGATGAATACTAGTTTATAGTGAAATACAAATAAAGCGTTTTGATTCCATCATAAAGTATTCTCTTGTACCGATAAAATATGGTTTATAGTCTGCGTTGAAGATAAAATTATATTTCATTATTATTTCTGCCACTAATGCCAGATTACGACAAGAATAAAAATGAATATTTTCTCAATCATCAATCGGTTTAGTAAGTGAACGTACTTGAAAACCGCCATCAAATAAGGAAGTGTGCAAAGGTTTCCATAACAAAAATCAAGAAGCAATTCCGACATTTTCATTTCACACATAAGTACATGTTTTTCAATGATTTATCACTCGACTACGAATACTATAGCCATTTTGAAAGCTGCATAATTCTGGCAAAACTTATTCAGACTTTGAACATTAATATATTGGCAGCAACTACACTAGGAATTCATTCTCTCTACGATATTTCAGCTATTTTTTGGGGTCAGCCAAAACTACAGATTCCCATGTGGCATTCTAAGATCGAAAAAACAGGAATTGCAGGTCTTCTTTCAGAACATCCAGATATTTAAAACACCGAGATAAAGGCACATTTGGTTTGGTACAAGTTGTTGGCAAGGTGATCAGGCCATTTTTTGTATGCAGGCCATTTTTTGTATGCTTGAAGAGTTACTTCAACAACTTCGTAATAAGTATAACTTAAAGATAGTAGACTTTCACGGCCAGCAACTGATGAATTGTTAGAAGTTTCCGGGCTTCTGAGCCGTGGTCCGCAGGTTTTTGAGCCTGACATTTCAAAAGACGATGCGGCAATGGTCGAGGTATCCTTCTCTGCTGCAAATGCATAAATTAACACTTAATTTCGAAAAATCTTCTTTCATGTTCATCTCAAAAAAACGATATCTGATTCCGATCTATCACCTCTCTCTTTGAATGGTTCAATGATACATCATACAGAATGTTTGAAATTTCTAGGACTGCTTGTGGATAAATCTCTCTCATGGTCACAGCACGTCCAAAGTGTCAGGAAAAAAATTTCTCCAGTTATTGGAATTCTTTATAAATTGAGATCGTTTGTACCTATCAAATATCTGAAAATTATATATTTCAGTCTGATATATTCAAAAATTCAATACTTAATCTCAATTTGGTACACTGCTAATAAATCTATTTTGAAACCTCTCAAGTCTTTACAAAACAAGGCAATCAAGTGCATTTTTAACTTACCATTTTTGGAACCAACTTCGAACTTATATAGACCAAGAAATCTCTTTGACCTCGATTCTTTATTTAAATTAAAAATTTGTATCTTCATTCATTCAACAAAACATAAGAACAAACACTCCTCAATATCTTATGTGTTAAATTCAGATACTCATAATTATGATACCAGGCAATCCAGTAATCTGAAAACTGCAAAAATTAGAACTGAATTTGGAAGAAAATCATTACATTCTCATGGAATAATCATTTACAACAATTTGCCTCATAGGATTAGATCAACTAATTCCTTGACCAAATTCAAGACTGACCTAAAAAGATATATATTGAACAACTGACTCATTTTCTTTTTTTTTTATGAATTAACATTTGTTTTATATATATATATATATGTATGTATGTATGTGTATATGTGTATATATGTGTATATATGTGTATATATGTATATATATGTATATATATATATATGTGTGTGTATGTATGTGTGTGTGTATATGTGTGTTTATTTATATGTGTATATACATATAATATTCTGATTTAACCATTGTATTTGTTGATAATGTTAATAATAATATTCATGTATTTTTTTTTTCAATTGTTTCTCTATAAACATTGCATGTTTTTTGGATCAATAAACGTTAACTAATATTAAGTTTTTGAGAATGTCTGCCGTAGATGCAGAGGAAACATCAGGCCCAAAAACCTGAGGACCACGGCTCAGAAGCCCGGAAACGTCTAACAATTCATGAGCATAACTATTGCTATAATAACAAGACACACCGATGGAACAAAACAAGTCAACGATGTCGACAAAATTAACTTGCTTCCTGTAAGATACCTCTACCTACCGACAAGATATGGAATATCCCACCTTCTTGTATAGTACCGCATGGACATCCAACGTTATTGCCCAGTACTACATATCTTTGAACGATCACAACTCCCGACCTAACGCATTATTTTCCAAATCGAAAAGTTCAATAAGATGACCCAGCCTTCGGCTGAAAGATGGCTTGAAATTTGTTCCGTAGTTTTCTGGGTTTGTAATCTACCACAATCTGAATCTGTATCTATACAAGTGTAGAAGGACATATTTTCAATCTACCCCGAAAGAGTGAACACAAGATGTACATCAGGAACAGAAAGAGAGGTGGTTCTAAGTTGTCAGAACACATTCTTACTGCCATTGGAGATCACACAGTAGAATGGAAGGACACTAAAATTATGACCGAAAGAGAGCAATGGCAGGAATCGAAAATTAAAGGAACCTGCTTTCATCATGCTGTCTGGTGAAGAATGCATATCTATGAGTTGGCTTGATATCGATCGCGGATGGCTGCCCCTCCTGAAGGACAAAATGTTATGTCGAATTTGAAAAATTTGACAAATGTCACTTACGAAGATTGCCTACAAGAGATATCTGCATTTAAACAGGATTTAGTTTCCGAAACGTTAACGATAAGTAATTTCATACATATATTAGTTCTTATTATTTTTTTTGATACACAAGCAAAATTTGAGTTATACAAGAAGTTGCTGACTAATTGGACTTGTTCTATCCAGAAAAAACTGTTTTTCAATACACGCAGCAACTTTTCGGGTAGATTGAAAATCTGCCCTTCTGCACTTGTATAGATTCCAATGACGTTCAAACTGCATATGGCTTGAAAATACTGATTTTGGATTCTACTTCCTCCCTTGTAGCCTTCATATTTATTCAACCAGCTCCTCACAATCTGCCTCTGCGAGGTGCTTCATGTGAAGTCTAAAATTTGCGTTTGTTGAAGCACATTGTATACATCCAACAGTATGTCCAAATCTCACGATGTGTCGAAAATTGTGATGAAACTGCTGTAAAAATTTGGCTTCAATTGAATATTTTTCTGAAAGTTGTAAGTCAGCTTGTTATTTGACTCCGCAGAGCGTTATTTCTTTCTCAGATTACAATTTGTTTTACCTTCAAGTTGCCTCTTTGAATGACTGACTATAAAAAATTGGGTCAAAAAATCAATGACTGCCGTTCAGTCTAGAATACCGGCTGCCATTAATGATAAAATGAACAATACAAATACTGTTGCGGTTGGAGTCAAACACCCAAGTTTGGGTATTAGTGGTTCCATGAAGGTGATCTAGCAGGATTAAGCTGGATGAAGTGTTTGTTTGGGCGAAGTAAACCGCTGGATTGAATTCACTGGTACAATTTTCAGTTATTATGATAACCATGAGGACTGATTTATTACATATTGGAATGGAGGAACTGAAGGTTTTCGAAAATATGTGATGGAATTAAAAACTTACACCACAAGGATATCCATGGAGTATCAGGTGGATAACAAGATGACTCCTGATTTTGAGATTAATTCCTCGACTCGTGGCTTTTCATTTGAATTTCAAATTGGTTAAAGATACGAAACAATCACTAATGATACAAGAAATAGTTTTCATATTAGAATGCAAAATGCAGCTGTTTTAGTTATAAATGACGATAGTTGATTAAATGACTTCAAATTTTACACTTCCAATAACAGTACCATGCTTGACTCTTTTGAGGTCAATAACCGTATAAATGTGTCTTGATCCAGTTGTCGGGAATGTGTTCTGGAGTTCAACACTGGTTAATCCATTATTGAATTTTTTAACAGATTGTTTTCTTTCCTATTGACGGAAGAGAACATTAACGATACACCTGGAGACCACTGAATAGTTTATTCTCGCCTCTTGGAAATGCAACGAATTCATAAATTGCATTACGGCAAAACCAACAGGGAAAACAAACTGCATTATGATGAATGGCGTTGCACTGTCGCTTGGAACATTTGAACATGTCCCACCGAGGAATAGTTGTTCAGCGTTACAAAGCCAGAGATCCCTACTGCTGGAAATATATGGCAGAGGATAATTTAATGAACATTTGTCTACGTGATATTTACGTGTTTCGAAAAGGTAGAGGCGAATTCTGGCTCAGTCAGATGGGAAAATAGCCATGAATCCTTTCTCAGGAAAGGTTTCATGGTTATTTTCTTCATTGGTTTTTTGGTTATTAACTAAACAGAATTTGAATAATATTTAATAATTATATATATTTATTCATCAGTAATATGAGATACAACAAATGTACATTACAGAGATGAATAAGTCAGGATAAGCTGTTTTTCAACTCAACCATCAACTTGACACTGATTTGACAAAAAAATCAATAAAAAGAAAGAACGTGATTCAATTATCGTAATAGGAATTGGATAACTAGGTACCAAATAACTAGACACAAGTTATGGTAAACAACGGTTCCATGTTCCCGAAATACGAACATTCTTCTCATGAATATATCTATTTCGACGGCAACGATGTGATAATCTATTTGGTTAATTTGTGAAACATATCAAGTATCAAATTTGTATCTTGTCCGATGAAAGCAGATGGAATTCCGTAAAAAATAGTCAGTAGGGCATTAAAATCCGGCGAGGAGTTTTAAAATACACAAATATCCTTGAGTAAATGAAAATTTCGTCTGTTAGTATGACAATTCTTACGAGATGTTATCAAAAATGTTATGATTATTTGTATTGATGAAATGATCATGAGAAGTTGGGAGAATATGAAGATTTTGAGTAACTCTCTTCTTACTTGCTCTTCCTGTGACATAAAATTGCTGATCGTATTTCTAGGCATCGAGATAGATGACTCTGCTGACATGAGAAATGTTCAAAATGAACAAAAAGCCCACTCGCTCATTAGTATATCACTGATCCACTTTACATAAATGAAAAATATTCAATATGGCAACACAAAATAACTGGTAAGGAAATGCTTTATTGGACGGTCATGATGTTGACTTCGACAGAAGGCAAACACTTGATAAAACTATGAGCTATTACCCATGGCTTTATGGGGAGGCCATCGAAAGCAAGAAAAATGGTAGAGGAGAGGGCATCGCCTTTGAAGAAGTTTGCTGAAGATGCAGAAGAAACGTCCGGTTCAAATGCCTGCAGACCAAGGCTCAGGAACACGAAAACACCTGCCAATTCATCGGTGACCGGCCTTGAAAGCTCACAATCTTTGATAACAAAAAAAGGTTGAACATACTGTCTTCAAGCAATAAAATCATGAATTTTGAGATGATGAACCACGAGAAATTTTATAGCAGTGGTTCAAAAAGAGGAGTTTCACAAAGAGGAAACTTTCATTTGAGGAATTATTTCTTGACTTTATTCTCCTCCGAATCAAAAAATAGAAATTACAACTTCTATAAAAGGAGTGAAATAAAAAAACACTCTCACTTTCACAATGGAATTACCTACTTAGTTCTACTTAAAATTAGTTACAAAATTCTTATTATAATTAACAATGTTCATTGGCATATCTATGAAGGAAACCTCAATGAATGATGTTCAAATAATTACCTCTCAGATGAATGGACTCTTTATTATTTTGGGTAGCAGAATAACTCTAAAGTTAACCCACACACGAGTTCTTCTCAGCGTTACCAGGGCAGAAATGGTCCCCATCTCCAACGCAAATTGAAATTCAAAATAAAAAAAAAGATTTTCGTTTTATTTCACCGTTTCCTACTCGAATAAGATTTATTTGATCCAGTAATCTGTACCGAAATCACAAGATGAAGTGGAAGCAGAACCACATTTTTTATTATCATAAAATCAAAAAACGCAAACTTTTTTCACATTTAAAGTGTAGCTTCTCACAAATTTGTATACTGTGGTTAACAAATCCTAATAATAAAAGAAATGAAGAAGAACTTCAACTGATCAGATGGATGATATGACATTAAGTCGGTTTACATCTACACAACCAAATGCAAATGAAAAAACTCAAATAATTAAATGAATATTCGCATTGGAAGTAGAGATCTCCGTGAGCTGTGAAAATAAACATTATTAGGTATTTCATCAGATGGTATGCCTTCAGGAATTGCATAAGTGATCAGTTATTGTATTTCCCTGCATGTCTGAAGAAAATAACGATTTTTCAAATGTAACCGTAACACTATGAATGGATTTCAAATGGGTTCCCCACTAGCTAACTGTCTCTCCTCTATGAAAGTCATTCCTCAGCATTTTTTCCTCATACAAGATTGAGATGAGTAAGGTCCCACATTTTATCGTGCGAGTCCTTTTAGAGAGGACAGGTCAGATCTGTGTCATACAAATCAGGAAGCGTTGACAGGATTTGACGCTAGTAACGTTCCGGTGAATTCTTCTACTAGAGAATACAATTGATCGTAAATTCGGGCATTGAGATGAATGACTTTGTTAGCCAAAAAACGTTTAGCACGAACAAAAAGCCTAGCCCTCCACCCGACTGTCACTAAATCACTTCGCATAATAGCGAAATATCACCATCAGCTACAGAATTCCATCAGTTCGGACAAAAGCACAATTGATGGCATCGGAGAGGCCGCCCTCGTCCGCCTTTCGTCTGTCTCTGGCGCGGTGATTGATGCCGCCACGTATTGTGGAAGTTGGAAATAGATCCGGCAAATAGTGCTTCGCTATCAGACGTGTCCGTCATTTGCATTCTTCTCCGGTGTTCCGAAAGCAGCAAATACTGTATCTTTGTGTCGGGGGTGTCACTCTCGGTGATATCTCTCATCTCTGTCGGAAAGGCCATCGTTTGATAGAACGTATCGGATTCAGTGAAAATGTCAAGACTTTTGTATTTTGGTGAAACATCAAAGCCATTGAGAATCAGGACAGCTGAACATAGAAAGAACTTGAAATGACAAGAAATAGATAAGTCGATATCGGCTGAACAAATATCATCATCAGGTGGTACACACATGGTCGAGTGGAATTACATCAATTACAGAACAGAATGGAACGAAAAGAAAACTCGAGGAGGCTACTCGCAATTCGTTAAACTGAAATGAAGGAATCGCAACTTGTTCGTTGAGTGTGGATTGATGTTGTCTTGTATTGACAGCTTTGAAAATACTTTCCGCACTAGTGCGCAATTTCTCTAGGTCCTAAAAATACCCCAATTAGTTGGCTGCTTAGTGCAGCTAATGTTCCGGACGTAGTGAAAATATTCAAAGAGATAACGAATAATTTGGATTTTGTGACAAGGTATCAAATTGAAAAACGGTAATATTTTCCCAGAAGTATTGTTAATCAATTCGGTAAAAATCTCATTCCTACGAAAAACCTGAACTATATCTATTTTGCAAGAAAAATTACGGATTTTGATATGTCACTATAAACGATTGGCCTAACTTTACAACAAATTTACCAAAGACATTATAACTAATGGACTGGCCCTGAGAGAGAGGATTGCTGAATGAGCAAGATGGAATACTTCAAGTCTAGTTGATGGTTCCTTTTCATGAAAATATCTCGCTGCCAGAATCTCTACTCTCCTTGTCTGATTGGTTACTCGAGTTGGTGAATTTCTCTCACTCCACCAATGAAAAAAGGATGAGAGCAGCCGAAGCAAATTTGAAATGTTTGACATATTGTATGTCACCATGACATTATTTGAATTCCTGTCAAATTTGAAACGTTTGTTCTTCAAATCACTTCGAATTCGGTTACTGCTTCTGAAGTGTGTGTTACTCAATCCTTAAACAGAAATGGGTGGTGGCACTCAAAAAAAGTAATTACAATCCTTCTGAAACCGCAGTGATTCGTAACGATCATTTCAGTGAAGAGGATTACTTTGTTAAATCTTTCGGAACTTAAGTTCTAAAAAATAATGTTGTCCCATCGCTTTTTGATTTGCCTGGTTCTTTATTGAAAAAAATACGAAAGAAGAGACTGGTGACTGAAGGTGGGTTATTTTTATCTCAAGAATTTTAGTTGAGAAGCGTCCCAATGCGAAGTATTTCGAAATCAATATAATTTATGTAACAGCAAACAGACTTTCAGATATGATTTGAATACACGAATCCTTACACAAATAAATACTGATCATGAACGCCTATTCGGCGTTTCAGGAATCCCCCTTGTATGTGGATTGAAGAAAGATAGCTTGTGAAGGATGGAATACTTCAAGTCTAAGCTGAAGTCATCTTTCTCCTATTCACTTGTGAAAATGGAGTCCTTCTCTCTCTATGTATTCCACATCGTGTCATATGGAAAACTATCATAAAGGCCAGTCCATTGGTTATAATGTCTATGAAATTCACCAACTGTCTCTCTTTTAGATATCCGTGCCATTCGCCATTTAAAGTTCATGCTTGGAACTCAATCGTGTTTCAATACACAAGAGAAAGTAAAATTCGATTTCTCAAATACAAAATAACGAGTGAATCTGATAAAAAGGCAAGGTACTATCTGGGTGATAATGGATTTCGTGAATGTCGTCCATTTCTTTATTTAACGTCGGCCTATTACCGCTACCAAGGCCAATCATCGACGCCGGTGAGCACACTTCCCCCAATCGGAAATTTTGCCGAACCCTCCGGTATTCCAACCAGAGGTAGGGATCTTTAACGAGCTCAACATCCATGGACTCGGGACCGACGGCTTTACGTCCCCTCCGAAGGACGGCATATCCTCAATATATCTTGTGCTCATTGGTATATTGCCTGTGAGCTATGATATTCTATTTCGCTGCAGCTGTACGGGTTTTCGACACGGTATTTCCCTGCATGGTCACCCATCCAAGTACTAACCGCGCTCGGCGTTGCTTAACTTCAGATATCGAATGACTGTCAGTAAACCTGAAAAGCTGGGCCATGCCCATGTCATCCATTTACTGCTGTTGAACGAAAACATATTGGTAATGTATCCATGTAAAACAAATGATTGACGAAAATATGTCTAAACAAATACCCAAAATCCCTGTAATCTTCTTGCCAAAGAGGTATTTTCATACGAAAATTGATTTTACCTTCACCTGTTGGATTATGTGTTAGGAGAAGAGTCCAAATGGTATCGAATCCATTCCAATGGAATTGAAACATTTAGGGAAATCTTGAAGTATCAATATCCAATATCAGTTATATCTGATATTTTCATTTCTGAAAATGAAGTTGATTTTCCTCTGGATCACGTAGAGAAAACAATGAAGAAATCACCTAATTAGAACCTTCGGTGAGAAATTGTTGTGAAAATTATTTATCATCAGTTCTTTCAGTTGAAAGTGAGCATCATTCTAAAAAAAATTGTTCTTAAATTGTTCGTTCCGTTAACCAGCTGACGAACGTCAACCCTCAGAAGTCGAAACTTGTGCGAGCAATGGATCAACGAGGCCTAACCTTTCAACGTGCGATTACACAGCATTCTATTCATATTTCTCTAGACCACTCTGTGTTGACATAACTGTGGAAAATTCAAATTACGGAAATGTTAATGTGAATTATTTCTAAGTTTTCCTTGAATTCGCCATCTTGTAGTTATTTATGACGTTTTCGGCGCTTGAAAGTTCAATAATTAAACACGTCACTGAATATAAATGGCGCAATCAGTTCGTCCCCTTTTCGGTCCACAATGACCCAGTTTCACACGAGATCTATTGATTAATTAGTCTCCGAATGCTGGGGACACAAAGGAACATTCGGAACGTGATGTATTCCATTTCAACAGTAGTTATTGAAAGCGCTCTAGTGCTCCAGGAAATTGTTCGATAGAGTGAAAATAACGCAAAAGCGTTTGGATTCGATCTGAAGGTCGACGAAACATTTTGAATCGATTGAGTAATATTGAGCACGAACACCTGGTTTGAAAATATGAAGCTCATACAATCACCTCACTTGAATTGTTATTGAATTATCAAATATTTTATAGAATAAGAAATATTGATGAAAGAACTTGCAGAAGGTATTCTGGAAATATATAGTGGTAAAACCTCTATGATTATGTTATATCCTCAATCGAAAATCAAAGCATTTCAAGGATTTGTTTGAAAATTTTTATATTATTCTAGATTAAATAAAAGCAATATTATTATTATTATTATTTTCTTTGGAATTTTGGTCAATAACAGGCAAACCAATGAGATAAATTGTATACATTGAATTCTCCATGATAGTCATAATTCTGAGTTTTTGGGGGAGAATAATGAGTTGTGTACCATCGATAAATCCATATTCATTACTAGTACCAACTATTAGATAGATAGATTTATCAACGACGTAATACATTTTTACGTGTATTTGTAGCATAAATCGAGGTATTTACAACGAATCGATCCTAAAATGATTCAAAATGTAACAATTGTCCAGAACTCATGAGAAGAAAGATGTGGTGAGGATACTGCTGTTACATATTCCTCAACTGAGTAAGAGCAGTTATCTAGGAGCTAGCTTTTTACAGTAGCTTTGGAAGTCTATCAACTTATGGCATTTTATTCTTCAGGAATTATGTTATATAAAGATTTTGATGTCCAGAGATTTTTTCCCTTAGCACCTCTCTTTGAGTGGGAGAGAAGATCAGACTGTGTTTTTCATAACCTAGCATTATGAACAAATTCCGAACGTTATTTTCTCGAACACTAGAATTAATTTTCAACATATTATTCACTTTTTCTACGTTTATGCTAACAACAAAACTCAATTGTACAATATTTTGTGATAAAACTGCTTCTTTTATTGTAGTAGCGCAACAATATTTTTATTGCGCTACAGCAAAGGATGTACTGCAAATTCCCATGGAGATTTAAAAAGCCCAAAAATCACGTATTGAATAAGTTTGATGAGACCCAATTACTGTTATCTATAGCAAGTGAAAATAAAATTGGTGAATCGAAATATTTTCAATAATTTTCGGAGCCTTGTTATGTTGCTGTCCAGTTATTCAGTTGGATCAATCTAGGATTTGAGAACTACTACCTCGAGACGCAAGGTTAATTAAGTAACATCTGTGAAAAATTTTGAATTTTCATTGGACGAAAAACAATAAAATCAGTTATATAGGTACCAAAGAGACCAAGCCAATAATATGAAGACAGACTTTGCCACCATAAGGAAACCAATTCAAAGATGCGGCTGACGTGAAAATTATTAGCAATTATTTGGTGGAACCACTTGTTTCGCGAAATGATGAGAGAGTCATTATATCCACCTGAGCTTTTTATGGAGCTATCTATTTGGAACTGATATATTTTTGCAAAGATTCAGATAGGTCTGAGATCAGTGAATTGGTAGAAATTATCTATAGAAGAGAATCGTCGACCAAGATATGCAAACCGCTTGTAACAGAAGAGATTATGTTGTATTAACAAATTCATTGGAAATACATATACTTCTTTTGGCGACATATCGAAATCTAGTCTGTTTCCTTTTTCGAGCCTTTATTGAGCTTATTCATGACTTATTCATCAATAGCTAAACCTTGTGTTGATTTTGACACAACCTACTTCGAAATGAATCTCCCAGTTCAACTTCCGTTTTCAAAAGAGGCATTCAACATTGTTCCATACTTAATGAACGAGTAGCAATCTCTAAATTTCCGTTTAACAACATGCAAGTAGTCTCTTTGAGTTTTCTTTTTGTTCCATTCTGTTCTGTCAAACGTGAATTGATGTTATTCCACTTGATTATGTGTGTACCATTTGTTGAAGATGGGTTTTCATCTAATTTCGACTCATTTATCTCTAGTCTTCTTAGGGCTTTTTATATTCAGTTGTTCTTATTCTTGATGGGCTTGATGTTTCACCA
Source organism: Zygogramma bicolorata (assembly GCA_032362365.1). Lineage (NCBI taxonomy): Eukaryota > Metazoa > Arthropoda > Insecta > Coleoptera > Chrysomelidae > Zygogramma > Zygogramma bicolorata. Next base: position 1,407,566 of record JAVJAQ010001645.1, on the reverse strand, counting down.
GTATAAACATTGCCACATACACAGGGGAAACTATAAACACAATTTTCTGAATATTGAAAATATCACAGTTTCCTGTACCATTTTCAATGACAAAACCGCGACACGTATTCCGCTATACAATAGCTATTGTATAGAGAAACACGTGTCGCGGTTTTGTAAGCACATTGTCAGTGAAAATCGTACAGGAAACTGTGATATTTTCGTAAATATGGATTTTCATTAAGTATCTGCCAGTTCAATTCAAGTTCAATTCAATTATGTTGGTATCATCAGAACAGCATGCACTAGTCAATAATAGTGAATATATATTACAAACTGAACAGATGATAGTCATCGTGACTTACTGCGTCGAATTGAATCATTTTTCAGTCACTTATTCTTGCGTAATGTTTGGAATGTTCTTTTTTAATAGGTCTTCGAACAATGAAGTGGAGATCACTTAGTTAAAGTCTACGATCTCAATTCAAAAGTCCAGGGCGATGCCTATACCAGATACTAGAATATATTTGTAGTATCATAGTCCAACATGCTATTATATCCATTACTGTTATTTCCATGTGTACACGGTCGTGTCTTTGTCCACTGGGTCATGTTGTTCGGCATTCATAACGTATCCCAATAAGTATCACTACTTTTATTCGGGTTTGAAGGCCGTCGTTGTTTGGAATTTCTTCCTGACGTTTCGCTGGCTCGAGTGGCTAGCTTCTTCAGAGGTTCATTCATCTTGGAATTCACTCCGATGACTGGAGATTGTTTCTTCGCAAGTTGTATTTACGCCGATTCAGGTAGTTTGCGGTGCTAATTATTCCATTCGGATTCGGGGAATTGTCATTAATATTGATTACCTTGTTTACCTCATGTGGGTTCGGAGAATAATCATCATTATTATCTGAAGAACTACCTGCAGTTATTATCGATTTTCTTAAAATGGGATTCCATATTCGGTTGAGGTTGACAGCTTCTTCTTTTTTCCTGTTGAAATTATCCGTGTGTTTGTGGATTTCTATTGCCTCCCGTACCAGAAGAAGAAGAAGAAGCTGTCAACCTCAACCGAATATGGAATCCCATTTCAAGAAAATCGATAATAACTGCAGGTAGTTCTTCAGATAATAATGATGATTATTCTCCGAACCCACATGAGGTAAACAAGGTAATCAATATTAATGACAATTCCCCGAATCCGAATGGAATAATTAGCACCGCAATCTACCTGAATCGGCATAAATACAACTTGCGAAGAAACAATCTCCAGTCATCGGAGTGAATTCCAAGATGATTGAACCTCTGAAGAAGCTAGCCACTCGAGCCAGCGAAACGTCAGGAAGAAATTCCAAAAAACGACGGCCTTCAAACCCGAACAAAAGTAGTGATACTGAAAACCTCGGCCGCGGCCTATCAAAAAAATTATAAGAACTAATATATATATATATATGAAAATACATATCGTTAACTTTTTGGAAACTAAATCAGTTTCTATTCTCGAAACTTATATGCAAATTCCTGTTCAAATGCAAATATATATTGTTGGCATTCTTCGTAATTGACATTTGTCAAAAATTTTAAATTTTTCATTAGGCGCACCAACTTTTCGGGGTAGATTGAAAATCTGCCCTTCTACACTTGTATAGATTCCAATATTAATTTTTATTTTTTCAGATTGTGGTAGGTTACAAACCCAAAAAACTTTGTATCAAAGGTCACACAATTGTATCCGATTATAAGGAAACCCAGCAAATTGAACATCACCAGCAAATCTCCGAGCTCTTGTCATCCTCCCGTTTGGTGTGATGGATGAATCGTTGGAAACGTTGTTTACTAAATTTTCAGCGCTCGACGAACATATTTGATTGATGTTTAATTTCGAATGGTTCGCAGTAATATCGGAACGCTACAGTGCACACAAAATAATGATTTATCAAATTGTAACAACCTCGTTTTCGATCGAAAGCTTGTCATGTACCAATTAGAGGAACATTTCGATATTTATTTATCGTTAGCTGTTGTAAGCACTTCGATGACAAAATCATTTTCATGAAATATTTTGTCAGAGTTATCGGGATATTTCAGTGGGTAGTATTTTTTGTTTTATCCGGCACATGACAGTTATAACTGTCATGGCTGATGTTATTTCAGACAAGTAAACTATCAAATAACGCACCAGTGTGTTTTAATCCATAATTCACTAGTGAGTTATGGATTATAACTCACATTCAAATAAAAAGTAGTGTTCCATTTCTGTAAATCTTCTGATATTGCTGAAAAGCGACGACAGATTAGAACCTTGCATTTTTTCTGCAATTTGTATTTTGTTATACACCGATTCCTCTAGGTATCCTTCTGCTACCGTTGAGGACTTCCATCCCCATGACGCTCCAAAGTAGTTATGTGTACAGCTTCTGCATTGGCCAAAAGAGTAGCCGAAGACCTCCTCAGGGTGTAGAGCGCCGGTTCTTCAAATTTCAAAAACATTGCAATTCTTAAAGATATCTTCGACAACGTGTTTATTCCTACACATTGGCTAGTACACCACCTCCCATTTTTGTAAAAAACATAAAAGCGGCAAGAACTAGTAGTATTCTTCGGTCTCAAAAAGATGTATTTTTTACATAAATTGATCGGGTTGACTGTTAATCCTTCTTCAAGTAAGTATAGTGAAACTACTCGATTTCTTGGTTTTAGTGGCTGGCAAAACGACGTGAAAATATTTTACTTTAAATTGAATATTTTCTATTATCAAATTAACCAATTCATCGTATCTACAAGCACCATTATCAAAGCCACTTTCATTAACAAGTACTCGGGAGCTTCGTTCAAAAACTTCTCTATTTCAGGTCGTTCGAATGTCTTCGACTTCTTCGGTTTTTATCCCTGTGATTTGCTTTTCGAAAAGCTCGTTAGTTTGTCATAATTTGAAATGTCGATTTTGTCATAAAGGTGAATAGTCGAGCGAAGCATCGAGTAGGTATTTGGTCTATAGCGACGATGGGGCTATTTTTTGCAAATGTAAAACATAACCCAATAGAACATTTTCGTCCAAACCTTTTATCTTTCCCGAATTCATTCAAGACACGAACAATTTGTACTCCTTATCGCAGGCATCTCGCGACTTTTCTCACAAAATCTGCATCACTGTTTCTTCTGCTTCCTTAAGGATATCCTCAGGAACGTAAATTTCATTAATTTCTTCCATTTCATTTGAGTCTTTTCTCTCCAGAAAAACTCCCCTTTTCTTCAACAAAAACTGACAAGCGTCAACATTCATTTAAATTTTTGTTAACAATGGACCATGCCCGTGGCAACCAAACAAACAATATATACTGTGACCAAATTGTAACAAAGTCACTGTCAAGTTATTCTGACATTTATAGGTTACTGATACACAAGTAGCCTTGATTTGATCCCAAAACTTATTATTATCCCATGATAAAAACATGTATGCCACTTGTGTGTTGTCACTTGATAATATATATGAATTTTTCTCGCGTGACTTATTTTCAAAATAACACACTAGTACCATAAATAAGTATTATATAGATTTCTCAATTCGATACAAAAATACAAATTTTCTATAAAATGAGTTGAATAATGAGCAAAAACCTTTATTGATATGTGTGTAAAGAATCTGAAATAGCAACTCTCCTGTTTTATGACTTGACAAACGCTGAATCACATTCATAGTCACTTTTTCTTGCACAATTCCAATACCAAGCACACAATCCTTCTATTCAGAAGATAACGTTCATATGATATTTCTACACGAATAGAGAGTAGTTTGGATACAACTCCATTCATCAGGATAACATTCCATTGGAATCTCTCTTGCTCAGGGATCTCCTTTTAAGAGAACAGCTGAACTTTTGGAACTCCTTGAAGAAGGTTTTTCCTGAGGCTCAAAAACTTGAGAAATTTAAATCCAAGCACAAACAAACCTCCTTTTCCTAGAGAGAACCATCTCTTGAACTCATCAGTGCGTATATAACCATAACTATCTAACCAGAAAATACATAGTACATTTTCAAAAAATCTATTTTGAGCCAACCCGCTTTGAATACACTGGCATGTCTTTTGGATAAAAAAATATTTGGACATAGTCTTGCTGTCAAATCACTGAAGTTCAATGATAAAATAAATCACTTATCGAATTATGACAATCTGAAAAGAAACATTTTTCATTCAGTATTCCTAATGTTCAAGTAAGCAACCTGTTTGTTGTTTTGTTGATGATTTGGTTTACGGTCGAAAATAATGATATTTTTCTACAGTCAGTATTTTTCACGGTTATTATTCATTGGAATAACGCCAATAATTTCATGTTGAGAGATAGACAAGTGTTCGTCTGTAATCAGAATTTTCGATCATGAAATTCCACTGATTTTAACGATTTTTATGTAATTTGGAAGAGACCTCATATTCTATGTCCCCAGAACTCGCTGTTTTCATCATCTAGCCACCATATCTCCCCTTCCTTCGAACAAAAACATTTTCACATTATAAACAATGTTCACAACTCCACATTTTCCCGAATCTAATCGTCCCGTCCATCTCGACACGAAACTCACAGGACATAACTTCTCATTGTTCCCAAGTTGTAGCACGTCGCTGTATTATTTTGACCAAAAAACATACATTCCCGTAGAATCTCCCCTGAAAAAAGTTACGCCCGCTCGCTATCTCTCCAAACCGAAGTTGAACACAAAGTTGTCGCTCAACAAAGGCTGCAAGAACGGCCATTAACTCCTAAACTCCGTTACTCGCTGTTCTACCGACGTGAATGTATTGTATTTCGTGGTTTTATTGCTGCCATATATTTCAGTTGCACCCGAAGTCTGAGCTTCTGTTCCGCTCACTTGATTAATCTTCTACTCCACTTGTTGAGTCGCAGGTTGTGGAATCGATAAAGTTATTTGGATGCTAATAGTCTGAGAAAAGGGGTCTGGTATCAGCCACAAGATCAGGAAAATGGCGCTATGAGGAATGACTGGGAATTTATTGAGCAGCTGGCTTGCTGGATTCTCAAAATTTGTTTACTGACTTTCTTCTTGGAGTTAGCATGATGTTAGAAATATACTGGAATGTTTATTGAACATCAGGAGAACTGAATATCTAACGGCACTTGGAAACGGAGCTCAAATCTATCATGATTGCAGTTATTGGGGGCTTGTGGTTTGATTGTTTTTTTCCAGAGAGAATCCGTGAAGAGCACTGTCCAAGGAGCATTGAGGTTCATAAACACGAGTAGTTTCCTCAGCTGCCTTTGTCAAAAGGCCAGAAAATCCTCATCCAAGTTTTTTCTGCAGCCTTTTGATTATTCGTTATTGAACACAAACCCCTCTGTGAGGGAGTCGGTTACAAATGAAGAATTCCCTTCTTTATTCTTCAATCAACTCAAATATCCTTTTATGATAACTCGACATTTCATGAACTTTTGGTATTTCTCATACTGAACTTTTCTCTTCAATATACATGTTGCCTGGCTGTTATCAGTTTAATAAGTGATTTTCGCATATCACCAATGTCAGATCGATCGCCGAGGGTGCTTCCCAGAAACTTGGATTTTTATTTTGTGAGAAGAAATACTTCACGTCTTGTCAGCTTCTGATGATCTACAAGGCACAGATACGGTCTGTCTTGGAATATAGTTCTCATATATGGGGCTCGGCGGCACCAAAACATTCATCGAAACTTCTTGATTCTATTCAGAGAAAGGCAATTGGTGGTTCTTCGCTCACAGACTCGCTCACTTCATTGGAAAATCGTAGAATGGTCGGAGACTTGTCTCTCTTCTATAGATATCCGCACGAGCGGTACTCTTCTGAATTGTTATCAATCTTACCACCCTTGAAATGATTTTCACGGATGACTCGACAGAATCCCAAACCCTCTTGCTCAGGGATCTCTTTTCAATAGAACAGCTGAACTTTTGAACTCCTTGCAGAAAGAGGCATACAAACTTCAAAAATTCATAGTGAATGTTAATTGGTATCTCCTGTCCCTTGATTCACGCGGTGTTCGTCAACGTAATCACTTTCGTGTGAAAGTGTATATAAATATATATATATATATATATATATATATATATATATATATATATATATATATATATATATATATATATTGTTCTAAAATTTGTTCTGAATTGTTCGTTCCGTTAACCAGCTGACGAACGTCAACCCTCAGAAGTCGAAACTTGTGCGAGCAATGGATCAACGAGGCCTTGACTTACTATATCCCTTAACCATATATATATATATATATATATATATATATATATATATATATATATATATATATATATATATATATATATATATATATATATATATATATATATATATATATATGATGAGTTGTTTTTTCGGGTTTCATTCCGTGTTCTGTGGTTTTGATCCTCTGAAACTCAAGACATCACCTAGAAGATGGCAAATGAGTCTTTGCCGAAACGTTGTGAGAATTATTCTTCAGAGGAAACAACTCATCATACTTCGTCCGTGAGAATCTTCATGGTAACACATATATATATATATATATATATATATATATATATATATATATGTAGAAATTGATGTTTTCACGGATCTTCGATATACAAGATGAATTTTTCTGGGTTTTTATCCGTTAGGTATTTTCTGATTTGTTCGACGTTTCGAATTCCATTTTGAATTCATTTTCAAGAACTGTGAGACGAATATCTGTCCATACCGTCCTGGTCAATCACTCCCCTTACGAAGCAACCAAGCAAGAGCTAGCAAAGACTTCAATTGTCTGTTCTCCACGGAAACCGGTATTTATAATGACTCTCCTCAGTCATTATCCGACTGCGTCCGATATTAAGGCTGCATCCTGCCCATCCAGGTATTATGTAGAAATTGATGTTTTCACGGATCTTCGATATACAAGATGAATTTTTCTGGGTTTTTATCCGTTAGGTATTTTCTGATTTGTTCGACGTTTCGAATTCCATTTTGAATTCATTTTCAAGAACTGTGAGACGAATATCTGTCCATACCGTCCTGGTCAATCACTCCCCTTACGAAGCAACCAAGCAAGAGCTAGCAAAGACTTCAATTGTCTGTTCTCCACGGAAACCGGTATTTATAATGACTCTCCTCAGTCATTATCCGACTGCGTCCGATATTAAGGCTGCATCCTGCCCATCCAGGTATTATGTAGAAATTGATGTTTTCACGGATCTTCGATATACAAGATGAATTTTTCTGGGTTTTTATCCGTTAGGTATTTTCTGATTTGTTCGACGTTTCGAATTCCATTTTGAATTCATTTTCAAGAACTGTGAGACGAATATCTGTCCATACCGTCCTGGTCAATCACTCCCCTTACGAAGCAACCAAGCAAGAGCTAGCAAAGACTTCGAAGATCCGTGAAAACATCAATTTCTACATAATACCTGGATGGGCAGGATGCAGCCTTAATATCGGACGCAGTCGGATAATGACTGAGGAGAGTCATTATAAATACCGGTTTCCGTGGAGAACAGACAATTGAAGTCTTTGCTAGCTCTTGCTTGGTTGCTTCGTAAGGGGAGTGATTGACCAGGACGGTATGGACAGATATTCGTCTCACAGTTCTTGAAAATGAATTCAAAATGGAATTCGAAACGTCGAACAAATCAGAAAATACCTAACGGATAAAAACCCAGAAAAATTCATCTTGTATATCGAAGATCCGTGAAAACATCAATTTCTACATAATACCTGGATGGGCAGGATGCAGCCTTAATATCGGACGCAGTCGGATAATGACTGAGGAGAGTCATTATAAATACCGGTTTCCGTGGAGAACAGACAATTGAAGTCTTTGCTAGCTCTTGCTTGGTTGCTTCGTAAGGGGAGTGATTGACCAGGACGGTATGGACAGATATTCGTCTCACAGTTCTTGAAAATGAATTCAAAATGGAATTCGAAACGTCGAACAAATCAGAAAATACCTAACGGATAAAAACCCAGAAAAATTCATCTTGTATATCGAAGATCCGTGAAAACATCAATTTCTACATAATACCTGGATGGGCAGGATGCAGCCTTAATATCGGACGCAGTCGGATAATGACTGAGGAGAGTCATTATAAATACCGGTTTCCGTGGAGAACAGACAATTGAAGTCTTTGCTAGCTCTTGCTTGGTTGCTTCGTAAGGGGAGTGATTGACCAGGACGGTATGGACAGATATTCGTCTCACAGTTCTTGAAAATGAATTCAAAATGGAATTCGAAACGTCGAACAAATCAGAAAATACCTAACGGATAAAAACCCAGAAAAATTCATCTTGTATATCGAAGATCCGTGAAAACATCAATTTCTACATAATACCTGGATGGGCAGGATGCAGCCTTAATATCGGACGCAGTCGGATAATGACTGAGGAGAGTCATTATAAATACCGGTTTCCGTGGAGAACAGACAATTGAAGTCTTTGCTAGCTCTTGCTTGGTTGCTTCGTAAGGGGAGTGATTGACCAGGACGGTATGGACAGATATTCGTCTCACAGTTCTTGAAAATGAATTCAAAATGGAATTCGAAACGTCGAACAAATCAGAAAATACCTAACGGATAAAAACCCAGAAAAATTCATCTTGTATATCGAAGATCCGTGAAAACATCAATTTCTACATAATACCTGGATGGGCAGGATGCAGCCTTAATATCGGACGCAGTCGGATAATGACTGAGGAGAGTCATTATAAATACCGGTTTCCGTGGAGAACAGACAATTGAAGTCTTTGCTAGCTCTTGCTTGGTTGCTTCGTAAGGGGAGTGATTGACCAGGACGGTATGGACAGATATTCGTCTCACAGTTCTTGAAAATGAATTCAAAATGGAATTCGAAACGTCGAACAAATCAGAAAATACCTAACGGATAAAAACCCAGAAAAATTCATCTTGTATATATATATATATATATATATATATATATATATATATATATATATATATATATATATATATATATATATATATATATAGGAAAATAGTATTCGATTTGACTATATTGATCAGGATAAAGGTTTCTTCTATATTTGGGTATTGTAGTCAATTGGAGGGCTTCAGTAAATCAGTACTATTTTCTGAGTATTCTAGCTTGCTTTCGGAAAATTTATTTCCTTTTCAAGAACGTCTACAAAGTAAATGGGTTTGAAAGTACACAATATAGATAGTAGAACTCAGCAGACCATGTTTTTTCTAAAGATCACATAATGGATTATGAAATTACAAAAATTCTAACGGTTGAACAAAACAAAATTAAGAGGTTATTTCTCTAAATGGTACATATAAGTAAATGTCCAAACACTTTGAATGAAAAATCAGCGATTCAAAATTCAAGCAAAATTTACAATTATATTTTAACTTTCGATCAATGATTTGTATTTTGAAGACCTAATTCAGTTGATATTCTTCACAACTCAACATACTATACATGTCCAAATATTCATTTCATATTTTTAACAAGCAGTCTGACAAATGTCAATATTTCACTGACAATTTTACAACTTCTTTTCACAATGTTCTTCTTATGTATTTTATTTGGCCAGTTTATTTTATAATCTAACTCTGGTGAGTTCTACTATCTATATTGTATTACTTCTAAACCCATTTACTTTGTAGACATTCTTGAAAAAGGAAATAAATTTTCCGAAAGCTAGAATACTCAGACAATAGTACTCATTTACTTAAGCCCTCCAATCTACTACAATACCCATATAGAAGAAACCTATATATATATATATATATATATATATATATATTTCTATATACATATTTATACATATATATGACGAATTAAAAAATTATATACATTCGAGAAATCACGCTTGTTTTACAGAATGGAAGTGTTCCCAACCAGTTACATAAAAGCAATTCCATTCTGAGACACCTTCCGTTTGTTCACGATCAGTCCCCCTAGTTCTACTTTCACATCAAACATATATTTTTCTCCGAGTAATTTCACGACAAACCGCAGACGACAAATCTCGCTCATAATACTTTCGACCGAAAAAGCTTTGAAAAATGATCTCCGACGTTATCCGCGTGTGGAATCCGTAGAACAGGAATCGCGAAATGCGAATGAACATCGAAAGATAGAAGATCATCGAAGCGTGTTCCACGATACGACATCGAAATAAATTGACATGGACTCTCGATTGGATCGGCACTCATTTCGTTCGGGGATTCGTTCATTATTCCACTTGGGTTTGGGAACATCCGACATGAATAAATCACCAAGTGATTTGATCTGATGAAAATAATCGACGAGAGAGTCTTCCATCGCCCATCAAGAGTTTCAGTTCAGTAATAGCCATTCATTTGAATATGAAAAAGTTACGTTTTGTATACAGAACACGATTTCTGTGAAACGAGCCTAGCGATATCTCGCAAAGTATCGTAAGTTATACAGGGTGTAACTGAATAAATGTAAAACATTCAAGGAGGTGATTCCTCATCGAAAAAAGATAGGATCTTCCATATAAAGAAACTTCATTGGAGCATCCCCTGTTAAGATACAGCTCCTTAAAGGGGGTACATAAAATTTGTATAACAATTTTCCTCACAAGCACTAAGAAAGTTACAATATTGAAATCAACCTGACGTTTTGTACTACCAAAAAAACACCTAGCACTATCGCTAATAGCGACCCACTAGATAGATTAGTTTCGTATTTTCACATTTATGACGATGTATCTCTGTGGTTGTTCTTAAATAATTTTTTGCTGTGAACTGGTTTATTTTGGGCAAAAAACCCAAGAGACATTTTTTGTTTAGAATGAAACAGGCTATCGAAAATAAATTTTTAAATGGTAAACAAATAATAAAAAAAAGTTACATCGGAAATGAATTTTAGGGGTTGCGTTTTCCACCTCTTACAACCATGGGCTAAACCAAATAAATTACTGGCAGGAACAAAACGTCAGGTTGATTTCAATATTGTTGTTCAATATTGTGGAAAGTGTTACTTTGCCTCCCGACGCGTAGCGGAGGGCAGTAATCAGTCAAGGATGGAAAAGGCACTCCACCTCCCCCAAATAACAAGTCATTTTCAAATATTTCATTCATGAAAGTAAAAAACAAAATGTATTGAAGAACTAAAACTGGGAATTAGGTACAGTTAAACGCATGCTCCTGGAGTTTCGAAAATGAGATATTCACAATTATTGTTGCTAAATGTAAGGAATCGCAATGATATAATAAGTGTACTTACATTCAGGAAGATACTCCATTTCGCGAAATTGAAATAACTCAATTATACTTGAATATATATACAGCTTGTCCAATCCATCTTGGCACAGAGCTAACAACGTATATGCCCAGCAATCCCTGTGAAGTATACTAAGATGAAAAAACACCTATTATATGTGTTCACTGTGTTAACATTTATTCCAAGAAGGTGTTTTTTCTTTCGTCGTGGTCTACACTACCAGTGTGCAACTTGAAAAGTATCTGGGATTGTGCCAAGATGGATTGGATAAGCTGTAACTTTGAACACAACGATATTTTTCTAGCGTAGCACACGTCCGAATATACCTACTCGCAACACCTGCAACCTATCGACCCTTGAAAGGGTTCTCCGAAATACCCCTCTACCTGAGCCCATAGGTGAAATTTCTTGAATATAAACTTAATTTTTTGGTCAACCACAGATTACAGGGCCAATTTACACATCTCTGTTTTAGTGTCTGTCCTCATTTCATTTCAAAACAGAGTTGATATAAGACGTACATATAGGTGCATCTGAAGAACTAAGTTTGTTCCAGTCTTTCCTTCAATCTTATATATTGTGCCCAGGCAACATATGATCGATCACCACCTAATTTCTTGGAATAGAGTGTGGTACTAACTGTCATAAGGATATAGGACCAGAACTAAACTGAACCCCAATAAACATGTTCAGTTCAGAAATGAGCCCTCAAAAAAACTATAGAAGTAATCCCAATTTCAAATTTATATTCATTTCAGGTTCGCCCGATTCGAAAAATAACGAATTCCCTGCAATCATTGAGGAAAATGAGTATCACGGGAAAATATCAACGCCCTAAACGACCAGTATTGCAATGAAACAACAAGGCCCACAAGAGGCCCACGAATAATACATATCCGTTTTTTTAAAAAACAATAATAGAGATCGTGAAGTTTCAAGTTGCTCGTGAATTAAGATGTGGCTCAATATTATATTTTCATTAGGGCGGGTACTTTATGACCCGATCAACAGTCCGTTGAAATAATCGGTGCTTAGGTTGTGCTTCCACTCTAGCAAATGATAGGATGTGGTGTCCATTCTCAGCACCGATTATTTTAACGGTCTTTTAATCAGGACGCAAAGTAACCACCCATAGTCTGCTAAATTGCTCTAGTGCCGAATTTGAACGTTACATTTTGTTTACTTCTGCTTGAAGTGGGTAAGTGACATGTTATGTCATAGTAGTATATTATGTAACGATCATGAAATGATGGTTATTGATAAATCAACCGGGACACGAAACGAGCAGAAGGTGAGGTTCGTATGGTTTATTCGAGTATATTGATAACCATTACGTGAGAGTTGCATACGCTATTTATTCTTCACTTAATAAATGATGAAGAACTACGAATATATACTTGAATTTGTATTGTGGGCTCCACTGACCTGAAAGTGGTGAAAATATCAACATTCATTTAATTATTGCTAGTCCCAATGGAGTATTGGGAATGTTGATATCATTCTGACCGAATTTTCAAGGTAGCATTCCGTCACTGAATTTGATTTCCAATTGACAAAAACTGTGTATCGTAGTGAAAAATCTTTATCATAATGATCTAATTATGAAACAGATTGTGGGCATATAAGTGTATTATTATAGTAGGAGTGTAGAAAGACTTCGCGTACGCACGAACAAAGCCTATTTTCTCGACTCTTACTGAAATATACTATGAAATGTGCTTGTTGAAACCTAGTTTCAGGTTGAGAAGTGACCAATTGTTGATCCGGGAGAAGACGAGGTAGGAAATAGATTTTCGAACCTGTTTTGAAATTCTCCGACCTCTTCGACTGTCTTCCGAAACGTCATTCCACTCATCGGAATTCACAGGGTGTTTAGGTCTAAGTTAACTGACATGTTAACCATCCACGACATAATATTCTAGCTATCACCCACATCCTTCTTCAAAACTCCAGTTCTGTTCAATGATTGAAACCACACTTATTCTTCAATAATAAAAAGTTACCTCCTACAGATATTTTCCTGAGTAAGATATCTGTCTCTCATCAAGGCTAGTCCATTTTAATTGTTGAAAATTCTGCCAATATTTCAATGAGAGCCTATCTGCAGTAATCCTCGTGAAACAACTGAGATTCGTGAAATATCATCTGTATGCCAAAAGCATCCGTCAAACCGAAACCAAAATAAACATACATGTACAAATTACCTTCGTTTATGAAGGTGAATAACATTCACCCATAATGACAAGTGACATTTAATGAGAGAATCATGAAATTTGTCCATTTGCAACGCCGGCTTGAAACACAAAATGTATTAAAATTGGTCTGGCAGATAATGATTTCGGGTTCATTTTATGAAATCATTTCTAATAAGTGTAAAATAATATACAAAGCTTGGCAGGAGAAATTGGAACCAATACCACTCAAAGAGAATGGAATTTCATTTCCCAGATTTCATTGATCAGTCAATGATGTTTTAATGATCATCAATGACCTAAATATAACTAAACTGCGGTTTTAATATATTATCAATGTGTTATCTGCATCAATATCCATAATACATAATAATTACAGACGGTCAAAGTCATCCCTACCCAAAGTTCACCAATGAGAGCGTACTGAAATATTTCTATTGCTTCTGCTTCAGTGAGTCAGATGAAGACAGCTAATCAATTTGACGCATGCCACTTGAATCTTCTCAGTGTAGTCTCCTATTGTTGGTATATATTCTCAGATTTCAAAGTGTCGATGAAAGTATCACATTTTGATTAAGATCAAATATTTGTTGGGACAAATGTGTTGGGTCACCGATTCGCTTTTGTATAGTAGTTTAATTTTTCTGTGTTCAATGTGAAGTTACAATGACATAATCAAAATTCGAAAGCTGTGAGTAAGATGTCTAGAAACCCTGGTGTATCGACTAATTCCTGTATAATTTTGGGATAAACTTGGCGAAAACTGATTGCTTGATTTCTGAGATTATAAAAACTTCAGATCGCTATTGCAGATGGCGTTCCGTCATGTATAACATGAGGCTTTATTTCCACTAGACAGGAATGTGCAAGCGAATTTTGCAGTACTGTTTAGACTATTTAGATTTTTGAGATTCTGACAGCTGTGACAGCCAATCGAATGCATTTCAGAAAATGCGTGCGTAACGTAAAAATGTACCGTTAACAATCTGTCACTGTTAACTGCTACTTTTCAATGTTTCTATTTCTCAATATCTAAAAAGAAATGACAATATCAGATAGTTTCGAATAAAGTGATATCAACAAAATTTCAAACAAAGATTGACAACAATAACATCAAACTTACTTCAGTCTGGAACCAACACTTGACAGAAATTCTAAACAATATCGAATCAGTAGATGCACCAGGGTTTTCAAGCATCTTAGTTGTGAGAAATGTGAAGTTTGTTTAATCAATCAATGGAATTAAAAATCAGTTATAGTATGGTTAATATCCTCACTGCGACTCCACCATTTTTTATATTTTGCAGCGAGATAACACGAAGTTGATAATAACAAGATAAATATAGTGTGCTCAACCAGATGTAGGCTCAACGAGAAGTGGGTGTGGGTTGGCTGGTTAATAAAATCCAAGAGGTGGCGTTGAAAAATCTCGTATATTCGATTGCTTTAGTTATACGCTACAAAATTTGTGGAGAATGTTAATATCAGAATTCTGAATGACATGGTTAACAATTTAGCAATTCATACATGCACAGAAGGTAAACAATTAATTATAAATCAATATCATACATCAATATAAATGTTTTATGAAGAAAGAAAAGTAGTTTGACTTCATTTCAACAACTGGTACATATGACGAAATAGCCAAGAGCAAAATATTACATGCATAAAAGCAAAAGCAAGTTTAAACGTTCAAATTCATACAGTTAATGCAAGTTACCTACAAAAAATGACCTGCATCGAGTAGTTGACTGATAACGATCAGTTTCTCCCTTTTGCCGAATGGCTCAAACTTTATAACGTAATAATTATGACAATCTAATTTTCAATAGATGTTACTCTGTTCAAAGCTCACGGGGAAGAAGGCCGTAAATCAGCGATAAAGAACACTAGTCAAAAAAAAGTTCAAGAGTTTTTGTATGTGTGAGGATTCGAACTTTTTTTTTTGTACAACGCTCGAAATGAATGCAGATTCAAATTCTTTCTTGAAAATAATCGGTAGGCAACCCACAATTATTGAAACTTTGTTACTGGTTGATATTTATAAAATAATGAGCAGAATTAACCTCGCGTTTCGCCATCTAGTTGTCAAAAGACGAACACAATATTATAAGTTGAAGTTCTTTCAACGCCAAGAAATCTACGATTTTAATAATATTATTGATTTTTGTAAATGTCAAAGTCGAAAAGGCTTTATGAAAATAGTAAATAACACACAGTTTCATCTTATAACAAACAAACAAACAAAAGGTCCAAATTCGAATAAACAGTGAAGTTCGGTTGGGCTTTTTTTGAGAAAAATATACAATTTTATTTGTACGAATTAAAAACTGCTAGGGTGAGGACTTGTTTCGGTACAATAGGAGTTGATAAAAAAAGATTGGGGAACCAAGATAATATACAAATAACCATCAAATGATACACAAATAAGCATCAAATGATTATGTAGGATCTAGTTCAACTCTGACTCACAAAATAATGCGAATTCTCACCTGTAGAAGGAATACTTGAGAATGACAATGTTTTTCACTCAACATTGTCCATACTCATGAGCTATTTTCAACGAGAATTATAAATGGTTGAATTTCGGAACAATTGGACTACAGTTGATAGTTTGCCATCTATCAATGAAATTAAATTTTGAAATAGGCAACCATAGTCAAAAAACTTTTTTTTGCATATATCTCCATATCCGAGAAAACTACAGTTGATTTTTTGATATATTTTTCAATGGAACCCTGAAACAGGCAACTTTGACGGAATTTATTCGATCGTTTTCTCTATAAAGATACTCGAAATGAATAGCTCGGTATAATCTGGCAGTTTGTCGATCTAGAGTTCAGTCTCCAAAGATAACAATTTTCCGTATCTCAGTCCATCATTCACTCCAGCTGAACTGCTGATAGCCTCTCTTAAACCGATGAAACTCATTTGACCAACCAACACTTTCTGCTTCCATAAATCCGAAGTCCAATCTCGTGCCCCAACTCAGGACAAAAAGAAACTTGCCGTCTCAGCTTTCGCTTCCCGAAAACTTTTGATTCGCCTCATTTGTCACTTGGACGGACACAATTAATCGGGTCTGGGAATCATCTGGGGCTCCAAATCAATCGATAGAGCAGATTATTTTGATAACCTCAGAAAAAAATGCCGTGGTCTTGAAATATGCAGCAATAAGTTATTTAGAGCCACAGGAAATGTTGTATGTGAAAAAGCCTGCAGGTATAGACAAATATCTTTTTTTATTATACTAGTTCAGGAAATGAAGCATTTTGGCTCGCAATTTTTCCGTCCACCATGGATTTACCTGAAATTTTCACAGAAGGTAGGGGATAGCTCAAGGATCATTTTCTATATCATCCCGCTGTACGCTAGAGCCTTGGGGGTGGTTGCCGCCCCATCACGGGGGTGGAAATGTTTTATTACATTTCAACTGTAGGAATCGACGGAAAAAGTTATTCTAAGAAAAAAATGCTTCATACGTTTTTTTCGTAAAAGTAATATTTTTTGAGTTATTCGAAGTTGAAAGTAATAGTTTTTTGACGAAAAAATCGACTTTTTAAAATGATTTTTGCGAATAACTCTAAAACTATGCATTTTATCAAAAAAGTGTATAGAGGCAAATTGTAGTTTTTGAAAAAACAAAAACAATGCTTTCTTAATAATTTTCCTACGACACATACGAACTGAGATACAGCAAATTAATGCTTAGCTTTTTTCGTCAAATGTATAAATTGGGAGATTTAAAGCGAAATATAACTAGAAAAATTTGCATTTGTCGAAGAAAGATCATAGAATCTTTTTCGAAGTATTTAATTACAACTTTCAAACAAATGAAAAAATGTCTTCCTGGCATGAAAATTGACCGACTTATGATCAAAATAAGATCGGTACCCGCTTCTGTGAAAACAACCCCCAAAGTACCCCCTAACCAAAATTGATCGCCACTCTTCAGTGATTCTCTTTATATATGTACTATCGATACACCCACGGAGTCTAACCAATTTAAAATGCCTAATTTTAGAAAAATTGGAGTTTAGAGAGAAAACGATTATTTTCATTTTCGTGTTTTTAATTATTTTCTTAAAAATATCTCTCAAAATACTACGATACGAAAAAAACGAATGAGTACTTAATTGTAGTTTTTTTGATGACAAAAATGTTCCTGTATGTAGATTTTTTGTAAAGTAAATATTCGGCGAGATATAGCCGCTTAACACTTATATTTACGATCGAACATCACCTAAGTCAAGCGATTTAAATGTTCCCCATTCAAAATTAAGAGATCATAAGTAATTTCATTCACATAGTCTTATAGCTCTTGAGAAGCTCTACATAATCGCTTCCGAAAAAAATTTTCTATCACCTAAAGTGAAGGAGCTATGCCTAAAAAACCGATAAATTTTTTTTTGAAAAATTTGAATTACCCGCTTCGGAGCGTAGTAATATACAATACCGGTATATTCGGTCGTTATACGTTATATATACTTTTTCTATTAATATTGGAAGACAGAGAAGAAGAAACATCTGCTCGCGTGTGTGAGTGAATATTTCGTTGATTTCTCACCAATGTATTCTGAAGTTCAAAGATATATTATAAAAATTTCAATGTTTTCAAGGGTAGTTTATAAGAAGGGTAGGTTGAAAGATTATGAAATTTCATCCTAAAGCATCAAACAATCATTATTAAACTATTCTTACCCATATTTAGGTTTTTGATGTTATTTTGTAATTTTTAACAATTAGGGGTAGTTTTCACCCCTAAAAAACAAAAAACGTACAACGGCACAATATAGAAAATGTAATAAGCCTAATCCCAAATTTTTGTAGAAATCGATGCTGGATGAAAAAATCGCGAGGTTTTACCATTTTTTTAGCTTCATTTTCTGAACTCGAAACTGTCTTGAAAGCTTTCAATTGTGTGTTCACAATATACACTCGGTTTATGGTGGAAACTACGATGCCAGTGAGCTTTTAATAAATTGAAATTGAATGGACATATCAAACTCTTTGCAGATTATATTGTTGACTATTGTTTATTTCGCTTAATTAATATTTGAGATTCAATATGCATTTGAACAAAATTCAGACACAATATATTCCTGGCTTTGTGATTATAAAATAATGCTCAATATTTCAAAATCCTTGATGATGTTTATATCAAAGAGAACAATTTCAACAGATTCTCTTCTACCAATGAAAATTAATAATTTAGTTATAAAGCATACATCAAATAATAAACTTTTCAGATTATTTGAACGTCATTATTTTGTGATATTTCTTTCAATCTGGAAAAATAAGAATTAATATTTGAATCCATACAAGTGTAGAGGGACAGATTTTCAATCTACCCCGAAAAGTTGCTGCGTCTATTGAAAAACATTTCTTTCTGGTTTGAGCAAGTCCAATTAGTCAGCAACTTCTCGTATAACTCAAATTTTGCCAAAAAAATAATAAGAAATAATATACGTATATATATATATATATATATATATATATATATATATATATATATATATATATATATTGCACAAGGACCAATTCATGCACCAATACTATTTTTTATCTATATCAACTCGATATCAGAAATGAAATTGAATGAACATATATCAAACTCTTTGCAGATTATATTGTTGACTATTGTTTACTTCGCTTAATGAATATCTGGAATTCAATTGAACACATTCTTACTGCCGATGGAGATCACACAGTAGAATGGAATGACACTAAAATTATGACGAAAGAGAGCAATGGCAGGAATCGAAATTTAAAGGAATCTGCTTTCATCATGCTGTCTGGTGAAAAATGCATATCTATGAGTTCGCTTGATATGGATCGCGGTTGGCTATCTCTCCTGAAGGGCAAAACGTTATGTCAAATTGGAAATATTTGACAAATTGGGATTTGTATAGGAATTTGCGTATCAGTTTTGAAAACGGAAGCGGATTTAGTTTCCGAAACGTTAACGATAAGTATTTTCATATACATATTAGTTCTTATTATTTTTTGATAGGCAAAATTTGAGTTATACGAGAAGTTGCTAACTAATTGGACTTGCTCTGTCCAGAAAGAACTGTTTTTTTGATAGACGCCGCAACTTTTCGGGGTAGATTGAAAATCTGCCCTTCTACACTTGTAAAGATTCAAATATTAATTCTTATTTTTTCAGATTGTGGTAGGTTACAATACCCAGAAAACTACGGAACAAATTTTCAGATTATATATTGATGAAACCCTATCTTGGTCGAATCACATAAACCATAACAAATTTCCCCATTAATGTGAATCCTTTATAGAATACGGCACTTTATATTCAAGTCTATTATTTTCAAAATTGCAGTATTCGATTTTCGTTTGGGTCACAGCAAGTATTTCGACGAATGAACCACTACAGACTTTACATAATAAAGCAGTAAAATGTATGTATATATAACCATTCACAGAACCGTCTGTTCATTTCTACAAGCCATGATAATTAATAAATCTTCAATTTGTATACAAAGTCAAAATTGTTTCCTCCATTCATTTTGTCAAGATTGGTGAGAAACATTCATCTTTAGTTTTCAATCAAAATTCAGTTATTCATGATCATCAAACAAGATATGTAAATGACCTCAATTCCATTGGCCAATCTTCAATATTCCACTGAGAAATAGGTATATATAACAAAATACCACAAAATTCAAGGAATGAGAAATGAATTAAAAAGTCACTATCGAAACAGCAAGTATAATATCATCCACGTTCAACTATTTCAAATTTGACTAAATTGGTCATCTTTTTTATGAGATCTCACACGTATAGATTCGCTCATTTGAATTTTTATTCATTTCGACTTGTACAGTTTTTCCTTTGTGGTGTATACATAGTTTTTTTTCCTAATATCTCAATACAGGCAGTAATGTTTCTGGAAATTAATAATAAATGAACTTCAGATTTTTCTCAAAGTGAATATGCGATTGAATCCATTCTAAGTGATTGAGTATCAGAAAATTTGAAATGTAATAATCATGGAAATCGATGAAGATGACCAGTGGATATATATATATATATATATATATATTATATATATATATATATATATATATATATATATATATATATATATATATATATATATATATATATATATATATGCAAGATGAATTTTTCTGGGTTTTTTACCCGTTAGGTATCTTTTGATTTGTTCGACGTTTCGAATTCCATTTTGAATTCATTCTCAAGAACTGTGAGACGAATATCTGTCCATACCGTCCTGGTCAATCACTCCCCTTACGAAGCAACCAAGCAAGAGCAAGCAAAGACTTCAATTGTCTGTTATCCACGGAAACTGGTATTTATAATGACTCTCCTCAGTCATTATCCGACTTGGTCCGATATTAAGGCTGCATCCTGCCCATCCAGGTATTATGTAGAAATTGATGTTTTCACGGATCTTCGATATGCAAGATGAATTTTCCTGGGTTTTTTATCCGTTAGGTATCTTTTGATTTGTTCGACGTTTCGAATTCCATTTTGAATTCATTCTCAAGAACTGTGAGACGAATATCTGTCCATACCGTCCTGGTCAATCACTCCCCTTACGAAGCAACCAAGCAAGAGCAAGCAAAGACTTCAATTGTCTGTTCTCCACGGAAACTGTTTTTTTATAATGACTCTCCTCAGTCATTATCCGACTTGGTCCGATATTAAGGCTGCATCCTGCCCATCCAGGTATTATGTAGAAATTGAAGTTTTCACGGATCTTCGATATGCAAGATGAATTTTTCTGGGTTTTTTTATCCGTTAGGTATCTTTTGATTTGTTCGACGTTTCGAATTCCATTTTGAAATCATTCTCAAGAACTGTGAGACGAATATCTGTCCATACCGTCCTGGTCAATCACTCCCCTTACGAAGCAACCAAGCAAGAGCAAGCAAAGACTTCAATTGTCTGTTCTCCACGGAAACTGGTATTTATAATGACTCTCCTCAGTCATTATCCGACTTGATCCGATATTAAGGCTGCATCCTGCCCATCCAGGTATTATGTAGAAATTGATGTTTTCACGGATCTTCGATATGCAAGATGAATTTTTCTGGGTTTTTCATCCGTTAGGTATCTTTTGATTTGTTCGACGTTTCGAATTCCATTTTGAATTCATTCTCAAGAACTGTGAGACGATTATCTGTCCATACCGTCCTGGTCAATCACTCCCCTTACGAAGCAACCAAGCAAGAGCAAGCAAAGACTTCAATTGCCTGTTCTCCACGGAAACTGGTATTTATAATGACTTTCCTCAGTCATTATCCGACTTGGTCCGATATTGAGGCTGCATCCTGCCCATCCAGGTATTATGTAGAAATTGATGTTTTCACGGATCTTCGATATGCAAGATGAATTTTTCTGGGTTTTTTATCCGTTAGGTATCTTTTGATTTGTTCGACGTTTCGAATTCCATTTTGAATTCATTCTCAAGAACTGTGAGACGAATATCTGTCCATACCGTCCTGGTCAATCACTCCCCTTACGAAGCAACCAAGCAAGGGCAAGCAAAGACTTCAATTGTCTGTTCTCCACGGAAACTGTTTTTTTATAATGACTCTCCTCAGTCATTATCCGACTTGGTCCGATATTAAGGCTGCATCCTGCCCATCCAGGTATTATGTAGAAATTGATGTTTTCACGGATCTTCGATATGCGAGATGAATTTTTCTGGGTTTTTTTATCCGTTAGGTATCTTTTGATTTGTTCGACGTTTCGAATTCCATTTTGAAATCATTCTCAAGAACTGTGAGACGAATATCTGTCAATCACTCCCCTTACGAAGCAACCAAGCAAGAGCAAGCAAAGACTTCAATTGTCTGTTCTCCACGGAAACTGGTATTTATAATGACTCTCCTCAGTCATTATCCGACTTGGTCCGATATTAAGGCTGCATCCTGCCCATCCAGGTATTATGTAGAAATTGATGTTTTCACGGATCTTCGATATGCAATTTTTCTGGGTTTTTTATCCGTTAGGTATCTTTTGATTTGTTCGACGTTTCGAATTCCATTTTGAATTCATTCTCAAGAACTGTGAGACGAATATCTGTCCATACCGTCCTGGTCAATCACTCCCCTTACGAAGCAACCAAGCAAGAGCAAGCAAAGACTTCAATTGTCTGTTCTCCACGGAAACTGGTATTTATAATGACTCTCCTCAGTCATTATCCGACTTGGTCCGATATTAAGGCTGCATCCTGCCCATCCAGGTATTATGTAGAAATCGGTGTTTTCACGGATCTTCGATATGCAAGATGAATTTTTCTGGAAACTAGAAATATTTTGCAGAGGCGTGCGAGTGAGAAAGAAAATCGCGAGGAGATTTCTTTCATTTGACGTTTGATCAATTCATTACTTAGCGCAGGTGCTTGGAGTATGGTCCGATAGTAACCACTACTCACCGCTACTAACCGATTATTTGACAGCGGTTTCCTGAAAAACTTGAAATCAGTTCCCAATTCCAGGACACATATAGTGTAAGGAACTACCATAACAGAGGCACTCATGTTCAAAAGTATGAAAAATACTTTTGACATATGACAACAGCGGTTAGGTTTGCTGTGTTTCTCGGGGAACAGATATTCATAAACCTATTCATTAAATACAATACTGCTACAGACGAGAATTTCAACTTGTTTATGTTCATGAAGGGTAATATGCACCTTATACCCGACGATTAAATTACACATCTGAATCATACAAGTATTTTGTTTTTTTCCTAACCTGTTAACATCCAAAACCTACAGGTTTTTCTTTCAATCAGTTGATTGAGGGTTCCCAGATATATATATATATATATATATATATATATATATATATATATATATATATATATATATATATATATATATATATATAAACTATTCAGAAGAGACAGGCCAGTTGGTAGAGGTGGAGGTGTGGCGTTATTTACACAAAATTGTTACAAGGCAAAGCTTTTGAATGTTCCGCTAAATGAAACCTAACAACTCTGGATCTCTCTTGAAATGTCTAGCAAAAAATATGCTATAGGTGTTTTTTATAGATCTCCCTCTTTTTCAGTGGATGACTTTTTGAACGACCTCGAATCATCAATCAATATTGTTGCTCTCACCTATGATGATATCATTATAACGGGAGATTTCAATATCGATATTTCAGTCCCAAACTGTCATGCCACAAGGAGACTAACTGATATTTTGGACTCCTATGCTCTCGTTCAATTAGTCGCCGAACCGACTCGGTACGGAGTGACTAGTCAAAAAATAATCGATCTCATCATAACTTCTGAAGCAGTTACCACTGAATATCCGACCACTGCATGGTATTCTGTTCATTTGGGCAAGTAACTTTACCGAATGAACCAACTTTGTACACATATCGTGATTTCAAGTTTTTTGATAGAAATTGTTTTCTTGCTGACCTGGAACTCACGGACTTCTCTCCTATATTCAATATCAATCACATCGACGACAAAGTGAGCTTATTGAACAGTATATTACTAACTCTCTTTCAATTTCATGCTTCTATAAAAACAGTGAGAATAGGTCGACCCCATGCTCCTTGGAAAACCTCTGTCATAAAAAAAATGATGTCCCTGAGGGACAATGCACTTAGTAGATATGAACGTACCAAACGTCCTGAACACTGGGATTATTATAAAACATTGAGGAATGAAACCAAATATGCAATCACTCGAGAGAAAAAAGCTTACTTTCAATTCAGAATTCGTAGTAATAAAATTAATCGCAACTTCTGAAAAGAACTCAAGAACATTGGTATACAGACAAAAAAATCGTACGCTGGTATTCCTGACCATATCAAGAACGCGACCGACATTAATTCGTACTTTATAAACTCTACCAGAAGTGATTTTCTTCCTGACCATGCTACCCTCAATCATTATTCAAATAACACAAGACCGGGAGTTGGTAATTTTTCTTTTTCTTTCACAAATGAAGACGAAATATATAAAACGCTTCTATCAATTAAGTCTAAAGCAGTTGGAGCCGACAACATATTTATAACCATGTTATCGCAGTGTTGTCCAAAGATTCTTTCAGTCATTTGCCATATTTTCAATACCTGTATCGAAAAAAAAAAAGAGTTTCCTACCATTTGGAAAAAATCATATATCCTACCATTGCCAAAAGTAGCTAATCCTACCGACATAAAGGAGTTGCGTCCTATCAGTATCCTCTGCACTATTGCCAAAACTTTCGAGAAAATAATTTTTCCGCAGATGCAAAATCATGTTGAATCTAATGATATATTACCCATTTACCAATCTGGCTTCAGACCCTTTCATAGCTGTGTAACAGCTGTGCTTGAGATTACTGACAATATTCTCACTGCACTAGACAATAAGCTATTGACAGCACTTGTTATGATCGACTATACAAAAGCATTCGATAGAATAAATCATCAACTCCTATTAGCCGTCTTACACTACATCGGATTTTCGGAAGGTTCAATATTATTGATGGACGCATATTTAGTTCAACGAATGCAGGCTGTGAGGATCGACGGACAAATTTCCGAGTTCCCAAATGTGGAAAACGGGGTTCCACAGGGTTCAATCCTCGGCCCTTTACTTTTTATACTATATACTCATGAGTTCCATAAACACTTACAGTTCAGCAAGTGTCATTTCTACGCTGATGACACACAAATTTACCTATGTTTTCCTGAAGATGAGATATTTGAAGCTAGTACTCGTTTGAATTCCGATTTGGAATCTATCATATCCATCTCAAAAAAGTTCTGCCTGTCAATAAATCCCAATAAGTCCATTGCAATGTTGTTCGGTAAAAAAAGCCCGCTGTCAGAATAACTTAAATATTATAATTGAAAATGTCAACTTATGGCCAGTTGACAGTGCCAAAAATTTGGGCATCATACTTGATACTTCGTTGAAATTCACTGGGCATGTCAATATGATCATCAAGCGAGCTTTCTGTAATCTCAAGATCATCTACGCTAACAGAAATTTACTAGATAAAAGTAGTAAAACAACGTTATGTGAATCTTTAGTTCTTTCGCATCTGAACTACGCTGATATAATTTATGGTCATGCTATTTCGAAACGTGACTCCCAACGTCTTCAACTCATACAAAACTCTTGTGTTCGTCTCATCTGCGGCTTGCGA
Source organism: Zygogramma bicolorata (assembly GCA_032362365.1). Classification (NCBI taxonomy): domain Eukaryota; kingdom Metazoa; phylum Arthropoda; class Insecta; order Coleoptera; family Chrysomelidae; genus Zygogramma; species Zygogramma bicolorata. The sequence continues at coordinate 1,382,013 of JAVJAQ010001645.1, read as the reverse complement.
AGACGTAACCACATAACAGGTCCCTTAAAAGAGCTAGGTTGGCTCACCTCAGAAAGAAGGAGAATCTTACATTCGTGTACCTTTTTTCATAAAATAATTGTAACGCACAAACCACAATATCTATATAATAAGATTACTTTCCGCTCAGATGTCCATCACCTCAATGTGAGGTATAAATCTAGACCAACCTCACCTCTACACACGACTGCTCAGTTTCGATGTTCTTTTTCATATCAGATCACACGGCTATATAATCGGATACCCGATGAACTTAAAAAACTGAATTCTTCGAGCTTCAAGAGGCAGATTAAAAAAAATTTTCGAATGCGACCTGAACTTCGGAAGTCCACGCGTGCTTGTGAATGTGTATGTGTATATGTGTGTATATATATGTATGTATATATGTGCATATATGTGTATATCCTGATTCGTATATACTGTTGTTAATGATACTCTATTGGAATGTTATATGCATTGAATGTCTGTAACTATTGTATTCTCGTTATACTCTACAATATTTAGTTTTTTTTTCTCTCAAGGTTGAGTGGAAAAGAGCATTTGTCTATTCCCCGCGGTTTAGACAAAAGCTAACTCTGCTTTTGGTAGATGATGTTGTAACTGTTATTTCTATTACTATTATATACAGTTTGTAATTTTCTCTACCAATAAAAGCGTTAATTATTATATATATATATATATATATATATATATATATATATATATATATATTTAGAGAGAGAGAGAGTTTTTTATAATCATGAATAAATTCATGACTAGAAAAAAGGTGGATCTTCGGTACTGGATGGAATATTTCCATAAAATGAACCCTATCTTTGAACAGTATATAAATTCGTGTGAAAAACAATTTGACTCCTCAGGTGATCAGAATGAACTGATTTGTTGAATGCAGTTATTTTTCTATTCCAAACTGATGTTCTCGAGCCCAATGTCAATTCGTTTAGAGGTTCTTATTGAAACTTGTGAGTTTATGCTAAGATTTTGTTGAAACAAGCCTTTGTCAATACTATATATCGTCTTCATCATTATTGCTTTAAGTAGCAGCAGTTGATGTCAAGCTGTAGATGTTGATGTTTCTTCAAAACTACTCACTTCAGATCAGACCAGTAAAACTGGCGACAAGTACTCTGATAATGGGCTCCATGTTGTCTTCCATGCGAATAGTCCAGATGGCACATGTAATTGAAATCGTAATAGAAAAATAAAGTTGAGAACAGAGAAATATTCTCCCACTTCCTACTGGTGCTGAGAGGACATCATTCATCCGCTTCCTATCATTTCCAAAAACAGCTCTGGATAATGAAAAAAAAAACGCGAATTAACACAGACAGCCTTCTGTTTCCTTCTTCTTGAATAAGTAATAATAAAATTTATTCCGGAAGCTCAGTAATTTCGAAATTCCAAGGATGTGGCCTTCGATGTTTTGAGGCAAATTATTTGGGTACTGAAGATACCAGAATAATGTCAAAATCCTCATTTTCTATCAGAAACATCAATTCAAATCAAAGTTGTTTCTGTTTCTGTTGAAACGTCAATCTCAAAGAGCTTATATTACTCAAACAAGTCAAACAGCTGCGAAACAGACTCAAACAAAAAGACTATTATCCGTGGTGACTGGTCGAATATCAATGAATCCCGAACGAACACAAAATGTATAAAACTACTTTAGAACAAACGGTCTACCCCTAGAGATTATCAATCACTGCTCCGGAGACCTCCAGCCCCACTCGAAATCCAACAAAGTTATTGGACATTATCTAACTGTTGCTTTCGTAGTGTTCTTAAGTTATTCCAGTCGATTTTCGTTATTCATCTGTTTTGTCGAGTTACGCCGGAAGTGTGGGATGATAGTGATCTTTCACAGATGATTTGGGCGATTTTCTTGGAGGGTAATTGATGGATATGGCTTTGGCAACCAGCGAGTTTCTCCATTGGAGCAGTTTGAGATGATGATAGAATTGAGCATTTTATTTAGAGGCAGTGATTTTTGCTTTTTTCTCCTCTGAGTCAATTCAAAATGCACTTTCTGGAAACTTTATCTTCACTAAAATGAGCTTGTTTCTTAATTAATTCAGTTTCGATCATAAATAATTCAGGTCCTGTGTAACCAACCGTGTATCTCTACCTCTTCACTACCAAGAACCACTCATTACCGAATCAGTTCAACGGTATGGCGGTTTCATTATTGTTCGCATATCTTTTTCAAACTTAATTTTCAGTATTGAAATATTGATATCCTTCCATTACTGTTTGGGAGATTTGATTACAATATTGAATTATCGGGAGTAATTACACAAGTGCTTCAAAATTACCGATAATTTTCCAGGAAAGCATGTTGTCTAAAAACTGCATGAGTTCATTTTCATATTTTATCGAAAGAGCCCGACTCCGAACGAGGAGGGCTCCTTTAGCAAAATATGAAAATAACCGAATGCAGTTTTTTTACTGACAATATGCTTGAATGGAAAATTATCAGGTTTATTTTGATGCACGAGTGTAATTAGGTAGAATATTTCCAGAGTTAAAAAAACGACGTTTGAAATTCAGTATTTATGCCTGTCTAGATGACAAATGTACATTTTAACAAAAGCTACTATAGATACACGGACCGAGCGGGTATTTTCGATACCTACCGGGTATTTACCAGCCCGAAAATGTCCCGCCGGGAATTTATCGCTGTAATTGATCGAAAATGTCCCGCCCATATGGGATTTTTAACATACGATGGAAATATTCGGGAGTAATTACACAAGTGCTTCAAAAGTACCGATAATTTTCCATGAAAACATGTTGTCTAAAAACTGCATGAGTTTATTTTCATATTTTGTCGAAAGAGCCCGACTCCGAAGAAGGAGAGCTCTTTTAGCAAAATATGAAAATAACCGAATGCAGTTTTTTTACTGACAACATGCTTGAATGGAAAATTATCAGGTTTATTTTGATGCACGAGTGTAATTCGGTAGAATATTTCCGGAGTTAAAACAATGACGTTTAAAATTCAGTATTCATGCCTGTCAAGATGACAAATGTACATTTTAACAATCGTTACTATAGATACACGGACCGAGCGGGTATTTTTCGATACCTACCGGGTATTTACCAGCCCGAAAATGTTCCGCTTCATATGGGATTCTTAACATATGATGGAAATATTCAATTTGAGTAGCATATTGGCATAATACTGCAGTATAGATATGCCAATTCTGATACTGCTTGAATATGGTATTGACCCTGAAATAAAAGTATTGAAATAGTGATTCTTGAATCACAAATCACGAGTGATCTTGTACTTATAACAGTGAACACGTTTCGTTAGCATATAAATATTAGTATATATTAGTATATATCTGTTCAGAGGGCAAATTGGCTCGATACTTGACTGCAATTCTACGAAAAGGCAAAATCGACTGGCCATTTTGTCAGTGTGAGACAGCTCACAAAACTATAATATCTGAGAAATTTTCCAAAGGACTCGAGAAAGGAAGTAGAGGACTTTCCGAAACGTTGCCAAGGAATAGTATGAGATATTTTTTACAATTTTCCCAAATTCATTCTTCAAGTTCGCAAAGAATACGATACATAACTGACCAAATAGTCTGTTATTTTACTTTTTCGTAATATTGCAGTTACATATCAGGGCATATATACCAATCGTTCATTCCTAGTAAAGCTCAGTTCATTTATCATAATTTAGAAATGAGTTGAAAATCCTTTTTTTGTGTTTGTGGCGCCTATGCCAAAACAGGGGTATTTTTTACTCATCTATACGGTAAGAAAGGTGCGACAAGGATCGTGTGTATGAAAAAACTGGGAAAGAGACAAAAGACTCACTTCCGCTCTCCCGAATACGGTGCACGATATGTATGAATTGTGTAATTACTATTAGAAAACTCTCTGCTGCTCGAAAAAATCATCCTTCTCACAAACTCTCCTTGGAGTCGATCGAACTGTTAGGTCACGAGTGTATAAGGAAATTGAAGAAACCCACAGCAAAGAAGCCGGCCGGCCAGAAGAAGTTACCAGTCTTACCACGGTAGGATTAAACTTTTTTTTTTGGTCGAAATTAAAGTATACAGTCCACCTCTCAGTTACTCAAAACACCAATTTGCCCTATGAACAGATATTACAAAGATTTAAAGCTTTTTATATCGAGAAGAAAGAAAGCCCAACTAATGGATTTCTATCCTTCTGTTAAGAATTCGTCGATAAAAAACAATTTTGCGAAGTGATGAAAACCTTTCTCTACGCCCATGGCATTCGGAGAAGACCACACCCATCGACCGTTATCGCAATTCATAGAGAATGTTCGAGATGAATACCATCTGTATTTGTTTACAATCGGAGAGAACTATCGCGAAAGTTCGAGAAATGTCGATACCTGTTCGAATACGGAAAATTCCAGAATCATGGACCTATATATAGCGGATGGGGAGCAGAACTGAGCAAGTTGATTACAGACACCGATCAACTGAGTTTATCCATGATAAAAATATTGTTTGAGGTATCTAGTGAGAAACTTTTTCAATTCTGCAATATGCCTACTGATAAGTGCAAGAAATAGTTTCCTATGAACGGAACTAGCGTGTCTGGGTTTCCGAATAAATTGCTGTTCTGGTGAAAGGAGTTATTCTGCAAACTATTCTCTATTAGTGAAGAAATATCTCATAAAAGTTATCTGTTTGATTGAAGGCTTGATATACAAATTGAACAAGAAATAGTGACTTACATGTGATTCAGTGTCTGTTGCGCCTAATAGACAGGACATGAGTTACTGTTTCAGATTTTATTCTGTGAATGAATCGAACTTCGGTGAATGATAAACAGAGTGGTCCGACGAAAGTATGCACCAAGTTTTTTCTTTTATTTGAAATTCAAGGCGAAAATGCTAAGACACGTAGAGACAGATACTGAGGGGCCCACATTCTGAACATATTCTTCAACTTAGGCATTCAACTCCCCAGCGAGAAAGTGTCACAGCCTTAAAATTTCTAATGGAAAATGGTGTCAAGTGACGCATCATTTCAAAAGGCCTGAGATTATCTTTCCAATGATACGTTATCTATTGCAGTTTACTTAAAGAATTAATACGAAAACGGCTTTGAAAACATTGAGGGTGGATTAATAAACACGTTTAATTTTCAGCACTCAACAGTTATCACCCTACGACTTACAGCAGGATGTTGACTCAGTTAAAAAAACAAGATTCAAGAGATGAGTAGTCATCTATCGATACTAATATCTGGATATTGACCAGAACAATGACAGTAGTTAAGCCAGACAGGCTTACTCTGAATCTCATATTTCGTCGTCTTCTTTAATCTTGAATGTGAAATGTTAAGTCATACGTGTTTTTATAATAGTTTATATTTATTCCTATGTTCCATCTGTCTCAAGTGATAAGTCTTGAATGATAAGTTATAAATCTTAGGTCTTGAGTTTTTATAAATTCACCCTTATAAATACAAATATGTTTTGGGTATAACGAATCAAAACATTTACAATCTGTGGTAGATTTCAATGTTTCTTATTTGTAACGGTGCTTTGTGAAAAAAAGTGAAAAAGTTATTGAGTTGATTCATTGGAACGTTAGTTCAACTAGAGTTGAAAATTTGATAAATTTGTTTCCATAGAATATTCTGTTCTGATCTCGTTCTGCGATTGGTATTTCACAGAATCAGGTATCGACAAATTTTCTTACTAAAGGAGAGTTTAAACAGCAAATGAAATAGGATAAGAATGAAAGAAAAAACTAATCGGAATACATTAAGAATAAGGACAGAAATCATGTGTTTATACAGATGACTAAAATAAAGAGAGAAATAAAAATGAACCAATCAAGTTGTACCTTTTTGACAATGCCTTTTATGTTCTGTGAATATCACAATTTCGTTTTGACAGTTGCTATAGTAACTAACCTCCTAATTGTTGATATTTTGAATTTTGATTCTATTACATATAGCAAATATTACCAGTAAATAATATTCTGAGGTTGTTATTGTGAGGAAAGAAGTTAAAATAATTTCAAACATGGAACGTTAAGTACAGAAAATATTTCGGTCATGCGCATTATCAGTTTCCAAATGAAATAGTGGAAGATGTTATTCTTATTTCTTATTTTATATTATTTCTTGTATGAACGCTTTCATACAGATCTAGATGTTTATCTTTCTTATTTTGTTTTATTTCGTTCCTTATTTTATTTTATTTGCTGTTTAAACTCACCTATACTTATTTCATATTATTTCTTGTGTGAACGCTATCATAAGATCAATATGTTTAACTCTCTTGTTTATTTATATTTTTCCTTATTTAATATTATTTGCTTTTTAAACTCTCCTTAACTAGGCAACTTACGAATCATTTTATCGGTATGAATGTCCACGAACAAGCAGGCAGTAAGTCTAGCAAAACTATTTTTTCGATTATAATAGCTAACAATTTCAACTCGGCCTGAAATGGAATAAACCATGTTTTATGGTGGAGTTGACATAATTTTCGGAGATACCAAGCTGAATCAGTGACAAAACTGACATAAACGTTCGCCTGAATCATTTTCCTTCACTCATCTGCAGTTTTTCTAACACAAAAAAGCAAACGATAAACGGGGAATTCGATTGTAATGAAAAATTTCAACATTGAGATCTTGCTCGTTAAAATGATGTAATTCAGAAATTTTTTCAGTTATTCTGATTCATAATATATATGTTACAGTGAAGGTTTTCACGGATGCTTGAGTATGCGAAATTGGTATTCTGGGAGATTATCCGTTGGTTTGTCGGTATTGACTTTCCAAATAAAAATGTGCCTCCTTCACGTACCTGAGCATTATTGCTACTTTAAGTCGAAGCACTCTTTACACATATCAATTAAAAATGTTTGTTAATTTTATGATGTAACTTCTTTCAGTTTTTGTGTTCCTCGATTTTCATCGGGAGGAGTTCTATAGTAAGTACTTCCTCGAAATATTCAGAACGTATCGATCACAATTTTCTATTTATATTCACCTGAGCTCAACTTTTATTCATAATGCTTCAGGTTATAAGAGTGGCTTCGTCTAACAGTGATTCAACGTCACACTCTATCAAATTTCAGTACTTCACTCAGGGCGTACATACTCATTTCAAATTCCGCTACGAAATATTTGTCACAAACTGTTTTTCAGATCCGCACACATCAAGTTTTGACTGAAAGCAAAGCAGCCGTGTCCGCATATTTTCTATGCGAAGTTCATCCAAACTGCCATTAATATTCATGAAAATGTCAGATATATTTTAATATAAAATTCCATTCGGCGTAGCGTACAGGAGAACGTTGCTGACGCGTCTGAAAAGACAAATTCAGCACTTCTACCAATCAAGCTCAGTCATCCGTTATTTTTTAGCGGAGGGCGATCGCGCGGAAAATCTGATAAGACGTGATACAAATATGATGGAAAAATTCCCCCGTCGGTCCCTAGAATAGATATCTTCAATCGAAATCAATTTCACAAAAAGATACATCACTTGAAAATGTTTTGGGAATATTTTCCTGGCGAAAGAATTCAAATATAAAGAACTTATACTCAGGGAAATAGTTGTTGATTTTATTTTTTGAGAACAAAATTTTTAAAATACTCTTAAAAATTACTCAACGAATCACCCCTCAAGTTTGTCCGGGTATAAATCAAATGCATTCCTTTCTCAATGAAGCAGATAAATACAGATTGTGAAAGATAGAGTAATTTATGTTTACAATGATCATTCTGTTCTTCACATAGTATCTCGTGAATGTGCATTTTTTCTTTCCCTGATGTTGTTGAAAAAATTTAATTACTATGGAGCTAAGGGTTCTACTCTGAAATGTTTTCAGTAGTGTATGTGTACTTGTTGATGGTAAGCAGTTTCGTCTAGTTCCAACTGAACAAGGGGTACCTCAAGGATCAGTTCTCGGGCCCCGACTTTCCATTGTCTACATAAGTGACTTATATCAACACATGCTCCATACAAAAAATTTACTTTTTGCCAGCATGGCCTTCAAAAGAGCTGAAAATTAGTCCACCGCAAATGTAATAAACAACAATTACTGATATCTTTTCACTCCAAAGGTTACTTTGCTGAGCATTGTAATCAACAAATTGAACTGGTCACAACATATCAACGTACTGGGGCTCAAATTATCGAGCGTTATTTTCTTATTATGTAGAATGAAACTGATGGTCGGCTCGGATTTCCTTCAGTCTATTTATTCCAGCTTATTTCATAGTCATTCAACATATGGCATACTGTTGTGGGAAAATTCATGTCATGTTCATGACATTTTCAATCTATAGAAACGAGCTCTCAGAATAATGGCTGGAGTTAAATGAAGGAAACATTGTCTTCCACTTCTTTTCTCGCCAATTTCATTCATTCATCTCTTCTACATATCAATGACCAGAAAGAACAGAAGAACACTATACTCACGGTATGGGACACGAGTATCCCACTAGAACAGGTGACTCACTCAAGATTCCTATTCATAGACTGATTATGTCAGACAAGAATTCGATGAATCTGAAACCATATAATAAATAACCTTCACAAATGAGAAATTTGAGTCCTCGTATTCTCAAGTCAAAACTGAAATCGGTGAAGTTGTTTGAGCATTGTTTTAATTCAATTGGCGAATTTGTGAATATGTGCATATCGAATTAACTTGTTTTCATTCTTCCGATGTTTTTCTGTGAATATGTACCCACATGACCAATGTTTTTTATATTTATATTCTTTATCAGTATGTGGTGTTTTTATATGTGTTTATACAGCCATAGATATTTTAAGGATTTCATCCCTCACTAGTACACTATTATTACTGTCTTTAATAACTTGACTTCCTACAAATCTACAATTGTATGTAACGTGGTGAATTAAATATCTATTTTTCTATTACGCATCGTGTTATGTGATGAACTGTCATGATGGCCAGTCCATTATATTTAATGTCTATGGATTGGATACTTTTCTATAAAAGTAAATACTTTCAACAAAAATTGGGACTTATAGAGAACCTGGTGCCATGATATATTCGATCTGTTTGAACAAAATTACTCGTCACTGCGCTACCACCGAGACTAGTTTTAGCTGTCAGGCCGTTGTTCAGGTTGAAATTTCTCAAAAATTTTACACCGCTCACAATGAAGCCGAATAAGGACAGGAAATTGAGGCAGTTTCAATTCTGTCCTTCATACGTCAAGTAATTCTTTTAGTTCAGAAGATGGTAAGTGCACCATTCAACTTTTTTGTATATCGAATGAAAGTAGTGAATGATGTTCAAAAGAACATTAAAAAGTTTGACGAGGAAGAGACATGCCGCTTTGTCAGCCACTGCTTTTCAACAGGAATTTTTTTCTGGATCAGTGGTTTTCGTGATAACATATGATTTCTGAGACGGTGTTTACTGGAAAAGAAAAATCTGGTTCGATCATTTGGATCTAATAATACTGAGGTGAATTAATTGAATGATTCCGAATGCCACTTTTTCTGCCCAACTTATTGTTTACTCTGGTACCAATATAAGCATAACGGAATATCTTTGAGAAAATTCCGAATATCAAACATATATCGCTGAATAATTATACATTTTTCATGGCCACTGGAACAGGCTGGTTTTATTCGATTGAAGTTGCTTCAAATCTCTAGGGTCGATTGTGGTTCTTCTCACTGAGTGAGAGCCTTATCAGTCAGTTTCCTAAGGAGGGATAGTAATCATTACGATGTAAAGAAAGGCCAACAATGTATTTTACTTCAAGTTTAATAGCTCATTGCTTTTATACCCAAGTTTCTGGTTATCTCTTCATACACTAATATCCCAAAATTTCCCTATCACATAAATATAATCAACACTTATCAACCATTCTTCATCAAAAAAAATCTATATTATACAAAATCGAAAGGACATTAATACCCCAATGTTTTCCCCAAGTTATAATTCATTATACAAGACCAAAGATATGATCACTCAGAATCAAGGATAACATCCATTAGAATTGTAATATAACCATTGATCATAAACTTTTCATGGAGTTCAGATTACCCTTTTACCTTTTTGTAACGTTACAAGAAGTGCACAACTCTGGGTACCTGTGGAAGAAAGTTATAAAATGATCCTTACTATTGTGATCTGTAATATTTTGAGAAATCAAATTTCAAATATTGGAAATATCCCTAAATCAGATACTCAACTAAAGTATGGTGAATACTGATGATCCATATCCATGGAGATTAAATAAAATAAGGCAGCAACTGCACCATCCAAAATAAACTTGAAAACTAGATTATGGTCTTCGCGACGACTTCAAATCTTCTTAGCATTGCCTGATGCCATGCAGAAGCAACTGTACCCCGCTCTTCCTTGTATTCATCTTTCCAATGAATAATGAAGCAATAAAACCCTATAAATTTCCAATGAATTTCCAAAAACACAATTTCTATAAATTTTGTTACCCTAAATCGGGGGTTTGATATACTTAGGCTGGATATGAGGAAAATAATTGTAGCTGAACTGATGAGGAAATTAATCCGACACATGGTCGCCATTTTCAATTGTTTCATCAAATGTATGTTATCCCAAAACTTCCAAAATATCTCTATAATCCATAACACTAAAATCATCTGAGCCGATCCACTATTCGACATCTATCAAGTTTGGTGAATATTTTCACAAGAAAATAATCAAACCTTAGAAAACGTTTAATGACTGCTTAAACGTACTTCTCTCATCGACAGTCAACCACCAAGAGAGCGAGCATTTCTCTCTACTTGTCTATCCCTACCCGAAATCATAAAACATCGAAATGTCCTTGAAACTGTCAACCCATAGAACCTATAAGGTCATGTTGAAGGACAATCAGAATTTCTTCAAGTTTATGTACACGTATAAAAATAAGAGAATAAGTTGTAATTTGAAAGCTATTATTCAAAAGAAAAACTCAGAGCAATTGCTGAATTTTCATTATCATGAATATCTGAATTCTAGCTGAAGTTAAAAAAATACTTCCATGAACAATTCAATGGAATTTGGTGAGCAATGTAAAGGAAATACAAATGAAGCTAGTATCATTTGAAAATGTTTTCGATCTAATAATTTCATTTCTTGATATTGACACTTGTCAGGTAAACTGATAACCGAACGCTGACGAACACACTTCACAGTGCTGCAACCCAAGAAGAAGAATCGATAATAACGATTACTGAGGACCCAACCTGAATTCGGCAATTAGGCATTCCAGATACTTGTCAAAAATGTCAAATTAATCTAAATGAACCAATACGGCGGTATCTGCCCCCCAGGAACTTTCGTTTGTTTTCTTTTTTATAAGTGTATGATTGGTTAAAACTGGTATTTGCCCCCCAGACATAACCTGATCTGGAATGCCTAATTTGTTTACACCTGACCTGTCAACAGATAATGAAATATCCCAGAAATAATTCAAAATCAATTTTCATAATCACTATGGGTCTAATTAATGAATGTGATCCTGAAATATACTATGATGGCAAGCACCAAGAACTCCTTCTGGAAGATTACCAACGACAAGCTAGATTTGGCATCCATGTGATATCAATTATTTACAAGTATACTAGTGAATGTGAATGAATCCTATTATCATCCAATGTTGATGTGAGAATCTGTATCCTTATGACAAAATGAAAGCAAAATTAACATTTTTAATTTTTTTTTTCACAAAATCAACCGTTACACCACTATGTTTTTCAGAATATTCAGCCATTGTTTCCGTGATTTTGTACATCCCTCATTGCTTTCATTCGAAACAGTGTATTTCTTTGCCGATGAATCTGTCTAGATACATCTAAGATACTGTATCCCATTCTTCATCTTATCATCTCCCCATTACAAATCACAGACTTCTAAAACCTGCTGCTACTAAAAAGAACTTTGTAGTTAACGACGGATCCTCCCAGCATACAAAAACACCCGATTTATTATCCTGCGCAGCCACCGCAGAGAATTGCTAATAGTTGCACGGACCGGGGAACTTTTAATTTCCCACCTATTTTCTCTCCGATAAAACCCAAGACAGCTGGCCAGTTTCCGTAAGCACTCCTAAATCACTTTTTCCATTTATTCGCCTAGGGGACACCTCGAGAACGCCCACATACTAATCAACCGCTCTTTCTTTGCTGCTTCTCTCGGAGCAGACGGTCTTTACCTTTCAACCTCGGGATTTTCTTTGAGGTTTTTCCGCTCTGGTTCGGGAAATTACGCGGCCATTCATCGGCGATGTGAACGAACCCTGACAGGCGCCTTTTTGTGTGTTGGGATGTTTCGCAAGGAAACGTGTACGATTCAGGAGGAGAAATGTTCGTTTACTTGGGTTCTATTTTGTAGTACAGCGGACTACGTTCCTATTGGAATCATGTCCAGTAACTCATTTTCTTGTAATTCAAGTGATCGTAATTCTCGAATCTACGGTATTATGAGGTGATAATAATAATAATATTTATTTTCCATTAGACATATAACATGTATAGGAATCGTCAATCGAACATAACCGACATCATTTCATTACCAAAAATGGTTGAATATATAGGTACACAAAAGTGTAACACATAAGTAAAACACATTGATAATAAATGACAGGTAAAATACTCATACATTAAACATTGAAAAACGTCTTCAAGTCATAAAAACACTCACGTAACAAATATTTCTTCAGCTGTTCTCTGAACTCTTCAGTCATATCTTTAATAGACTTCGGCAAATTATTATAAACAGCCAGACCCATAATTGAAGGTGAATCAGATGAAACTTTAAATTTACGAAACGGGACACGAAAGTCGTTTCTCTGTCGGGAATTCACATCATGAAAATTTTCGTTAATGGAATATTGAGTCTTGTTTTTGAAAATATATACTGCCAATCCATGAATATACATGCTGGGAAGATTTAAAATCCTAATTTCCTAAATAGATCTTTACAAGAATACGTACTGTGTATTCCTGCTATCATTCTAATACACTTCGTCTGAACAATGAAAACATCTGGAACCAACACATAATTACCCCACAAACATTATTCCATATCGCAGTCTCGATGCAACTCGTGAGTGATAAAGGGACAATAATTGTTGTTCAAGTAGAACAGTTCTGATATTCCTGAATAGGTAACATAAAGAATTTAGCTTACTGATAATACTGGAGCACTGTTTTTTCCAGCTTAGACATTCGTCTAGAGTAAAACCCAAGAATTTAGCCTCATTTGAATTCCTAATAGTTTGATTTTGTATTACTAGCTGTAGATCACTACATTGTTTCTGACGATTATGAAATCTCACCATCTGCGTTTTATCAGCATTCATATATGAGTTTGTTCCACACCAGTTTATAACTGATTCAAGAACACTTTCACATTTTTTAAACAGTACTTCATCAATTTTATCAGACACTTGTAAAGATGTATCATCGGCATACATTGTCAAAAGTGAATCAGTGATGAAATCATCCATTTCATTAAAATAAAGCAAGAACAATATCGGACCAAGTACAGATCCTTGAGGCACATCTAACGACACGTTCAGATGTTTGGAGATGTGAGTAGCAGAACTTAATTCACCTGTGTATTTATAACTTACATAATGTTTTTTCTCAGTTAAGAAACTTAGAATCCAATCATAGGCAACACCCCTCATATCATATGAATATAATTTAGACATAAGTTGACTTTGATTAGCACAGTCGGATGCCCTGCTGAGATCGCAGAAAATCCCAACAGGGCACTCTCCTGCCTCTATTGAATTCATCAACGACTCGAAAAAAGAGATCACCGCTGAGTTGGTATACTTTGTTCAACCATCCTTTGCCGTTACGTCATACGTTGTCCATCTTTATCCCTCATTCATGAAATAGATGAGACAGAATTATGACGTCATTAACGTATGTCTTATTTGATCGTGAATTTTATTTGTCATTTTTGACAGTTCAGTTGTCATAGTTTGGTTTGTTCAGTATTTTTGGTCATTTTCGCCTTTTCAGTTAATTTTCCATTGTCAAAATATCTTTCCGGTATAATGAGGAAGAGTAAAGCTCAATTTTTAACGTGATTGACTACTTTTCAAGAGAAAGAGATGCTGGAGTGCCACTTTTACCGTTAAATGCAGTCTACAACGTATGTATCTACCTATGTTATGCAAAATGTAAGTTTTTATTGATTTTATTTTATAAAATTCTATAGCGTGTTGCTGATGCCCTAGAAATATCTATTAGAATTGTTCAAAAACTAGCTACTAGTGAAATGGAAACAGATAAAGACTACAAAATCAAAGTTCATGCCATAGATGTTTCTGCTCGAGGATCATCGATTTATATCATACATCAACATGCAATAAGAACACGAGTGTATGCGATGTATTCTGCAGGTAGATACATACTAATAATAATTTTGAGGTTGAGTGTGAAATAACATTCAACTAATATGAGACAAACGTAAAACAGCAGAATACGTCACCGATTATGACGTAACGGCAAAGGATGGTTGAACAAAGTATAGATCTTCCTCTGCGAAATTCATGCTGATTTTCAGTGAATAAATTATGTTTTTCGAGAAATTCAATGAACCTAACCAGAAAAGAAAATTCAAAGACCTTCGAGAACCCTGAACTCATTGAGACCGGTCTATAGTTTTCGAGTTTCTCTGGATTTGTTTTTTTACGTTGGTGATCCTGTCTGGTATTATTTCGACGAGACCAATCACAAATCTAGAATTCCATGGTGAATGATGAGAGTTTCAATTATAAGTAATTGAGAATTGATTAAAATTCACACATCCTCATGTTCAATTCATCAAATTTTTCACACCATGGACGAAAATTGATACTTCTAGATCAACTTGACCATCATTCCAGATATATCAGGATGTAATTTATTTCGGTGTTTTGTGATGTATTCTGCAACTTATATACATTCCATATCGTGTCACATATGATGGAGATAGTTTCAAAATACTATACTCGTTTTATTTATTTACATTTGTGTTATTCAACGGCTGTTACCGCTTTACAAGATCTTAGTACATAACACACAACATTGAGTCAGCATCGGAGAAATTCACTAATGTTGGTTGAGTAGCAGTTGTATTGAAGAGAGAGCACTCATCAAAAAAAGTCTAGGAAACAAAAATTCAAATTTATGTAACTCTTTAGAGAGACCTGGTATATTCCTACAAAATGCATACAGATATTCTTTACAACCATTACCTCAATATAAGGTAGTTGTTGATCGCGAGAAAAATCCGACATAAGAAACAAACAAAAAAATTGTAGTGTCGATGTAGTGTCGAATAATATGCAAATTCTTGAATTTTGTTTCAAGAGTACAAATTACGATATGCCTGGTCAGTTTCTTTCAGTCACTGACTGAAAACATGCCGCGATCACGCATTTGGCAAATGGGGAGCAGTTACGAGCAGTTGGAATGCTGTAAGCTGCCCAAACTCAAGGAGTCGCAGAGGTCTTCATGACTGAAGCCAGTGTGATCAATCGATAGTGAAAATACCGAGAGACTCGAAAAGTGAGAGAGCAACAAATAAGTCCCGCACAAGAACCACAGGGCCTGTTCAGGACCGTTTTCTACAGTTGCAGGCTAGCTTGTTCCCTAGACTTTTTTGATGGGTGTATTATTAAGTAATGATGTTTAGAATTTCAGCTGCGAAAAAAGGAAACCTACCACATATTATGTGCTAAATATTCAAAATATGAGGACTTGTGCAATTCTGTAAATTGAATATTGATGACTGTTGATGCGAATAGGTGATAAATTGATATGCCAAGCAATAATGGAGATACGCAATTTCAAGTATTATGAATTTTTTTTGGGATGATAGGTTTGACAATTCATCACTGAAAGATGAATTCGTTACGAAATTTACTTCAAAAGGTTCTTGAATTCCCGGAATTACTCGACATTGGTTCGCCTTTCTCAGTAGAATCAGCCATTTCGGAATCATTAGCAGTTTTATTATGTATTCGATGACACTTTAACACAAAATAATAGTAGATTATACCACGAGTCAATAACAATAGTCTCTATTGCGAGTAGTATACTCTAGTTTATTTATCACAAATAAACGATTTTTCAGTTTCATTTATCTCAATACAAATACACAAACACTACCTACAAGTTTGACACTGACACTTTGGTGTTTGGTTATATCGTTTCCATGGTGATATTCAATTCGAGAAACTCTGTGAAAGGATATTGCTCCCTAAGGGAATAATATATGGAATTATTCTGCAGCAACCATAAGTAAAATCGTATTACTCGTAGATAAAACTCATTTTAACATAGTTAGGTCATTCAAGTTTGAGAAATGAGTCTTGAAAATAAAAAAAATGGGGTTCCAATCCCCGCTAGGCTACTGTGCTGGGTAATCGCACGTTTGAAGGTGAGGCCTCGTTAATCCATTGCTCGTACAAGTTTCGACTTCTGAGAGTTGGCGTTCGTCAGCTGGATAACGGAACAAACAATTTTAGAAAAACAACAATGTTTTTAGTGTGATCTTGCAAATATTTCCCCATCCTACAACTTTTGAATGGGATAAGTTGTAAGAAGTGAAATTGAAATTAATGATTTTTGATAGTTTTTTGTTGAAGTCACACGTAGCATAAAAGAATATATCAACTGTTTGTTTTAGTGGAAAATGGATCTGTGGCACCTCTACGAAAAGGTCTTCCAATCCAGCATAAGCTAATTTATTAAAATGAAACAAGTCGCTCCTTTAATACGCACTAATTTTGTTTTTCGAACTATACATAATATTATATTAATATGAAAATTGATTCTGATTTAGTCTCTCGCTTCAACAAAAAGTACTGAAAATTATTATCTCCTCCTCTTCAACATTCAAAAGTCCGTGCCGAATAATCATATCAATAACCAGTATACTATAGGAGTTTCCAACCGAAACTTTTTTCATGAAATCATCTCGGAAAAAGGTATAAAAACTGGAAAATTCATATCTTCAGTCCCGTGTGTTTTCGGCTTCCTCAACTCATTCAACTGGTAATATGACATAAATGATATATCATTATCGAGTACGATTCGAAAGGGTATTCGTGAAAATTTCATCAGATTCATCTAGAAAAAACTATATGAACACATAAATCAAAAAGAAAATCCTGTCCCCAGACTTTCCCGATCTTCTACAATATCAAAGTTTCAATTTCGTTGTTCTCGGTTACATCCGCTGACACACGGATTACTTTTTACACATCTCTGGCGAAGGACTCCCATTTCCTTTGTCACAAGCCAACATTGGAAATGTCGCAACTGTCAACTTTAATGGAATCGTTTATTTTCGATAAAGTTTGTTTTTCCATCTCCCACTCCACCACCACACAATGGCTTCCGAAAAGTTTCGAATGGGAAATGAATGAACTCATTTCATTAGTATCAGAAGTTTTCTTTCATGGCATCGACAGTCTTTTTCTGGAAATCGAAGCCCTATCTATTATTCAGAGTGAATATTTTGTCATACGACAATGGGGTGATATGGATATCATCATTCTTTCATTTCTAAAAAAGGTCCTCCGGATAGAAAACAAACATGATTCGAAAAACAAAGATTTGAACTGAAAATAAACTGATATTTAATCAAATCAAACTATGCGATTATTTTTCAAGTTGGTAATCAATAAAACTCTGTTCTCGTAGGTCGAATTCTGATCAATATATGATGAACACATCAAATTATAGAGATCTTCAACAATAAGTACATCGCTTTCAAGCCATTTTGAGCGATTTCGAATAGAATGAAAACCTTTTCAATGAAAATGAGATTTGATTTTGTGGAGTTTTCACTGTTGAACAGGCTGAAGAATATTTCAGATTTTCACTCATTCCTCATGAACAAGAAAAAAACTTCAATGCATTCGGAAAATATTAATGAATTTGTGAACGGAAGTAAAACTTGTACGTGAGAACGGTAAGAGCAAATTCAGTCATTACTATCATAAGGCACGATCAGAGTTAGTATGGAATTTGTTCTCATTCAGGGTTCCATCGCCAGAAATGACTATAAGCAGTCATTTTAGGATCAAAACTCTCGATTTAGCTAAATGAAGTGGCTCAATAGGGGTTACAGAATCGGTATTCACCGATACAGTTTTCAATCGAGACTGAAAATGAAAGCGTATGTGATTATCGTTCAAAGTGACATCGATTAGTTGATTTTTCATTTCTTTCATGCAACCTTTTTCTTGATATTATACTTCATTTCAGAATCATATAAGAAACTTGGTGAACCAAGTGAACTAGGAGCACAAAATCAAAACAGTGATCATAGCACAAATACAGAAATTCACTGTTGAGAGAATATAAAAAATACTCGGATCCAAAATATAATGCATGAAATGAACATTTTCACGTGATTTCAGTGGGTTAAATCCGCAGGTGTTTCTAGGTTCAAGATATTAATGGCAAAAGGTGGAGAGAATGTATCTTGTGTGAATGTTAGCTGTATTCTTGAGATGAATTTGTATACGATTTTGTGTTGTCATTACACATATACACCATATTCCTCTACGTCAATTTTGAAGGATTGGGCTGTGAACATGAGCACAAAAGATGATACAAACAGGTTCCACTAGAGTTGAAAATATAGACAATGGAAGTCCGAACAATTACCATTCTGCAAGGAACATTGTCAACCACTTTCAAGCAATCGTTCAACATTAAAAACCTAAATATGGGTAAAAATAATTAAATAATGACTGTTTCATGCTTTAGGATACAATTTCATGATGTTTTAAGCCACCCTTGTTAAAAACTATCCTTAGAAACATTGGAATTTTTGTTATATCTTCGAACTTTAGAGTAAACTAGTGAGAAATCAACGATATATACACTCACACACGCATACACGTGAGCAGATGTTTCTTCCGCTCTGTCCTCTAATATAAATGGAAAACGTGGAACATATAAGGGTATAACGGCCCAATATACCGGTTATGTAGATAACTACGCTCCGAAGCGGGTAATTCGAATTTTTCAACAAAAAACTTGATCGGTTTTTTAGGCATAGCTCCTTCAATTTAGGCGATAGAAAATTTTTTTCGGAAACGATTTTGTACGGCTTTTTAAGAGCAATAAGAATATGTGAATAAAATTACCTAAGGTCCCTTAATTTTCAAATGGGGAGAGTTTGAGGCGCTTGAATAGGGTGATGTTCGATCGTAAATGTAGGTGTTAAACGGCTATATCTCGCAGAATATTCACTGTACAAAAAATCTGCATACAGGAAAATTTTTGTCATTGTCATTAACAAAGCTACAATTCAGCACTATATCGTTTTTTTCGTATCTTTAGTATTTCGGGAGATATTTTCAAGAAAAAGGTTGAAAACACGAAATTGAAAAAATCGTTTTCTCTTTAAACTCCAACTTTTCTGAAATTTGGCATTTTAAATTGGTCAAACTTCGTGGGTTTATTAATAGTACATATATACAGAGAATCACAGAAAGGTGGCGATCAATTTTGATTAGGGGGTACTTTGGGGGTTGCCTTAACAGAGTTTTTTCTGGAGAATTTTTTTTTCAATCTGTTTGAAAGCTCTGATCAAAATCAATGAGCTTTCTTCGAAAAATGCAAATTTTTCTCGTTATTCTGCTTTGAATCTTCCAATTTATACATTTGACGGAAAAATAAGCCTTAACCATTTTGACGAAAAAAGCTAAGCATTAAATTGCTGCATCTCAGTTCGTATTCATCGTAGAAAAATCATAAAAAAGCATTGTTTTCGTTTTTTAAAGGCTACAATTCGGCTTTCCACACTTTTTTCGATAAAACGCATATTTTTGGAGTTATTCCCAAAAAAACATTGATAAAAGTAGATTTTTCGTCAAAAAACTGTTACTTTCAACTTCGAATAACCCAAAAAACATTATTTTCACGAAAAAAACGTATGAAACATTTTTTTCTTAGAATTATTTTTTCCGTCGATTCCCACAGTTGAAATGTAATAAAAAATTTCCACCTCCGAGATAGAGTGGCAACCCCAAGGCTCTAGTGTACAGCGGCATGATATAGAAAATGATCCTTGAGCTATTCCCTACCTTCAGTGAAAATTTAATCCATGCTGGACGAAAAAATTGCGAGCCAAAATGCTTCATTTTCTGGACTGAAAGGGCGAGGGAAATTTCTAGAATTTCTACCTGAATTCGAATTCACAGCAAAATCTAACATCGATCATGATCGAATGGTTAGATATTTAGAAAATACTGGAAAATAGTTCCATTCGTTCACCCTGCCTGAAAGAAAGAGGCGTGCCTTTGTGATCAGAGGTCCGGATTCGGTCCCTGAACCGGAGGAGATAGCTCAAGAGCTTCTAGAAGCGCGTGAAATTGCAGCCAAGGAAGTGTTTCGATTGAGGCCGAAATTCCGACCACAATATACGATAGTGCCAGACAAAAGTATAACCCTCAATTTCCTCAAGAGAATCTCCAGGGAATTGAGAAGAAACGAAAAGAGACTTACACAATGTCACAGATGTCAAATATGGGGACACGCAACTCCAAACTGTCACAGGGCAGTGAAATGTTTGAAATGCGCTGAAGATCACTTCACTGGAGAATGTACAAAACCAAGAAATTCTCCAGCGAAGTGAGCTGACTGTGGTGGAGAACACACCGTAAATGCTTCGATTTGCCCTACGTACATGCAGAAAGTCAAACAGCTGGAAGGACTGAAGCAAAGCCCTCTTCGTCAGCCCAGAAACTCTCAACCCCTTCGGGTACCTTTATCTCGGAGTCAGAATGGACAGGCGACAAGTTGCGGTCTGGCTGACATGGTTTGGAAGTTCAATCAACTTGATGAATTTGTAAATCTGGAGGAAGTGGAAAAAGCTTGTTACAGCCAGGATATCATGGATATCAAACTCCTAGTTGATGACGATTTAATTTCGATGACAGCTATTTAAATTTTAGAAATGTAGATAAAAAATTAATAACCATCTTCTCATCACCAAAGTGGGTTATCAATCCTCAATTGGAAACCATAGACAATGGAGACCACGGTAGAAATATAATGTTTTGAGCCACCACTTATAATAATTCAGGTTACTTCAAAGTTGGCAACTCTGCTTGAATACGACATCATAATGGATAGGCATCTCATTGGTGTAGCACCAGTATTTTGACATTTAATGAAATAGACATAAATAATTATTCATCGCTTCAGTGGTTTTCTGATTTCGTAATCATGATTAACAGTAATAGGCAAAAATGTTCTTTGGACATCTCATCTAATGCTGTAATCTGAATCCTATACAGGAATTACAACATTCAGAGAAATGATACGACACTGGGAGCTGGCACATTCATATCAAGTTAGTGTTTTTCGGGGTTATGAAGTGGTAGCACTTGCAGGAGATTTTTACAAGTCAACAACGAATTCAACCAAAGCTAAAGTTGTAATTGTGTAGAATTTTTTTATAAAAATGAAATAGTTGTTTTTTCAAAACAGAAGAAAGATTTTTTTCATTGTTCACTGATATCAGGAAGAATAAAGAACATTCGAGAGAGAGTTCTGAAGGAAGTATCCGAAAAGTGATTCGTGCTTAACTCAAAAATTATTTTACCACTACTCAGCTCAGTTTTTCTGGAATGGATTGATTGAAACCCTATGGTAATTGGGGGATTTGAGTGGAAATAAATAATGCTATAGAAATTGTGAATTTCTTTCGGCTTGGCCGGTTTTAATGGCACGTTAATCTTTGATAAAACCTTCGTGGATTCGAGGGTAAATACACTCGTGAATGAGGGCGATATTTTCGCTTATAGAGACGTTCTCCTTCATAGGTTTTTTTATTTGGATACTTCAAACTAACAAGTTTTACTGATATTCGGAGAGAACTGAATATATGGGTATGATTGGTTGTTTTCCCTTTTTGTGACCTTCCTGGACATCCTGAGATACCTGCCTGCAAGAAGGAAGGAATTGCACTCAGACTGTCTTCTACCACCATCATCCATTTGGGGACCCCAAATTCATGCCGAAGAATGGTCAGGGCAGTGTGCGGTCATTCATCGGTGGCCCCTGGAATTCTCCAGGCAGTTTTGTAGCTTTCCTTGCGGCTCAAAAGTTGAGTATCGAGTTACTAGTATATTCTTTTTTAATCTGTATGTAATTGTTGAACGTTCATGTTTAAATTTTAGCCTGTCGAATGTTACTCGAAAGTTCTGATTTTAGAAGTATTCAGTCCGTGTTGGACGAGATTGTATAATAGGTTGGTTGTGTCACACCCGAAAACCCTCAGTTATTCGTTCTTTTAGTAAGACTTTTGCTACGTTGAGATTGTGTTAAAGCCTTATGCTACTGTGATAATTGGATATCGTTGTTGAATTCTTATCCTACGGTGATAATTTGATATTGTTGTTAAAGCATGCTACTGTGATAATTGGATATTGTTCATGAAACCCGATACTATTGTGATAAGTTAATATTATTGTTGAAACATTATGCTATTGTGATAAATTTATTAGTTGTAGTGGTTGAACCTGGTATAAATGAGGCATTTGAGTTTATACACAACCCAGTAAAGAATTGGCAACCATACTCTATCTGATACGTGTAACTCGAGTCGTATTTCTATTAAATTCTGTTGAGAAGGTAATTAACGTGTTTTGTTGTTCCTGGCACAGGTATAAACGCCCTGGGGGTACTGCAGATCTGGCTCGGAGAACAAAAGGGGAACGGAGAGTGGCAGCACTACTGCTCGCAGTCAACAAGACCATCAGACCTAGAGGTTAACCTTCTCCCCCTGGTGGTAAGAAGCCCTTTCTCAGAGCCAGAGCTGTAGCAAGCTCTGGTCATGTCAAGAGCAGGAGACCGCATTCTCAAGTCTCGAGCACTCATGGCGCTCGTGAGAAACGAAAACAATCACGTGTTCAACAGAACAGTGTAAATAAGAAGATAGCATTGATATCGACATCTTGAGATATGAGTGAGTCAATCTCAAGTACATAAAAAATTTCATCATGACTGCGATGACGGAAATATTTTAAGACGGGTTTTTCCATGTTTTTTCGTCGATATTACATGATAAATTTGCTTAACGACAACTCTGATATTATATTGAATTTTCTAGATGGAAGCTGTTTTGGTGGAGGTTCGCCTTCGCCAAAATGTAGCGGAATACTCGCTCCCAGATATACACTCCACCGCGGCTTCGATTCCCTTTAGGAGCGAGGTTGTTTGTTCGTTTGATATATCTGTATTATAATAGTATGTGTGTATTTATATATGTGCTTTTATTAATGCAGTGAATGTTGTTAGTATATAAGTTTTATTTGTAATTTTATTATTTTTTTTACATCGCTTTTCAAGCGGAAGACCGAGGTTTGATTTCCCGCCGGGCCACCGTACTGGATGATCGCACGTTAAAATGTTTGATCCATTGCCTGCTCAAGTCTCAACTTCTGAGGGTTGATGTACGTCTGCTGATTATCGAAAACGATCAATTTTAGAACGAATAATTTCAGAACAAAAATTATTTCAAGTGCTCATTGCTGAACTGAAAGACTTACCAGATGTCCAAGCGGCCCTTGTGATAGATTTGATTGATCACAGGTGCACCTCTTTTTTTTGCCAATGTTTAACTTCGGTAGTTTCTTCGCCGAATCGATCCATTTTATTAAAGCTCATGCAATGAACTGAATTGAATGTGACAAAACAAGGCAATTTCGATTCAATTGTTTGATCTGTGATGTAATCCAAAGCCTATCCCGACGTACTTTGAAAGGCTGAAACATGAATTTCAAATAATTCGTTTGAGTTCAATATTTTCTGATATTTTTTTACCGAACACCACGCGGGTTCTCGAATTATCCTTGGGGAATTTTTTTGCTCACGAATATTAAAAAAAAATTATAATTATATCATAATAAGCATGAGTGACACTAGTGGTATTACAAGTGGAAATAAATCCATATGTACGAGTCATCCAGATCAAAAACATACTTGGAAATATTTCAGATATCATCAGAGATCAGGCGCATGCTATATACAACACCTTCGATCACGTCAGCATAGTCGATACTGGTAATTTTAGGTACTATTTGAATAAAAAAATCTCACTTTTTCAATACGATACCTGGGTCTGTGTTTTCATATGGCTCTCATACCTGAAACAAAAAATAATCTATCAATTTCCACTCAATATATAAATGAAATTCAAGAGAGATAATCAAAATATTCCTTTTTTCTTTACGAATCTATGCGATGCTCATCAATTCGAAAGTCGATATTTTTCAATCAGTCATATCAATCGACCTGAATTTAGATAATGGTACATATTTTGGTCTATTCAGTTGTACCGAGTGAAGAAATTTGAGGGGAGTTTTTCAAATTCAGAGAATTCTGAGCTATGATATTCGAAAATCACAATTATAGATGTTTGATCATGCGCAGAAATTTGAATTTTTTTTTTTTTTTCATACTAGTTACATAGCACATCATCCCCAAAAAAACAAATGATGCAATATTTTCCTTTCTGGAGCATGTCTACACCTATCTCAATAACGGGAAAGTCGCAGCTGCAGTATTCTGTGCCTTTTCCAAAGCATTTGATTATGTGAATCATGAACTTGCGAAAGCTGGACTGCTATGGCTTTAGAGGAGTGTGTAATGACTGGTTCAGGTCTAACATAAGTGATAGAAAACAGTTGGTGAGATCAAACGAGAAACTATCACACGCCAAGGATATCTTATGGGACGTTCCACAAGGATCAGATCTGGGGCCGATCCTTTTTCTTATATATTCAAATGACCTAGTTTCTCTTTCGATTCAAGGAGTTTTCACGATATTTGCCATTGATACTACGCTCCTTTGGCATGGAAAAAATTCTTCCCATATGGAAGAAACAATTTCGAGTGATTTGGAAGTTGTAAAAATGTAAAAAAAATGGTGTGACGCAAACTACTTGCTGTGTTTTGATATAGAAAAAACAAACCTACTCACTTTCAGCTCTAATATCGACAATTTGAACTTGAATGGACATATTCTTGAGAATAAAAACCAAGCCAAATTCCTAGGAATCTTCATGGACAACAAATTAAAATTTGATCAACATATTTCAGCTTTAATAAAGAAGTTGGCATCAGGATGTATGCACTTCGCATAGTATCAAATGAACTGAGTTCATCCACAACAAAGATGGTATATCATTCAGTGCGTGAGTCATACCGTTCATTATTTGTGAGAGAAAAAATTCTCACTCTTTCCTGTATTTTCACTCTGGAAACTGTTTGTCTTATACACAAAAAACAAAATATGTTTGAAACTCAGGAAAATGCAAATAACAAAACTCGGCAAGTAACAGAAAATAAACTACATCTTCATGTTCCAAAAACAAGTCAGACGAAGTATGAGAGTAAAAAGCTGTATAACCATATACCCTATGAAATTAGAAAGGACAAGAGCTATAAAAGGTTCAGAACTCTTGTTAAAGAAGCTCTCATAAGAAAAGCGTACTACAACCTTGAGGAATATTACAATGGAACTTTGCTGTGAATAAGATTTTTTTATGTTTATATTTATAGGTTAAATCTCATTTTAAGGTAGAAGGTATATTATATTTTAATTCCATGACATGTGTGACCTTGTGTTTTTTACAATCTTTTTCGTAAGGACTAAACAAAACTTTTTTTCAACAAACTGTCAAACATATATGTTGAATCTTATTTTATATTGTTATATTTCATCTACTTGACATGTGAACTCCTTTTATGCAAATTGTGTTTGTGAATATTTGTGCTTTCACATTTTTTATCTCAACATATTTTTAAGCACTCTACTTCCTCTCTCAAAACAAATAATGAACACATCATTATCAATTGGGGCACTATAAGCAATTTATTATAAGATATCACACTCGCCAAAATTGCTACCGAAGTGAAGTCATATAGTTCGTCCAAGACTTCGAAGTCCCAAACACTTTATATGATCAGAATATCAACAATTCCAACACACATCTGCGGCAATTCAATGACCGAAACCATATTTCAACGATACGATTCCCAACCTCCGACTACAACGGGAAAATCTCTCCGAGGTCCCATATGGCAAAGCCATTAATTCTGGGAGCGTCCTCTGTACCACTCTTGAATAGCAATGTGAGCTTTTTTCCCAACAGATGACCAGTACACACATAAGTTCATAAACAGTTGTTTGGTCACTTATAAAGGAGTTAGAGCAATATTTCTGCACGAGTTGCTGTTATATAAAAATATGTTCCCGATGTTTGTTTACCGAAAGTGAAATTTGAAAATATTTTTATGATCGGACTGCGTACTTTGAAATTCAGTTGTTTGATATAATATGAAATCGAACTGTTTTCTCTGTGGTTACGGTCCTGAAGAAGATCCAGATTTTTAATATCTGAAAAGGAATTATGTTCAATTCTACGCTTTTTCCATGTAAGTGTACTGATGGAAAGTGGAGTGTTTCTATAGATCATATAGGTACACGGATTCAGATCTTAGAACAATTTTTTGCAGCTGAAGTAGTAAATGTAGGATAATAAACACTGCTTATCCAGGGGAATTGTAACTTTTTTATTGATTGCTACAAAATATGAGTAATCTCTTGAGTAGCGATGGTTTGAACTTGAAAGGAAACATTTTGACAAAACGAAAGAAAAAACATATTGTATTCATGAAAATGATGGAGTGAAAAAGAATATGAGGAAAAAATTGAAGGAAAAATCGATGAGAATAAGTGGGTGAGAGGAGCGAGAAATGAATAAGGAAAGCAGGTTATGAAACCGATAAAAAACGGGAGGTAACAAAAAATTGTGATTGAATCGAAAGAAAATTTGAAAGCAAACCTGAATATCGAAAAAAATCAAATTCTCAATTTCTACTAGGGTTTCTTATTTCCTACTTTTTCCTATTTCTCGGACAGTTCAACAAAATGTTCTTTTTTTACAAGCTTTTACATTTCGGTTGGGATCATTTGGTTAATTCTTAACAAATTCCTTAGGAGTTGAATGATTCAGACAATGGCTGTTGGAATCAATATCACCCAACATCGTCAATCAGATTAAAACAAAAGAGTGAAATGACTGAAATTTATTCGAGATTATATTTATTTCAAATCTTCTGGAAATAGTTTGGGTTTCTTCTTCACTAGAAATGAGAAAGAAAAAGGTTTGAGCTCTTATAATATCTGTTCTTTGGGCTAATTGTTATATTCGCCTCGACACTTAACTGCAAAATATTATAAGAATGAAAAGGAAAATGGAAAACTCTTACATTATCTGTTTTTTGTACGAATTGGTAATATACAGAGTGGTCCAACGAAAAGTATGCACCTTGCTTTTCTCCTTTTTTTTGTAACTCAACGCAAAAATGCTCGGACAGGTCAATTTTGCTTTTGAGGGAGACACATTTTAGATGTATTTTTTCACCTGTGCCTTCAACCCCCTAGCGAGGGTGAGTAACAACCCTAAAATTTTAAATGGAAAGTGGGATTGAGTGATATATCATTTGAAAAGGCACAAAATTCTCTTTCCAATGATACCTAATTTGGTGTATTTACTTGAATAGTTATAAAATTAGCAAGAACATTTACTCGATATTTTTGGTGTTAATGAAAATGCGGAAAAAACGACATTTCTATCACTACTAAATTCCTCAATTGCTCTCGTGCGTTTTTTGGTTCAAAGAACAACAGCAGATAAGTGTACAAAAAGAATTTAGGCAAACGTTCAGTGATCCAGTTCGGTTGCGTTTGAAATTATTTCAACTTTACTGTAAAAATGGTTCATTCTATTGCTGAACGAGTTGAAATTGTTAAACTTTATTTTCAACATAATAGTTGAGCTAGACTTACTGCTCGCCTCTTTAATAACAATCATCCCGGGAAAAATGTGAATGATTCGTACGTTGCCAAGTTAATCCAAAAGTTTGTCGATGCCGGATCTGTCTGTAATGTGGAACACCAGCCACGGAAACCGATCAGAAATGAAGCAATGGAAGTCGCTGTTTTGGGACATGTTGAATTGGATCATACTCAAAGTACCCGTCAGCTTGCTGCAGCCTCAGGTCTTCCGTTCGTCCATAATACAGATATTAAAAAAATTCATCCGTACAAAATTAAATTAATACAGGAACTCAATGAACATGATCCTGATAGACGGCTGCAATTTTGTGAACAACTGAGCCAGCTACTAATTGATGATCCGCACCTATAATTCAAAACGTGCTTTTCCGATGAGTGTACATTTTTTTTGAATGGAGCTGTAAATAGGCATAATTGCCATTACTGGGATGACAGTAACCCACACTAATTCCGAGAGGTCCATACCCAGTACCCTCAAAAAATCAATGTCTGGTGTGGCATGTTAGGTAGTCATATCGTAGGGCCACTTTTTATTCCTGGGAATTTAACTGGTGAGGTCTACCTGAACATGCTTGAAGATACAATTATTGATCCTCTCATAATAGTCCAAGCGCTGCGAAACATTACGTATGCAAAAACCGATGACCCCATTCTGATTGATGATTTGAGTTAAGGAAGACCTGATAAATGATATTGTGGAGGTTGCCGGACGGAAATATGGTGCAGTTTTTTTTCAGTCCTATAATAGTTTTCAATTCCATCGCTGTAGCTGCGAAAAAAAAGTTCTTGACTATAAACACGTGGTTGAAGTAATACAAATTTAATAAAAAAAGTGGTTTACCTATTAATAAGTAGTGAAAAATTCATTCAGGTAAGTTCTGAAAATTATTGCCGATGCATTTGCAGAGGGAAATACAACTGATTTCGTTTGTTCTACAAGTGCAAAATATTGTCAGGCATTTAGCATTATATTTGCAAAGCCTGATCAAAGAATTTGGCATAGGTGGTTGTGCCATTTGCACCGGGTACAACTTTCCATTTCGTCTTTCATAGCCGAATTGGAGTAAGTTCGGAGGCCCATGTTTTGCAGCCCTCAAGCAATGATAATACAAAACATCAAAATTTCTAATGATTTCAAATACATTTGCATTGAATCTCAGCTTAAAAGAGTTTTTTGGTGCGATCCTTCAAACCAAATCCCTCACCAACTACTATTCGATAGCTTATGCCAAAAGTGGATGTTGAGTACGAAAACATCGGAATCTGCACTTGTTGAATCCCTCCACGAACAGCAATAAAGATATGGCTGAAAATCCTACAATCTGCTCTCAATTGATTGGACTTCAATGAAATAATTGAAATAATTGAAATAATTGAAATTGACCAACATCATAATGACGATCGGCTTCATTTCCAGCAAGATGGAGCACCTCCTCACTATGTTGCTCCGGTAAGAGAGTTTTTAGATGATCGGTTTCCTGGACGGTGGATCTCTGGAAAATCTGTAATGTTGTATGGAAGCAAATGGGTCACATTTTCAGTACTTGCTGAAGTAGGATTCTACTAAGTCAATTACACATTTCAAAGTACTGGGTTGTAGTTGTTTTTCTTCATAATACCTACATGTTTGAGTGAACTACAACAAATTAGGTATCATTGGAAAGAGAATTTTGTGCCCTTTCACATGATATATCACTCGATCCCACTTTCCATTCAAAACCTCGCTAGGGGGTTGAAGGCACAGGTAGAAAAATACATCTGAAATGTGTCCCCCTCAAAAGCAAAATTGACCTGTCCGAGCATTTTTGCGTTAAGTTACAAAAAAGAGAGAGAAGCAAGATGCATACTTTTCGTTGGACCACTCTGTATACGTAACTGCAAAATATTATGAGAACTTGAAGCTTCTTCGTTTTCATTTATAGGGGAGACAAAACCCAAAAAAAAAGTCTAACTGCTGAAGGGCTTCAGACGAAGTCGATGTCGTTTGGCATATAATACATTTTTCTTCTGCCACTATTTAAAACCGTTCATTACGTATTTGACAGCTGTTAGGTAATGGCTCATTTAGAATAAACGTGTATTCTAAATTAGTGGCGACCGCTTCCAGAATTGTTTTTTTTTAATGGTGTGATATATAATATTTGACCTGATAAATTCGATGTCATGACGACATTCAACTACCCAAATACCAAATCCAGCGAATTTTTTTTTTCAAATTCTTTATAGAATTCAACTGAAAATTATATGTCTACAAAATTCATTGAGTAGCAGTTTTTGGATTGGTACTGTATCTAGTATATTCATGTAGCAAGCAATTTTTCTACCTACTTGCTGTCATCCAGTGTCTCGTTGATCATTGAAAATGGGAAATAACGTGAAAAAAATGTGCTTCACCAGCAGAAAATATTGCACAAGCATTGTCGGAGTAGAAATAGTAGGGTACGCAACTCGAGGATAAAGCTAGTTACGTGACTAGTGAATTGCCGCAGTCGGTTACCGCCAAGTGCTCACAATTTTCCTCTCCTGCGTAATAAGCCAGTAGATATAGACCATCAATTCACAAAAATTCCAAAAATTTCCAAACTTTACCGGTATGTTAGTGCGTGAATGAAAACAAACTATAAAATTTTGCATAAGCCTGCGATGAACGGAACATTGTTTAAATGACAAAAATCGTTTCAATACTTTATTTTAGGAAATTGCAAAAGTTTTGCAAATTTGGAATACCACTGGTGATATTGTTTTACAACATGCATTAAGTTTGCAACCTTGTTACAGTTACGGAACCTTATGTTTGTCTTATTTGTCGTAGTTTTCCATTGCAATTTGTTTAAAAATAATTACAAAAGTTCTGCAAAATTCATAAGTGAATGAAAAATATATTCAACATAGTTACTTACATTTGGAACCATTTCTGAAAAAAGAAAATGTATTTATTAAACTTGTTCCCTCAATGCCGCTATGTCCAGTACACACAAGTATTGAGATGATCACAAAAGTTCTCATACGTGGTTGCAAATGAAGATAAAATCGGTCCCAGTGGATATGAAACTTTGCAACATCGAACCTAAAACGGAACCTGGATTATTCAAGAAATACTAATCACATTTTTAAAATCCCAGGAAGGGACTTACATCACAGTTCTCCAGCTGAATACTTGATTATCATTTGGGTTAGGCTTAGTACATATTGTACTGGTCTATTGGATCTGAATTCCTCTGTTAGTAGGTACATTTTGATGAAAAATTATATTTTCTGTTTGGCGTAAGAGGTTGCGAATCAGTGCACTTCTTTCCTACTTTAGTTAATTTTTCGAGTTTTCAGAACGTTTCCGTTTTATTTGAATGCTGGCAAATATATGCCAACACATTATTAACTACTAGTTTTCAACATTTCACTAGTTTGCAGAAATTTTGCTTTTTATGAAAGTACAAATACAAAATAATCTTTCTTTTGTTTTTACCCTTATTTTTGTGTTATGGACGTGGTTGCAAATCAACAAAAACGTTCGACTGGAGGACTTCTCCATTTTCAACCTTTATCTAGAACTTTTGTATAAATTTCGACACTTGTTTCAATCAATGTATTGCAAAAATATATTTTCCGTTTAACGCAAGGGGTTGCAAATTGAAGTACTCCTCAAGAACATTATTTCGGTTACTTATGCAAGTTTGCAGAACTTTTGGAATTTTATTGAAAAAATGGGATAATTACTAATTTTTTTTGATGAAAAGAAACGTTTCGTTTTGTTCAAATGGAATTTACCAGAAGATGCTATTTCGCAACAGTTTGCATAACTTTTGCAAATATCTCCGTACAACTAATGCGAATATTCACAGAATCCTGATTTTTAACATGTTCCGTTCAGAAAAGAGGGTTGCAATCAGACTCATTCTACTGAAGTTTCAAAACTTTTGTAATTACTGTTAAATTTTGGAAAAATCATGTCTATATCTACTGGCCTATAATATACTGCTATTATTCACATCCACCATTATTATGCACTTGAGATTCTCAGCTCGGTGCAACATGATTATCGGTTATAAATACGGAATAATCATTATTGTATGATCCCAAGTGATTCTTAATGTCCCCGGAATGTCCCAGTGGAAACGGTGGTATTTATTTACTCTATTTTCATTGAAATCATGAAAAACCTAACAATTCAATCCTGAAAAATATTATAATACGGGTAACGATGGTATTTCCAAATATATCTCGTTGCTGAATTCTTCTTCTCATTGCAAATATCAAACGTTCGCCAGAGGAAAATAAATGAGTTTTCTGTAGTTTCTCCCACTTTTACGAGTGGTTCGCTCGTTGCCGATATTGCCTACCCACAAGTATCACTTAACATCCGTACGTGGTAATTAAATTGGTGGCTGTCACAGCCGGAGAAACTCTTTAGAATGGTGTAATTAAATAGTATCTGCCCACTTGATTCTCTGGAGGAAATTACTTTTCTGTAGCTCTGTCGAGACTTTAATGCCCTGCCAGCGCAAATCTCATTTGATGCAGAAGACTTCTGTCATCTAATATCTGTGTGAAAAATGGAGAGGTTTGAAATCATAGAATTATGAGATAAAATGAGTCATCACTGATAATATATAAGGTAAAATTCTTTTCAACCGAGACACTTTGCTAGAGAAATACGGTTTTGGGGAAGTAACGTATATTGTCCTCCTGAAAAAAAATACAAATGTTATTTTAGGCGCTCACAATGAGTTTTGGAGATAAGGGCGATGACTGGCCTTTTCTAGTATGCGATTCTGCTGCAAAATAATAGTCAAATTGCCTCCTCTTTCATGTATCTTTCTTCAACAGCAAAAAAATAATAAAAGATTCGGCATATGACAGCTGAGGTGAACAGATACCGAGACAAGTCAAGTGCCGGGAACTGTTGTTCTCCTGACTGCTGAAGAAGGGCGCATTTTTGACAAAAAAGGGGTGTTCTCAATCGAAAAAATGTCTAACACGGATTATTGAGAGTGTGTACATTGGTATTTCGAGTTTTATTTTGCTGTACTAATTTTTACTAGAAAATCACAGTCATCACCCAAAGATCGGACCGTATCTCCGAAACTAATTGATAGCGCCGAAAATTTTAATCAAATTTTTTGTTCAGGAGATCATAATACGAAAGTTTTCCAAAACCGTTTTTCTTCAGCATGGTGCGTCGGATGAACAGGATTTTACCAAATACTATGGAACAGCCATCATGGGAAAATGGTGGAAACACTTTCATGAAAGAAAAAATTGTTTCGGATCTACGATATCTCAGAGGGACAGCGTAACTTACTGCATTGAGGCCTCATTAGGCCCATTGTGTTTTCTCCAATGAGCTAGGGTAACTGTATATTGGATTTGATTCGAACATTTAGTGTAAGAGTTGAAAATTTTCGTGGAGATCAATTATACTAATAGCAAACTAACACTCGACGCGCGTTTCGCTAATTAGGTTAGCATCTTCAGGACAAGAAAATTTATTCATTTGAAAAGTAGGGCAAGCTTGATATACAGTGTTTTTCTTCAATGTCCTTCCCTCCGATTTTTTGAAAGGCTCAACTCAAAAATTTGAAACTTAGGATAATGAAATTCATGTATGAATACTATATAGGTACTGGAGTACAATTGACACATGAAAATTTCAAGATGGCGATCGGGCGTATATCCAATATTGAAGCAGGTCCAGTTTAGTACACCTTTTGCTTCAAATAGCCCCATAAAAAACTCCAAAGGTCTGGCAAGCGGGCTGGCCATTCTGTAGGACCTCGATGCCCAATCCAACAACCAGGGAAAGTATTATCCAAACAGTTTCTCACTTGTCATCTAGTTGAAATGAAAATATCCATATCCAAAAATTAGGATTCGCTTCGACGATTTCGGTGATTGGAGGGTCAACAGTAATTTCCAGCATGTTCAGAGACAGTTCCCCTGTTGAATTTTGTTCAATATACCATTTTAGAAATCTTTCTCGTGGTACCTATCTACTAGTGAACTAAATGAGAATATCTTAACTGAACAATGATGTTCGTGGTCTCACTGATATTTTTGTCTTTCCTTTTATATACAAAAAGAAACCTGTTGAACCTTATAAGGTTGTTGGGACTGCCATATGGCAGAGAAAAACAGATATTTTTAGAAATATTGATTTGTTGGTATTCAGGTACTTATTGAATGTTCCGAAATTTTGTAGTAGGTGAAGATATTGACTTTATATTCAAGGGTTGTGAACTATTTGTTTGGAGCTTTGAAAGGATGTGTCCAAAAACTTTTCATCTGCCAATTCTACTCCGAATTCATGCATCCATTTCATTATCCAGAATTCCAAGCCGATCTATTATTATTTAGTATTATGATGTCAGGAATAACTATCCCTACAAAGTAAAGTATCTCGATGTTAGGAATTACGATCAGTAATAATCTCTCATGGGAAAAACATGTGAGATCGATCACTAAGGGTACTTCCCAGAAGCTTGGATTTCAATTTCGTGAGAAGAAATACTTCACTTTATGTCGTCTTCTAATGATAAACAAGTCTTGGAATATAGTTCTCATATATGGATCTCGGCACCAAAACATTCACTGAAACTTTTCGATTCTATTCAGAGAAGGGCAATCCGTCTTGTTGATGATTCTTCGCTCACATATCCGCTCACTTCGTTGAGGCATCGTAGAAAGGTCGGCCACTTGTCTCTCTAAAGATATTTTCAGATATTCGGCCGTATCTGCACGGATGAGCCGATGAGTACATAATCTCCACCCCATTGTAGTGAGCTTGGAGAAATGTCGAATCTCTCTTGCTCAGAGATTTTTATCCATTAGAACAGCTGAAATTCGGAACTCCTTGCCAAGAGAGGTTTTTTTGAGGCTCACAAACTTCGAAAATTCAAAATGAATTTGAATTCCCGTACCTTGATTCACGCGATGTTCTTTGAACATTACAGGGCTTCCCTTTCGTGTGAATCTGCATATAAAAAAATGTGATCGTTGACTGAATACTTCTTTACTTGCTTTCCAAAGCGCCTCCTTGTATCACAAAGAATTGACATGGGAGGTAAAAGTAGCTTTCTTGAGAAATAGCACTAGTTATCAAATGACCAAGCTCTGAAGAAAGGAAACTGAATTTCCTGAGATATAACTCCAGTTAACAGACAAACAGGTTCCGGAGTGCTCGCTTCCATTTTCACCAAAATAGCAAAAAACGCACAGGAATCCTTCACGGATAAACTATGAATCTTGCTCAAAGTCCTGAAATATTCCGGTATTCAATTTTCTCCTAGTATTAAATTCTAGTGAAAACATTAGATCGATCAACCTTAATTGTTTTCAAATACCAGGCGAGTACTAGTTAGGACATCGCTTTCGTGTCATTTGCTTGATTCTGTAAAGCGATTCTTTTTCCGACCGAACGAAATGGCAATACGAATGGAATTCTCATAAGATAGCGGTTATACGTGATAGCTCCACTGAATCTTCGTATCAGTTACACCAGCATGTGTTACTGAGTATAAAATAAAATAGGATTCATCAGTCCACAGATTCAGAGAAATCATTCTATAGCTGATACAATTCAAAAAATGTTGCACGTCCTCATAGACGTGGTTGAATTTTGAAGCACACTCTAGCAAGTTTGTTGGAGAATTATAGAATTTTGTAAATAAATCAAAGTGACGTTTTAATTTTGGAAGAAAGAAAATCGAAAATTTTCACAAACCTTCTTTGTGAATAGGTAAGAATATATCATTTATAAAAATATGGAAGATCATCCATGAAAAAAATTTTCCTAGTTTTCCAATTGTGCATTTAGTTATATGCCCTTCCGAAGGTTCAAATCATATATTTCGAATAGCTAGATTCAAGATTCAATTTATCGATCCATTTTAACGAGGTCAAAAGAGCAATTGGACAAGTCAGATATAAAAAACAAATATATAACATACACAGTCATAGTTAACATGAGGTATAAAACAATCCAGTGGTTGAACAAAGCAGCTATGATAAAAAATGATACAAACCATTTCTTACTTATGTAGGTAGGTAAAATCCCATCAATTTTATAGGGGCAAATTTCAAAAATCACTTGTTTTAATTCATGTTTGAATACTTGTTCCTTGGTTATAATTTTGAAAGACTCCGAAAGTGCATTGTACAATCTCAGCCCCAAAACCTCAAACGAGTTCAGACGTAGAGACAATCATGTTTCGGGTATGTGAAATTCATTTTTAATGCGGGTATTATATTCATGAAATAATTGGTTACATCCAAACTATTTCGAAAAATCGAGATTTTTCCATATAAACTGCAAATAACTACTGCCTTCCTACACAGTATAATAGTATATTATGCAACGATCGTGTAATGAAGGTTATTAATATATGAGCATAAACCGGGATACGAAACGAGCCGAAGGTGAGTTTCGTATGGTTTATGCGAGTGTATTAATAACCATTACATGAGAGTTGCATACGCTATTTTATCTACACCCAATAAATAATGAAGAATTAAAAATATTATAATATTAGGTATTTATATTGAACACAATAATAGTCGGTAATCAATCGTATTTCTTTGAAAAATTCTACAGAATTATAATTAATGATATAACCACCGAAAATACAACAATGAGCAGAAAAAAAAATGAAAAAAAGTCTTTGCCGAGGTCTGGAATTGAACCCGGGACGTTTGTGATCACTGCCCGCGCCGCTGACCATTCGACCATGAAGCACATTCGACATGAACGAAAATAACAACATATCTGTTGCATTTGTCAAATGAAAAATATAATCCTTTCGATTGTATTTTTTTCTTGTCTAAAACATCTGTGGAGGAGTCGCTGGTAATTCTTCTATATCACTGCTATAAGACATTTTCATTCGATTATCGAAAATTGACTGAATTCTTCAAAAATTCAATACCTACTGATTTTGACTTGACAAATGTCAAAATGCAAAGCTTGCACATCATGCTTGATTGAAAAATAATGGGTTTCTATTGGTTGAAAATCTGTATCGTAATGAAAATCTGTATCGTAATGGATTTCATTATAAAACGGGTGGTGGGCATATAAATGTATTATTAGAGTACGGGTGTAGATAAATATTGTTACGCGTAACACCTATATCCAGTACTGCAGTATTTATGAGCCTCTTGGTGGTTTGTGATCTCTGTTTTCTTTAATCTTTCGAGAAATGGCACTGACAGTCTACATACTCGACTTCAAATCTACTGCAACACGATGGAATGAAGTTGTTATCAATCAACTTGATTGATGAGCGTCAATGTGTGTATAAAATATTGTATTTTGAATTATTATGGCTAACTACCAAGGTGGATAAGTGTGTACTTATCGCGGATGTTTGTCGAAGGCTAGAGACAAATTATCATCTCTCTTGAGGTTTCCGAAGGATGTCAAAAGGTAATAGCCCTTCAGTGTTCTGTAGAATAGTGGCTCTTTGAATTTTTCATATATTTTTTACAAATTACAGAACTTTGAATGGAAGCCAATTTGCGTCTAAAAATTAACTTGATAAAAATGCACCTCAATATCAAATAACTCTTTCAGGTGCGAGGCATGGTTAAAGGCATGTAACCGAGAGGACTTATTTAAAAAATCTCCCGAAGCTTTCTATAACAACTATCGCTTGTGTGAATTTCACTTTGAGGAAGAAATGTTCTAGAGTTTTCGACACATTGAAATTTTCAAATATGAATTTGAAAAGAGCAAAACTAATAAATCGAAGAACAAAAAAGATTACCATTTGCCGCTGCAAATGAAACATCCTCTTGAAAGCAACAGAATTTCAGATTATTCACATTTATTTCAAACTGTATCCTAGACAAAATATTAATTTTATGATGTGAAATAACATACTGATTTGATACTTGGTATCCAGTACTTTCAAATTTACCGCCACAAAATGACATTACACACCCCGAGCACAGAATGAAGGTCAAAGAAATTTGACCCTCGAGAACGAGGGATTGACATTCAAGTGTCTCTACTGTATGGCTATGGTATACTGGGGCAATACTTTCGAACTCTTTCGACATTTTTACGAAGAGCCTGAGACTGATTATTTATACAGAATGATTGAAATTTGAAATACCAAAAAGATCTGAACACATGACTGTCACTTTTGAATGACAATTGTCAAATGATAAATAACAGACTTCAAACCATCTTCAAACAATTTGCTGCAACATCGAGAGTGATGCCAACTAAATGCCAGAGAATAAAAGTCGCCAAATTTGAAATTCAATTTGAACATTACAATGCATTTTCATCAATGGATTGGTACGAGTGAGTTGATTTTATGTCGTCATCGATGAGGAGCTACAGTTTTTGAATTGTATTCATCATATATCTATTCCATTGAAATACCATACACATAACCTGTCCTCAAACTTGACATGTTTCCATTTCTGTCAAAGAAAGATACATTATCCATTCGAAACTCTTCTCCAATAGAAAATCTGACAACCCGACAGCATAATTTTCCATTTAGATCGGTAAAAAATAACTTTTATCCATTTTTCATACAACGAACAGCGTTATGAAACTCGTAATTTATATCTGAACCTTTTATATTCCCTACTTCTCACGTAAGCCCAGCGAGCGAGTAATTTGAATACTCCGCCTGTAAATAAATTTGAACGGGGATTTTCGCGATGGAAACTGAAAAGTTGAAGAGAGTAAATTAGATGATGTACATCGGGGCTCGTTCTAGATGGCGGAATGATAAGTGATAGCGGGGCTTATGAAATAGTAAACCGCTGCGAGGCGAAGATCGTATTTTTGAATTTGCGAGAAAGTAACAAGAAGCGTCTTTATAGCTGTGTTCCGCTTCCCAATATTGTTACCGTTAGCCGTTCCGTTTTACTGCTTACCACGGCGATCGCTTGACATGTGGTTTGTAACGGTACATGAAGATCCTGAAAAGGGGTTTACTCTTTTCTTTATGTAGATTCACACGAAAGGAAAGCCCTGTAATGTTCGAAGAACATCGCGAATTTTCGAAGTTTGTAAGCCTCAGGACAAACCTCTCTCGGTGAGGAGTTCCAAAAAATATCCTTGAGCAAGAAAGGTTCGACGGCAGCTCTCCAAGCTCACACATAGGGGTGGGGATTCTGGATTCGTCGGGTCATCCGTGCAGAGACTGCCAAGGGTGAAACTATTGAGGTTAATTCAAAAGAGCACCAACCTTGTAAATATCTATAGAAAATAGACAAGTTTCCGACACTTCTACGATGCTCCAACGAAATGAGCGAGTTTGTGAGCGAAGAATCACCAACAAGACGCATTGCCTTTCTCTGATTAGAATCAAGAAGCTTCAGTGAATGTTTTGGTGCCAAGCTCTACACATGAGAACCATATTCCAGGACAGGTTGTATCTGAGCCATGTAGATCATTAGAAGCTGACGAGAAGTGAGAAAAAAATTCTACGAAGCACCTTCAGCGATCGATCTCACATGGTTTTTCTATAAGAGGTTGTAACTGATCGTAATTCCTAGCAACGTGATACTCGACTTTGTAGGTATAGTTACTCCTGACAACTGAATACTAGATGAAAAGATAGATTGGCTTTTTCTGAGGAAGAGACATGCTGGGTTTTCACAGCATTAAATTCCACCGAGATCATGTTAACCCATTCTATTATTTTTGCCAAGTCATCGTGAATTCTATTGACGTGACTGTTTTTCTGAGTTTTTCTTACTCGTGCTGGAATGGGGACTCTGAAGAGAAACTAGTATGAAGAGTACTGCCGCCCTAAAAACTGTGCACTGAACAAGATGTCTTCTCCAGCAAATCATATGAAGCATTGATATGATTGATTAGCTGTCACCAGAGTAGTCAATGAAAAATCGTTGGTAAGTTGTGTAACCATGGCAAGTAGTGACAGTTTCTCTATTGGTGATTCACGTCCATTTTTGTTCATTCGTTGTGGAATGGGGGTATCTGAAAAACTGACTTCTTATTCTCTGACAGAGAAATTCTCCATGTCACAAGACAAAAATGAGACAATTCAAAGCTCTTTACTACTAATTGAGGAAAAGTTCACAAAGTCCACTTTGTAATGTTATCCTTGTGGTAATATTTTAGAAGATGAATTAACCAATTCGGACTACTTTCATTTTGAATTCACACTCTAGAGTCACAGTGTCACCACAACACCACAGACAACTGACAGCGTTCCGTATATCACCGATTTTTCAGACGTACCTCTCAACCGAGCACATCTTGAGTTTCCAGTGTGGTTAACCAGACAGGGAAACGGAACACGGCCTATGTTTCAGTCTTTAATCAAATGAGGCTATTTTTCGGCTCTTTATTGCGATACTCCCGTTTTTAATACACATTGCCATTCAGAGGAATGAGGAAGTTTTTTTGATAACTTTTTTCTATGTTCACTAGGCACAATTTTCTTGGTAATTGACGATGGATCTCACCAACTTTGTGCTAAAGTTGTTGTTCTAAAATTGTTCGTTTTCGTTAACCAGCTGACGAACGTCAACCCTCAGAAGTCGAAACTTGTGCGAGCAATGGATCAACGAGGCCTTACCTTTTAACGTGCGATTCCCCAGCACGGTGGCCTGGCGAGGATTCGAACCCCGGCCTTCTGCTTGATAGGCATATATGCTAACCACTACACTACCGAGACCACTTATTCCAGAAGTTTCTTCTCGAATTCAGCACAAGAAAACAACGGATATAATAACTTTCAAAAATATGGAAATTCTCGAACTTCTCGCGGTATTTATTCCACAGAGGCGATTGAGTGGACACAGATTGTTGTGTCCCCGGCTCATGATCGAAAAGTCGTGGGTTTGATCCCCTAACGGGGCAGAGATATTTCTCTTGTGATTTTTTCCGTATTGAGAAATAACTGCCACGTTTCATGTTTGACGGACCTGCTCACTTTGTTCATGAGGTATGTCGTAGAAAATTGGTAACAGGGCCTACATGCTGGAAGACTTCGATCAAAATCAATGGCGTTTAGTATGAAGACATTCACTACTAATCCAGAGATAATCAGTACATTTGGAAAAATGTAGAAACAGTGTCTAGAGAATGAAAGCTACAAGAAAGCTGTCGCTGGAGATGTTTTTTAGTAAAGTATCTAATGAGAGGAGCTATTGCGATCAACAGAGACTACAAAATGATCCTTTCCGTCGCAAATATACGAAGGAATGAAAAATGTCCACTTCGGAGATCGATCGCCAAAGATGCTTCCCAAAACCTTGGAATACCATTTGGAGCGAAGAAATACTTGTCGTCAGCTCACAATGATCTGCAAGGCATATGTACGGCTTGTCTTAGAATATTGTTTTTTTTTGTGGAGCTCAGCACCAACCCACTCATTGAATCTTCTTGATTCTATTCAGAGAAAAGCAATTCGTCTCTATGATTCTTCGCTCACGGACTCGCTCACTTCTTTGGGGGCATCGTAGGAGGGTCGAAGACTCTTCTATCTTCTATGAAATTTTTCACGGTTGGTGCCCTTCCTGAATTGTTGTCAATCGTCCCACCCTTAGCAGTGCCAACACGGATTACCCGACAATTGCGAGATTTACATCCCTCTTTTGTGAGATTGGAGACGTGTCGAACCTCTCTTGCTCATGATTCCTTTTCCAATACAACAGCTGTACTTTGAAACTGCTCACCGGAGAAAGTTTTTCATGAGGTTTACAAACCTCAAACATGTAAAGATGATTTTGATTCGTATCTCGTGTCTTCTGAGTCACGCGGTGGTCTTTGAAACATTACAAAACTTCTTTTCCAGGTGAATCTGTATATAAAAAAATATCTGTTCTGTGAATATCGATTTATAAACATATGATTGATCTGTAATTTCATATTTATAGCATGTCGATACTAAAATTGGGATATGGACATTGGTGAAGCAATTTTTCCTTACGAATTGTTATCAGAATAGATGAGGACATTGAAAACTGAAAAAACGATATTAAGTTGATATGCGAAAAAACATTATCATCAAAAGTATTTTCCTTTCGACCATATTTCGAAATCATCAGACATACAGAACGTGTCTCCTCAAAACAAGTTTCCTCTAACGAGTAGGATCTCTACTACTAGCTTATGGACATGGAGAGAGTAAGTTGAACCTCCGCATCGACCATTCTCTGAGACACCGGGAAAAGGTTGGATTTCATCGTTAAATGAAAAAAAAATGGTGGATGATGTTTCGGATATGAAATTATAGTTATAATGAAGAAACAAAATGAATGATGTCACACCCCCCTCTGTTTTTCAGGCAATATATTATTGAAAATGTTGTACCAATACCATCAACCATAACGAGATATATCAGAATATAAAGCAAAGGTTTCCATAATATTGAACCATCATTGGCCGATAATGTGGGAATAGTTTTGGTAGGAATTAATCTGTTAATAACTTTTCTGCAGGAAACTTTCATTTCGGAGGTTTCTGAGGTTTTTTGTTGAGGTCGAAATTTCTGACTAGTAGTTAAGGACTGAACTTTGGTCATCCTCTTTTGTATAAGGCTCTGCCTTCTGAGCACACTGATGAGTGTGCTAATCGAATGATAATTAAAGAAGAGTATTGAAATGCTGAAATGGAAAAAATGAAAATCATTTGTTAAATGAACAAATTCAATAGACCTTCGGCTATTTGTATCAATACACCAATGAGTACATGTACATGTACTTTGTATTGGTTGATACGTTCGTTTCTAACTCACAAAAAAAAATTCGACATCCATGCAACAAATTCTATGTATATATATTTTTTCAAGATATTACTCAGGTAGCACCATAATCGATAATCGAACTCATACATACGCTAACCCAAAATGAAACATTTTAAGCTCACGAAATTTATTACGTTCATGAAATTCAATATAAATAGCTATGTTCTTCAAAATGATGAAAGATCGCGGAGTTCTCGATATTACGAGCTCTAAAAACCATAGCAGATGCGAAAATATAAAATTCTGAATTGTCGTATTCAATTTGACTGTTTGAAGTATCTCAAAGAAGAAAATGGTATTTGTATGATGTCGTTGCTAATACCCAGATGCCATCAATATTCACAGTCTAGCTGTATTCCTTTTATATTCGGTCGATGGCCCTCTCAGTTTAATATTATTTATATTCAATAAACAACAATTTCTTTCTCTCTGTCTTTCCTCTGCATCGTTCTCGAAGTAACTCATACTTCAAAATTTCATTATATGAAAATGAATGCTTCAATAAATCAGATGGTGAAGGCAATGGGCTTGAGACATATGACATTGGACATGTGTTTTGATAGCCGTGTGTTCGAATCCTACTTTCTATCCCTTTTTTCAGATGTGCTGGAAAGCACATGCTGATCATATGAGATAAGTTGATCCTTAGTATATACCATGCATGTACTCCAGCACAGGCTGAGCATATACAGGGTGTTCCTTAAGCACATGCTAATATTCAAGGAGGTAATTCTTAGACCTATTTTAAGAAAATAACTTCCTATGGACGTATGTCCTAAACGCCTTAACTTTTGAGATACAGGGTGGCAAAGTTTTCAAAAATAATCATTTCCTAATAATAACTGAGATAATTTTGTAGACATCTTTGGCATATTTGGTACATATGTTCCATGCCTCAAGGCGCATTTATACTACGCCACTGCTTTATCTTAAAATAAAAATTATTGTTAAAATCTCCATACCTTTTTGAGCACATTTGGTTTGCTGGGTTCTCTTTGTCAGACGCATGGTTTTCGCTCAAAAATTAAAAATCGCTTTACTTAAGGATAAATTCCTTAAAAATCTGATGCGGTATCGTGCATCGACTGAAAGCAAACTGAGAGATCAGATTTGTTGCAAAATAATTGAGGATCTAAAAGGTATTTGTTTGTTGTCAGATATTGTCATAGCGCAGCACCGCTTAATAATTTTTGAAAACATAAATTTAGTTATCCTGGAATAAATGACGTGTAGCAGAATTTATTTACTGCACCTCTTGGTAATATGGAGTTTGTCGATATGTGAATTCTTTTAAAGATGAGAAGCAGAAAAAACAGCGTACCCACCATAGCAATAAAAAACGAATTCTCTGTATGTACAAACGTCAGTAGCTAATATTGATGTTGGTTTAAAGTAAGGTGTTGGTGTTAAAACTGTCACAGCGCGTTTTGATTGATTTTGAAGTGTTATTGAAGTTATTTTGGTAGTACGCTGTTTTTCTGAATATCAGTAAATATGGTAAATTATACGAATGCGGAAATGGCGCGAATTCATTACGTATATGGCCTTGCCGATGGTAATGCAACAGAAGCCAGGCGCATTTATCAGGAAAGATATCCTAATCGTGCCTTACCAGATAGCCGAAAATATTCAAATATTCATCGTCGACTTGGGGAAACTGGTAGTTTCAAGAAAGGGACTCAGAAAAGTAGACCTCGTGTAGTAAGAACTCCTGAAATTGAGGAAGCGGTGCTACAAGAAATTGAGGAACATCCTGAGACGAGTACGAGGAAGATCGCTAGAACTCTGGATATTTGTCATCAAATTGTTTGGCGTATTTTGGTTGATTTTTTGTTATACCCATACCATATTTCAAGAGTGCAGGCATTACTCCCCAGAGATTTTCCACAGCGTGTGAACTTCAGTAAGTGGTATCTACAAAGTATTGCCCTAAATCCGCAGTTTGAGATACAAATTTTGTTCACAGACGAAGCGAATTTTTCTC
The DNA here is from genome assembly GCA_032362365.1 of Zygogramma bicolorata. Classification (NCBI taxonomy): domain Eukaryota; kingdom Metazoa; phylum Arthropoda; class Insecta; order Coleoptera; family Chrysomelidae; genus Zygogramma; species Zygogramma bicolorata. The sequence continues at coordinate 1,337,406 of JAVJAQ010001645.1, read as the reverse complement.
GGAATGCCATTCAAAATTTCCATAACAATCATGTGTGGGCTGGAGAAAATCCCCATGCAATAACCGAAACCCAATTCCAACACCAATTTTTGGTTAATGTATGGGCAGGAATTATAGGTGATCATCTGATAGACCAATTTTTTCTACCAGGACGCCTTGATGGTCGTTCTTATTTACAATTTCTCGAAGAAGACTTACCTGGGTTATTGAAAGATGTGCCACTTGCGTTAAGGAATCGAATATGGTAGATGCACGATGGCGCCCCTGCTCATTTCAGTGTAATTGTCCGAAACCATTTAATAAATACAGTTTATCCTAATCGTTGAATAGGTCGCGGAGGACCTCAGCAAGATCCCCCGATCTCAACAGTTTAGATTTTTTTTATGGGGTCACCTTAAAACTCTTGTGTATAAAACTCCCGTTAATACTTCAGAAGATTCAAGAGAACGAATAGTTGCCTCGTGTGACACTATACGAAATACGCCAAGAATATTTGAACGGGTGCGTAATTCCATGCGTAGAAGGGCGGAAGCATGCATACTAAGTGCAGGTGGCCACTTCCGACAATTTTTATAATCAGTTTTGGTATTATTACTAATTAACAAATTTGTGCTATTCGTTTAGACTTACTGTCACAAAATAAAATAAAACTCGTTTTTGTGAAAAATTAATTTTTTTGCAGATTATGTTTTCAAATATTATTAGGGAATTGGTAATGCGTTATGAAGCAATTTTCAGATTATCATTCATTTTAGAATTGATCTAATTTCTTAATTTGCTTTCTGTCGATTTTTATTTTTTTGAGTGAAAATCATGCGTCGGACAAAGAAATACCAGGAGATCAAATTTTCTCAAAATAAATGAGGATTTTAAAAATGATTTTATTTTGAAAAGAAAGCATTGGCGTAGTACTTTTTCCCCAAAAATATTCAATGCGAAACCCGTAGGGACGCCACTGTTTGAAACAATACAAATTTGTGTACATCAGAAAATGCGCCTTGAGGCATGGAACATATGTACCGAATATGCCAAAGATGTCTACAAAATTAACTCAGTTATTATTAAAAAACTGTTTATTTTTGAAAACTTTGCCACCCTGTATCTCAAAAGTTAAGGCGTTTAGGACATACGTCCATAGGAAGTTTTTTTCTTGAAATGGGTCTAGGAATTACCTCCGTGAATATTAGCATGTGTTTAAGGAACACCCTGTATATGGATATATAAATGGTGTCTGGTAACATGTGCGTTGTATTTTCTATTCAAGTTCCTTGTTAATAACATATATACACACCAGTTGCTCATTCTGAAAAACTGCCAAGCATGTACTGAGAATGTGAAATTATTATCTCCGCACTAGTGGAATCATTCAATATTTCGCAGCCTCCTCTGCAAATAGACCGAATACGTTTCTATCTTGTGGGTCGACTGTTAGGCTATGATGTACGATTCATACATTAATAGATATCTATAGTATATGGTGTCTTGTCTTTAATGAAAACAGCATACAGGTACCAGAATTCAGATTTTTGTTCTTTAAGGATAAACGATTGGAAAAGCATTGTATTTGCAAGTCCTGCGAGTGCTACTGATGAGACCTATTGGGTCGAGCAGGTTTCTGACAATGGATCACCGAGTGCAATAATTTCCAGATAAGTTTCTTCACTGAAACTTTGTTGCCCTGTTGTATATGCTTTGATATACCCCATCCATACCAAGTCGATATAGCTCCTGTTCAGAATGCGTAATACTCCGCCCCGCATCTGGAAAACCGGAATGAATAATTGAATCGTCAAGGGGGGCGATAAATCTCTGCCAAAAGTTGGCATACTTCGGTCTTGCGTAATATATCAACGGTGACATTGTTGTCCAGGGCAGTACACAGTGAAATAGGTCAATGTGCTCTGCATAATGCGCAGGATTGGATCCCAGTCCTCCACATTGATCCCATTAACAAGCATTGGACGATTGTGCTGTGCGTATTGAACCGTGGACGTAATTAGGGAAACACTCCCCCTGTCGATACGCAGATCGCTGGACCAGGAATAGGCGGGGAACTCACAAGGATTTTTAGTTTCTCTCATTTAAGGTAACATAATCCGTTGAGCAAAAATTCGTGTCTTCGTAGGATATGGACGCCAGATGAGAGGACCCTTATGAAATTCTAGTACTACTTCGAGTATAAAATAACATTTCGGTACAAGCATGCAAACTCCGTCCTCGTTCCGCCATCTATCGAGCAGATCCCTAACTACAAATTCATTCAAATATTTAGTTCCTGGAACACTAATTTATCCGTGCGATATGGAAGCCAGATGGTAGGGCCCCTATGAAATTCTAGCACTATCTAGAGCAGGAAATTATATTTCGAGTACAAGCAAACTCCGTTCTCATTCCGCCATTCTGCTCGATAAGCAGATCTACAACTACAAATTCATTCAAATTAGATGCGTTCGAGATGCATTTTCGATGTGAAGTAATATACTCCGTGAAAAATAAATTATCTTTCTAGGAAGTAAATTTTCCAATGATATAGTCTTGAATGTATGTCAACATACTAAATAATGCAGAAAGGCCGAAAATCATTGAATGTCCCTTTCGGAAAAAATAAAATGAATACAAAACATTTTGAACTTTTTACACCTCACGAAGTGAATATACGAATCTGGTTTCCCAATTTGAATAGGAAACAATTTGGGAAATCTCAGAGCATTCGAAGGGATAGTCTCATGAAGAGTAAGCGAAATGTATGTGAAGCCACCTAACCTACTTGAATCTTACTTTACCTATATATATATATATGTGTTCGGATAAGAATTGAGATAAGTTTTGAGAACAAAACTCCAGACGCGGTTCAACCCGAACTCAACAACAACATATATATATATATATATATATATATATATATATACCATGTTCCGATTGCCATTGATCCTTTGTAGGCTAGATCAAGAGACGTGTGACAACTACAGGTTCGGATAATTCGCGAATCCATCGAAATCGAGGAACGACCTTCCTGTCTAAATGAATGTGACGACGGTCAGAGACTTCCGACTACCTGGAAACCCCTGATTTTCCGATGTCCAATCCTAATCCCCACCCTTCAATATGTCAGTTCAGTTCGATCTGAGGAGTGGGCAGATCGAGACCTTAGAGAGAAGTCGTGACGAGAACTGGGAAGTAGGCAGTTTGAGGCTCTGGAGTCAAGTCACAAAACCTCACCACTGTGACAACACCTGAGCAGTAGGCAGGTTGAGACCTCAGTATGCAGTCACATTAACCTCCTTGAAAATGGCTCCAAAATTGGAGCCGAAAAGTCGAACATAAAACTCCAATCGCGGTTCAACCCGAACTCAACATCTACATTCAATATGGATACTACACCCCAATCTCTAACTGATGAGACACAAGACTTTCAAAAATTTATAACAAGTCAGGAATTATGTATTCACCATATAAGATGCGGAGAATCATTTTCATAAATATCAATATTCCTTTTGAAAGAATCACTTTAGTGATATGTAGAATATCTGCTATTATAAGGAACCTTTTTAATATCTCCTGTTACAAATCTACTATTTTTCTAGTTCTCTGAGAAGAAGAAGAAAACGTTATTGTCAATGTCCCTCCCAGCTTCCTAGCTTAAATGCCATCATTCAAGTACTTACCAATCTGAACTTGATGTTAGAAACCATATAACTCATGACAATGTTGAACATCGAAAGAAACAACTGAAAACAGAAAAAAGGACCGAAATACGAACAGGTGCCGATCTTTACCACGAAGAGACGTTTCAATTTTCTTAAGATACCACATTTCCTCCACATCTAATATCACCAATTGAACTGAAATCTCACAGAAATACGCCTTTGAATGGCGTCTAGGGCTACTTGCTTTGTGATATTAAATTGACAATATATCTCCTTGCTTAACAACCAATCAGTCTATTTCAAATTTTGAAATTCAGCCAATAGAATCCGAACTACAGTGAAGATATAGCTTGTCGCTGTATTTTCACGGTAATAAACCTGCTTAGTTTTTGTTTTACTAGCTGTCAAGTGAAAACAATGATTTAAATTATAAACGTCAAATCTATGTGTTTTGATTAGTTATATTTCTTAATCAATATGAGCGATCGTTGGGGACAAATGGCGATTGGTATCATAGATGAAGCAGTGGAAAAGAGTATTCCCTTGAATACGGTCAGAAATAAAGAATCAATTACCAGGCAATTCAACAATTTTTGCTCAAACAGGGGTTATATTGTCGTCCTAAATATAATTCGTGGTATGATTAATAACCTATAATTTTTTGGAATATCAATTCATTGGCAATCCCAATGCAAGAAAATACAACTCGTCCTGCGGACTCGTTGTATTTTCAGCTTTGGGATTGCAATTCATTAATATTCCAAAAAATTATCGGTAATAATCATACCACTTATTATATTACCCCTGAGAATATGGATACTACACCCCAATCTTCCACTGATGAGAAACAAGCCTTTTAAAAAATCATGAAAAGACGAATTATTCACCATATCAGATGTGGAGTGAATCATTCTCAAAAATAAAATAATATTCTATTGACAATATATCTCCTTGCTTAACAACCAATCAGTCTATTTCAAATTTTGAAATTCAGCCAATAGAATCCGAATTACAGTGAAAATATAGCCTGTCGCTGTATTTTCACGGTGATAAACCTGCTTAGTTTTTGTTTTACTAGCTGTCAAGTAATAATAATGATTTAAATTATAAACGTCAAATCTATGTGTTTCGATTAGTTATATTTCTTAATCAATATGAGCGATCGTTGGGGACAAATGGCGATTGGTATCATAGATGAAGCAGTGGAAAAGAGTATTCCCTTGAATACGGCCAGAAATAAAGAATCAATTACCAGGCAAATCAACAATTTTTGCTCAAACAGGGGTTATATTGTCGCCCTAAATATAATTCGTGGTATGATTAATAACCTATAATTTTTTGGAATATCAATTCATTGGCAATCCCAATGCAAGAAAATACAACTCGTCCTGCGGACCCGTTGTATTTTCAGCTTTGGGATTGCAATTCATTATTATTCCAAAAAATTATCGGTAATAATCATACCACTAATTATATTCCCCCTAAAAATAATGATATCGAAGTGAAATAAACAATAATATCTGCTATTATGAAGAACATTAAAAATATATTTTGAACAATTCGTTCAGGCCAGTCTCAAATCTACCTACACCGTAGGTTTCGGATGGCACCTGTCTGAAAACAACTACTCCTCTGGCTAATACCACGAAGAGCATTGGATTATATCTTTTGTTACGCATCTAACGCTTCGTTGAATGCGTCTAAGCTGTGCCCCGAGCAGCGTGGACCATGGCATGTGACGTCAGAGAAAGTCTGCTCAACCCCTCCAATATCTACTCTCGTCTATCAACTCTTTATGAGAATAATTACACTGCCAAGGTGCACTGAAGCGGCTATAATCCATGACAATGATGAACATAAAAAGAAAAACTACTGAAAGAAGAAATAATGACCGAAATACGAACAGGTTCCGATCCTGACCACGAAGAGACGTTTCCTTCATCTTGAGATACTACAATTTCCTCCACATTTAATACCACCAATTCAATTAAAATCCCGCAGAAATACGCCTCTGAATGTCGTCCAACGCTTCTTGCTTTGTGATGTTCCAAGTGACAGAATAATCTGTTCACCTCCAACCGCCGGGACATCAATAGCGTTTGCGTCGGCCACAGCTACAATCCAACAAAGGCCCCGGACCCAATGCCAGTCGATGGCCGCACTGATTGAAATATATATCTCGACTCCGGTACAGAAAGGAGTAATATTCCGGAATGCGATCCGGACCATAAGTTATGGCCGTGTGATATCCTGGGCTCTGGCGAAACACAATTAAATATGCCATTCCAGCAAGAATTCCGTGATTGTGATCAGGTAATTCGGTAATTCCATGGTAGCACTTGCTCGATATCGCTGGAGGTGACTGTCGATGATTGTTTTTGTTGCCTGTAGGGCGTCAAGTATACAATGCGGCGTAGAAACATTCCCCCACCCTCTGAACTGATAAAAAGGACAATATCTCAGGCGTAGTTATGAATTTTGGCGCTTGAAGCAGTACATATTTTGCCGTTCCCCAACACAAATGTTCGCATCCAAATATATCACATCATATTGTGAAGTAACAATTGAGCGTCACTAGGTTTTTTGCAGAATTTGTTTATGAAATAAAGTTCTAGGTGGATGATTTTCAAAACAAATTCCGACACAAGCGTACTTAAGATCTTCCGGCACAAGAGTAGAGGAAGGTGGTGTATAAAGGGACATGGTACATAATGGGACAAACGTATTATACTCCGTCTGTTAGCATAAGGTAACATTTTTTTGCATCGTTACTGTTCCCTTCTGGATATATTTCTGCCGATCCACAGCGATCGTCAGAATCAACAGTGAAAAGGTGTCAAACATAATGTGCAATGGCTGACTAAGTGCCGATCTCTTATCTATGTGTACAAGAATAATTGTCGTTACATCGAGAGTAGTCAAAATATATGTGTGATTTTTTTGTAACCGACTCTAGAGTTGTTTGAAAGTTATGTACGAAACCATTTATCTATTAAGATTTTTTTCATGTTATTGAAAGTGTACAGTGGTGTATAGGGGACAAACTCAGTTAATAGTGGGACAGTCCCACTATACAACAGTTCTATGTTCATTTCCAGACATACTGTCCGATCTCAGATGGCCAGGACAAGCGGAAAAGACGAAACAAAAACCATATAAACTCATGTTTGAGATTGTCTGTTTCATATTTTTGGTATCGTCCCTATATGTACCAGAGGGGTGGTATATTGCGGGACGCATAGTGCATAGACTATTGTTTTTTTCGCTTCATATCCATGTTTACACTGATATGTTTGTTATATATCGTATAGGCACCACTAACTACTTCAATACTTCTTGTAGGGATCAATCACCCTAACACCGAAGTGATATTATTTACACTCGACGCACGTTTCGCAAACAGGGTTAGCATCTTCAGGAGAAGAAAATGTATACGTCGAGTGCATTGTCAATTTGGTGTTGGGTATTTGATCCCTTCAGATAATTTTTAACAATTATGACTTGAATAGCAAAAACAATAATCACAATGCAGCCCTAACAAATATTTTGAAACTCATGGTTATACTCGAATACCAAAACGATATATAACAACCTGACTCAATTTTGAAGGCTTGGGACATAGATGGAAATGAGTTCCCTCCCTACATAATGAAACAGGGAGCATCTATATGCAATACGCACCCATCTTCACGCCTTATTAACAGTTATTGGAACAGAATGAAAGAAATGTGGACATAGGCTCGAGGAGGGATGAATTTGACGAAGCGTCTTTTATATGAGCACTAGAGTACTGGTCTTAAGAAAATAATTTCTACGGAGGATTGTAGCTCATTCAATTGTTCGTATCTGAAGTTCTGACTTATGGAGAATTTGACGAAGTTAGGGAAGGATTTATCCAACTTGATTTCTATATCGGACACAAGTTTTTTCAATATACAGTTTAACACGATGAGGAGGCCCTGTAATGTCCAAGGAACACGCGTGACTCAAGGGATAGGAGATACAAATTAACATAAAAAAATCTAATTTGAATTTTTCAAGTTTGTAAGCCTTAGGTAAAACATTCCTTGGCAAGATCTAAAGTTAAGCTGTTCTATAGAAAAAAGATCCATGAGCAAGAGCGGTTCGACAGGTTCCCAAATTCACAACAAAGGGGTAGGAATCCTGTACTCGTCGTGTCATCCGTGTAGATATTGCCAAGGGTATAGAAGAGAGACAAGTCTCCGACCCTTCTACGATGTTCCAATGAAGTGAGCGGGTCTGTGAGCGAAGAACCACTGACAAGACGGATTGCGTTTCTCTAAATAAAATCGAGGAGCCTCAATGAATGTTGTGGTGCCTAACTCCACACATGGGAACTATATTCCAAGACAGGTTGTATCTAAGCCTTGTAGATCATCAGAAGCTGACGCGAAGTGAAGTATTTCATCGCACAAAATAGACATCCAAGTCTCTGGGAAGCACCTTTAGCAATCGGTCTCACATGGTTTTCCCATGAGAGATTATCACTGATCGTAGTTCCTAGCATCACGATACTCGACTTTGCAGGTATAGTTACTCCTGACATCTGAATGCTAGATAATGATACATCGGCTTTATTTGAGAAAAAACATGCCTAGATGTTCCCAGCATTGAATTTCACCAAATTAATGTTATCCCATTCTATTATTTTCACTAAGTCATCGTTGATTTTATTGACGTGAATGTTTCCTTGAATTTTTGTTTCTCGAGCTGTTATGGGGACTCTGGAAGAAAAACTAGTATGAAGAGTACTGTCGTCCGCAGAACTATTGAACAAGATGTTTTCTCGAGCAAATCATTGATATGAAGCAGAAACAAAGTGGGCGCTAGAACTGAACCCTGTGGAATACCTGCATTTATTGGGAGAATATCAGATGATACTCCATCAACAACCACATACACAGACCTATCAGACAAGAAACTCTTCAACAACTGAGGAGGCAAACCATAACACGGCAGTTCTCCAAGCTCACTACAAAGAGGTGGGAATTCTGCACTCGTCGGGTAATCAGTGTTGATATTGCCAAGGGTGAAACCATCGAGGACAATTCAGAGAAGCACCGACTGTGAAAATATCTGTAAAAGAGAGACAAGTCTTCGACCCTGCTTCAACGAAATGAGCGAGTCCGTCAGCAGAGAATCACCAACAGGGCAGATTGTCTTTCTCTGAATAGAATCAAGCAGGGTTTTGATGAATTTTTTGGTGCCAAACCCCACACCTGAGAACTATATTCTAAGACAGGTCTGTATTAGTGCCTTGTAGATCATTATAATCTAACGAAAAATGACATATGAATATTAGATAAAGATAGATTGGCATTCGTTGAGGAGAAAGACATGCTTGTATTTTCCCAGCATCAAATTTCACCGAGTTCATGTTATCCCATTCTATTATTTTCACCAAGTCATCGTTAAATACTATCGACGTTAATGCCTAACTAAATTTTTATTTCTCTTGCTGATATCTGCATTCTGGGAGAGAAACTAGTAGGAAGAATCCGTGAAAGCACTGACAAGATGTTTTCTCGAGCAAATCATTGATATGAAGCAAAAATAAAATGGGCACCAGAACTGAACCCTGTGGAACATCTGCATTTATTGACAGAATATCAGACGTTACTCTATCAACAACCACATATAGACACTTACACGTCAATGCGACCTCTGAAAAGAAAATCTGATCAAACGGTCTTTTGCAATATTCAGTATTTTCGAGATTCTAAGGAAAACAAATACATCAAGTAGAACGATCCCTCGATAATTTATTCCTCATTAAACTGATCTATTATACATCGAGGAGTACTATGAATAAATTTGCGTCTGCTCCTCAACAAAGCCTCGTCCCAGAGAGAAAAAGTGGTCTAGAATAATAATAGCGACATGTTTCAAAGGGTATGTACTCGAGTCTTACTGCATCATTCAGTAGTTTACGGAAAACCAGGGCCTTTGAGGCACATTGGCGTTTCTCATTAGGGAGGATTTTTGAGCTTTTTTGCGAAAGGGATGCAAATACTATCGATTCCGTGGAATAATAAACTTTTTTCACGAACAAAGGAATCGGAATAGGATTTCGGTAGAATCACATGAAATTATAAAAGTGATGAGAATTATAGTGATATTGAGTGGTTTGTTAATGATGTGTCTTGACAATGTATCGATGTGAAACACGTAATTGAACACTTTTCGGATGTATTTTTTATATTTGGAATTATTAGGCATAGATTCTGGATCAGATTGTGTAAGCCTCGAGGGTGAAACGCCATCTACTGGATGACCACAGAAACAAATTTCTTGTACAACAAATTCGGAAGATCTCTCTCTAACAATGGGCGTCATCGTTTTCAGTCTACTTGCGGGGAAGGCGGCAAACCTGGTAGAAATTAAAATTTCGTTTTATGCGACGAGACTCCAGTTTGGAGACGAGATCTGAGTATGTTAACACAAGAAATAGGTGTAGTGCAACAATTGAGGCTGCTAAAGAAGCACATGATCAGAAGAGCAAATATTTTGCTGGAAATTCTACTCTGGACTCATCGGGAAAAGATCCCCCGAATATCATGCCTGTCGACAGTCATATTCCGATAATTTCTCACCAACAAAATAAAGGAAATATTTTAATGGACCTGAAGACGAATAAGGCTTGCGGATCTGATTGAATCCCAGCAATGGTTCTGAAAATATGTGCCCCCAATCTGACACCAGTACTTTGCGAATTATTCAACCTTTCATATAACCTAGGGATTTTTCCCAAGACCTGGAGGACAGCAAGAGTTCAGTAAGTTCCTAAAAAAAGGGAGAAAACTTTACCATGTAGTTATAGACCAATTGCATTGCTTTCTATCATTTCCAAAGTCTTGGAAAAAACAATCGATATGAAGCTTATCAAATATCTAGAGGAATCAGGAATAATCGATGATCGACAATACGGATTTCGCCATCAAAGATCAACCAGTGGCTTACTGGCTCATGTTTATGATATTTGGCAGCATTAAATAAAAAAATTTGGAGAAACGACAGCTGTTGCACTTGATATTTCGAAAGCGTTTGATCGAGTTTTACCTCAGGGTATCCTTTCTAAACTGCCATCTTATGGTTTGCCTCCTCAGCAGTGTGCTTTGTTGAAGAGTTTCTTGTCTGATGGGTCTCTGTATGTGGTTGTCGATGGAGTATCATCTGATATTATCCCAATAAATGCAGCTGTTCCACAGCGTTCAGTTCTGGCGCCCACTTTTTTTCTGCTTCATATCAATGATTTGCTCGAGAAAACATTTTGTTCAATACATAGTTCTGCTGACGATAGAATTCTTCACACCAGTTTTTCTTCCAGTGTCTCCATACCAGCTCGAGAAACAAAAATTCAAAGAAACATTCACGTCAATAAAATTAACGAAGGCTGGTAATAGAATGGGGTAACATGAACTTGGTGGAATTTAATGCTACGAAAACCCACTAAAAGTACTTCCCAGAAACTTGGATTTTTATTTCGTGCGAAGAAATACTTCACTTCTCGTCAGCTTCTAATGATCTACAAGGCTCAGATACGATCTGTCTTGGAATGCAGTTCTCATGTGTGGAGTTCGGCACCAAAACATCCATTGAGGCTTCCCGATTCTATTTAGAGAAAGTCAATTCGTCTTGTTGGTGATTCTTCGCTCCCAGATTCGCTCACTTTATTGGAACATCGTAGAAGGGTGGGAGATTTGTCTCTCTTCAATAGATATTTCCACGGTCGGTGCTCTTCCGAATTGTTATCAATCGTACCACCCTCGGCAATATCTACACGGATGACTCGACGAGTACAGAATTCCCACCACTTTGTTGTGAATTAGGAGACCTGTCGAACCTCTCTTGTTCAGGGAGCTTTGGAACGTCTTGCCAAAAGGGGTTTTTCCTGGAGGCTTACAAACTTCAAAAATTCAAAGTGAATGTTAATTCGTATCTCCTCTCCCTTGATTCACGCGATGTACGTTGAACATTACAGGGCTCCCCATTCTCGTGAATCTCCATTAATAAAAAGATGTTTAATTCAAGTTATTTCTTGAACCCTGTTACGTGCAGAGCTGTGCCGAGCACTGACGCTCAGTGCTTCGAGCACTAAGCACTCTTGAAGAGTGCTCCGGAATCTCGAGCACTAAGCACTAATTTTGACAAAGTGCTCGCGATTACTAAGCATTTTCGAAAAGTAATTCGATATGGGGAGCACTAAGCACTGTTCAAAAATATGATACTGTTATACACTTAAATTGCTTTTTGACATGGTTTTTGTATATACAAATTCACGTAAAATTCAATCCTAAACATCATGAAACAGCATATTGAGTCGAACCCAATGCTTTGCCTATGATTCATTATTTGTAAGTATTGCATTGAATACACTGATGGGGTGGAGGCGGAATGAATACGACTCGCATTATGATCATTAATATCATTTAATATAAATAAATACATATCTCCAACAGAAAACAGAAAAACATAACGTCAATTCCCTAACAAACTAAATGTTACACATCAATTCATGATTCATTTTATTGCCTTCACCTTGGATTCGTTCTCCGGATATAGATATTTTGTCAACTTGCTATGATCTGTTTTTTTAACTCATTTAAATCTAAAGAGCGATAAAAAGTTAAAAGTCAATAGAAATTGTACGTACCTACATTCCGACAGAATTATTAAAAAATCAAAGTGATGTAAAGTGTGTGTGTGTGTGTACACTCATATTCCAAAGAGAATAGGTATAAGCATTTTTGTTGATAATGAGATTATAAATCGAAATGCACGATAAAATACAAGGTGTTCCATTAAATATATATCATTTCTGACTTCAATTTTTGTTTGTATTCAGCAACGAGAAGGCTATCAAAAATCCCACTAGTTTGCGCCTTCAACCAAATTCGTAGCATCAAAAATAACAGTGATGGCAATGTTGCCAACTCATATTGAAACACCCCGTATAAAGTACGAAGGTAAATAGTTCCCCCCAACTTTATCGTAATTTGAATTTTAGAAAGATTTCCAAAAAATGTCTTCAATGCATATCCATTGAATGACCCTTTAAATCGAAATCAATGTCAACTACTAACAAGCCATACAAAGTGAATGTAATTCTGTCAAAATAAACATACAGGAGCGATCAACTTTCCGACTCGCCCTGTGAATTCTTCTCGAGTATCTTGTAAATAAACCAACCAGAAGCAAATCCAGTCAGATATTGAATCCTGAAATCAGAATTATATTTCGAGCCGATGCTTCATTTATTGCCTTGCCCGCACAAGGGTCTGCCTTCTGGGCACACTCGTCAGAAAGCAGAGAACAATATAAATTAAAAAAAAATCATGAGTGTGACGTTTTGCCTGAAACACGAAAAAACATTTTTTTTTAAATGAAACCTTAGCTAGATCGATTTATCGCCCTCGAAAACCAATACATCCACCGACCCGGTAGCACTGTGGATTTTTCTGGTTCCCTACAGTTAAAATAGCAAAAACGCTACCGTGAAAATCGTCCCAGAGCGCTTAGGCACACAAAATGATTAACCGACCCTTACCCTCACAAGGCTCTGCCTTCTGGGCGCACTTGTAAGAGTGTTCGGCAAAGAGAATCATAAATGTAAAAATAAATGAATGAAGAATCACGAATGTGACGTTTTGCCTGAAAACGGGGATAACACGACGTTTTTTAGAAATGAAACCTATCTTGATCGATTTATCGCCCCCTGAATTGTTGGAACCGTTTCCGATATTCAGATTATTATATATTTATATATTAATCGTTGAAAATACTGGTTATTTTTCAACTCGAATACCCTGTTTCTCTGATAGACAAAGGATTGTGTCAATGGAAATAATTGTTGAAGAAGTCGACAACTGCATTATAAATTTGGGAAATTACTCTGGAGCCCATGTCTCCATAAGCCGCCTTCTATTGATAAAATATCATTCGATAGAACTTACCTATCTATACTGCGTACTGCTCCGACACTCAACGCACTCGGTAACACTCAAAACAAGACTGAGATCTTTCGAAGATGCATATGGAAGCGATTCAGACTCAAGATTTTGTCTTGAGTGGGGGTGCACGTTCTCATGTTTCGACAAGTAGGAAGTATGGAAAGACTTAGTGCTTAGTAATCCCGAAAAGTGCTCGGGAGCACTTTTCGGGATTACTAAGCACTAAGCTCTTTGGTGAAATGTTCGAAGCACTAAGCACTAAGCACTGGTTCAAGAAAGTGCTCGGGAGCACAGTGCTTACGAGCACAAAAGTGCTCTAAGTGCTTTCAGGAGCACTAAGCACAATGCTTTGGGACAGCTCTGGTTACGTGTGGCAGAGCCTTGTGCGGGTGAGGGTCGGCTAATCATCTCTGGTTCCGAAGCGCTCTTGGTCTTCTTAAGAACTGTCACGGTTATTTATTTGCTATTTTAACAGTGGGGGAAAAGCAAATTAGCGTTCTCAAAAAGTGGGGAGGTTGGGAGTTTATGAATAGTTCATTATATTCATTTTTTTTCCAATTGGTATAGTATATAAGGAACTTACCAACCTGTTTTTTTAGAGCGGGTAGTTAATTTATTAAATTTTTTGTTTCAGATTATAGACTTGTGGATTGATGTATCTAGCAATGGTTCAGAATACTTTGTAATGATATTGATTGAAATGACATTGACATTAATCACTGGATGAACAAGCAACTCTAACCTTAAGCTCAGTTAATGGGACCCCACGAGTCAATTGATAAATTTCGAAGATTTTTTCAATTACAATAAAATAAAAGCAGGTAGCATCAAAATCTATTTGGATATTGTTTGTCCTTCACGGAATAATGAGTTTTTTGAGTTGATAATCATCTGGTTGGAAGGGGGTTCCTCCCCTGTAAGATAGTCCTAGGTGCGGCACAGTGCTCTGAATAAAAAACTTGAGTTTGATGTTGTGAAAATAAATGGAAAGTTATATAATACCAAACAATTTCATCATTCCATTTCCATTTTTAACCATAGCCTTGTTTTAAGGGATATACCACGGTTTCATCAATTACTTGTTGCTCGATTAGTATTGGTTAAAGGTAGGCTGATTCAATCTACTATTGATGAAGTTAGCTGACAGCTCATTCTTCAACATCTAATTGGACTATTACCAGCCCTGAGACTAATGGAGGTTGACTTGAAAAAATGTAAATTCATCTCAAAAAATATTGAGTGTGACTGGTATCCATGAAGATTACTACCCGACATTTTCTTGCCTGAGCACAATTGCTGACTAGCTATGCCTTACTTCAGTATATTTTACGTCTGCTGGGATTGGCCACTGTGAACCGGTTAGTATATCGATTGAATCCAAGGAAGAAATCATTTATATTAATTTATTTCAGATCTGGGGAAGATTCATTCTACACATTGTTAATATGTATTAGAACAAATTTCATAGAATTCATCCGAAAGTAGTATCATATTTCTGAGTTGCAACTCAGTGAAATAGTTTCCAGTGGTATTCCATCATGCATGTTGTATAATTTCAACACTATTTGTGATTGCCTAAATCAGAAAATACATCGAAAACTAAATGACTCAACTGCAGTCATCAATATTTTTTGATATTTGAGGAAATTATGTTTTTACAGGCTTTTTCATTTATATTCAAGTAGAAACAAAAGCTATTACAACAACATCGGGCTCCAAGACCAAAGGAGCTCCTTCAACTTCTGCGGTCGAAGGTTCAACCCGAACACAGAAACTTCATTTCACCCCATCATTCCGAGTGATCTCCTTCCTGTATTTGAGGTTAACGAATGAGCAACAAAGGGAAAGTTTGCCGAATATACCCCTACTCCTGACGGGCGCACAAAACTCTCTATGAAGTAATTGAGGGGGAAAGATTGATTCAATTGTGAAATATATTCTCTTATATAAAGACGAATGGGCTGTGAGGAATATCTGGAATAAAACATGTAACTGATTTGTATGAAGATAAAGACTATCGCTACATGAATGAGTATGATATGAAACAAGTGAGGAAGAGCAATCATATTACAACAGAAAACGATATACAGAGCTAATCTTTAATTTCAAATAGCAATGATGGCTTGGTCCACCTCGTTTGCTAGGTTGTCCAACTCTCTAGCTATCTATTTATAAGAACAGTATATCAATAATCTTCGAATTACCCGAAAATAATAATTATGATGAGAATTTCATTGAAAAAAATTATTTTCATTCATTTTATCACAACTGGTTGGGTTTTTCACTTCAATAGTCAAGAAAAATAGAACGTGCGAGCAAACCTTTTGTATCTAACAATAAACATATCACAGTTTAACATTTCGATATCGTTTGTATATCTGAGAGCAGATACAAATTACGATTATAAATGTATTTCTTATACTGGCACGATATCGTGATATAGAGGCGAATTCTAATATTGCTGTGCTAATTATAATAATGAGGCGTCTTCTGAAAACCATCTTTTGTACAAACGAAAAGTGCAACTGCCAACCAATACTGACTTTAAAAGAACAATAAGAGACTGATGAGTACTCAAAATGAGTTTGTCGCCAGATGAACAATGATGTAACGATTATATCTCTGAGGAAAAAAATTGGATGGTTCCATTTCAAAAAATTGAGGTGGGGGTGGGGGAGAATTTTAAGGGAAATGAACATGAAGAGATCACTTTGAGTGCGTTATACAGAAGGCAATTTAATGTTCGAAAAAATGATTTTTCGATAATACTTCTAACTCCTCGTCCAGTAACGGAGATATCGCTTGTTCAGAATATCAAATATATATAACCTAACTACGGTACGAAACTTCAAAGGGTGATTCATTAGGTCGTTTCTAGGAGAGAAGAACCTTTGAACATATGTCCAGAGTTGCTCCGTTTCTGGGCGATGAAGTTTGAGAATAAATATCGTATTCATAAAATATCATAATATTTTTTTTAGAACTGATAATATTTGTAAGAGTAACATTTAACCTTTTACTACTTGTATTGACTTGTCCTATATGACATGTGATCTTACAGGATGAATAAATTATTGTATTGTATTGTATCTTCACACAAATTTGGTTATCAAGTCCAGTGGCGTCTCAGTGGGCACCACAGCCAGCAATATTGGGAAAAAAGATCGCCTCTATTTTTGTAGTTTTCTATTTTTTTGTAGATTGATCCACTAAAAATACAACTTTTGTGTCGTTTGTGTTTTCTCCATATCTAGCCTCGTTTAAAAAAAAATGAAGCCACTTTGCATATCATCATGAACACCTGCTTAGGAGACCAGATAACAGTGATAGCGTTGTCATATCACTGAAAGGCAGAGCTATCGATCGATAAATTTCTTTCATATGCAGAATCACACGACAGGGAAGCCCAGTAATGTTCAGAGAACACTGCATGAATCATGAGACAGGAGATACAAATCTGAGAACAGACATGCCTGGGTTTTCCCAGCATTAAATTCCAAAGTTAATTTTATTGACGGGAATGTTGCTTCAAATTTTTGTTTCTTAAGCTGGTATGGGGAATCTGGAAGAGAAACTAGAATAAAGAGAACTGTCGTTCGCAAAACTATGTACTGAACAAGATTTTTCTCGAGCGAATCATTGATATGAAGTGGATGCCAGAACTGAACACTTTCGAATACCTGCATTTATTTCGAGAATATCAGATGATACTCAATCAACAACCACATACAGAGACCTACCAGACCAAAAAGTATTCAACAAAGCACATAACATAAGACGATAGTTTAGAAAGGTGACCCCGAAGCCAAACTCGATCAAACGCTCTTAAAATATCGAGTGCAATAGCTATCGTCACTCCGAATTTTTCGATTGAATGCTGCCAAGTATGAGAAACATAAGCCCATAAGTCGCTGGTTAATCTTTGATAGCGAAATCCATACTGTCGATCATTAATTATTCTTGATTTCCAAGTTACCCAATGATGTTTCGTATAAAATTTAGGAAACACCCTGTATATGAAAAATTAAAATGGGTACGGTTCGCTTCAAATCGAATTCCCTCATGCTATATAGCTAATGCAAAACTTACTTTTGTCTAATGGACACAATATAAACGCGATATCTTACACCAATGTTTTGTTCCTTTCACATCGCTTTGGATTCGAAAAAACACTTCATCGGGTGTATTTCTACTAGTGTTTTTGCACTTCGGTAAAAAAATACGTTCAAGAAGCTTTGTTACCTAATTCCATAATCAACTAAAACCGAAAATATATCCGAGTAAACACCACGCTAAGAGTTAACAAGCACGGGACATGTCCTCTGACGTCTTCCAAACCACGTGCTACAGAATGATGTTTGATTGGATCGAATTCATTCAGTGTTTTACACAAAAAAATAGAAAACTACAAAAATAGAGGCTTGTTTATATTCATTCCTAATGTCAATGATTTATTTGAATAATAACTAAAAATCATGCATATTCCCTATTGGTTAAGTTCGATTGTCACTTTCTTATCAGATATTTTTTGACTAGTTTTATTTTATATTGTATGACATTAATACTGAAGTGATTATTTTTTCAATCGCGTTCGAAATTAATAATAATAATAATCTTTATTTGAAAAAAACAGCCGAGTACAAACATTAAAACTTGTAAAAGACAGTAGAATCAAACGCGCGTCAAGTACATTTGGTTTCATATACCCATACATTAAGACATTGAAAAACGTCCATTTTACTATCACATTGACATACATTTTACATTAATATAAGCTTGGGTCGATAACTGTACATAGCTTGATTATTCTAGATGTGACTCTAGGTAATCGTTTATAGAATATGGTTCAAGGTTAATTGAAATTTTCCAAATCTCTTGCTTAACTACATTAGGCGAGGAGATGGCTTTGACTCTATCAGGTAGTTTGTTGAAAAATTTTATACAGTTGTATTGTGCGTTTTTTTCTGTTACAGCTAATCTGTGTCCAGGATAATTGTAATTTAGGTTTCTGGTGTTGTAACTACTTAGTGGTATACAGTCAGAGAAATAATGTTTATTCTTAATGAAAAACAGCAAACATTCCTGAATGTACACTGCAAAAACTGTGGGTATGTTGGCTGATCGAAACTTATTCCTACATGACTCCCTACACTTCAGTTTATACATAATTCTGAATATCCTTTTTTGAGTAATAAATAAGCGCTCCATTGAAATACTGCCTCCATAGAACAATATACCATATCTGAGACTAGATTCGAAGCTTGCATGATATACAACTTTGATTGTGAATGAGTTTAGGTATTTGGTTAGTATCCTCATTGCGTGGCATACTTTACCCAATTTGTTAGCAGTCTCATTGATTTGAACGTTCCAATTAAGGTATCGATCTATATTGATTCCTAGAAATTTGGTAAAAGGTGCTATTTCAAAGTTTTTATTGTTCAACTGAATGTTGCTGAGCACATCCTGGCTTTCGTGCCTGGTTGTGAAAAGGGTTACGTTGGTTTTTCCCTCATTGACAGCTTGTTTGTTTTCTAAGAACCAGTTGTACATTATCCTGAACATTGTGTTAGAATCATCTACTACTGGTTGAGTCGTTCTTCCTTCTATTAGAATATTTGTATCATCAGCGTAGTTTACCATTTTGCAATTCCGATATGGTGAGAGGATGTCACATATATCGTTTAGGTATATTATAAAGAGTATAGGTCCTGTGATGCTACCCTGAGGCACTCCTGTATTAATGTCAGTAACCTTAGATGTGGCAGTCTCTTCTTCTTTCTGAACTACTACTTTTTGTTTTCTATTGCAAAGGTATGATTTAAACCAGTTCAATGGCTTGCCTCGAACACCATATGCCTCCAGCTTTTGGAGTAGTATATTGTGGTCAAGGCAGTCGTAAGCTTTTGATAAGTCAAGGGAAAGTCCTAGAACTACATTTTTGTTTTCAAGTGCATTCAAAATATGCTGAACAAACTGGAACACCGCTGTTGAAGTTGATTTGCCTTTTTGATACCCATGTTGGGCCTCACTTATGAGTTTGGTTGTGACTAGAAACTTCATGAGCCTATTGCACATAGCTGTTTCGAAAATTTTCGAAAAGGAGGATAAGAGACTTATGGGTCTATAGTTGCTAATATCATTCGGGTCCCCTTTCTTTTTGTAGATTGGTTTTACTATTGCTATTTTTAATCTTTCAGGGAATATCCCATATTGCAATGAGTTATTCAGGATGTAAGTTATTACTTTTGATATATATGGTACACTCAATTTTATTATTCTAGTTGGCACTTGATCATCTCCACTAGTCATTTTGTTTTTGAAATTTTTTACAATTTCTATTACTTCTTTCTCAAAAATTGGTTCTACAAACATAGATTTACTGTTTTGACTGATTTTGTTTACATAAGGTATATTTTGTGCGTCTATGCTCGCTCTTAGATTTTCAATTGTCTGTGTTAAAAATTGGCTATATTCTTCAGCAATGTCTTCTGTGTTACCTTCCTTTTCGATGCAATTTTCTGATTTGCTTGGGCCTTTTATCTCCCTTGCAATATTCCACATAGTTTTTGACTTATTATCAGACCTGTCAATTATTTGTTGATATTGCATAGATTTACTTTTCATTAATTTGGTGTGGTATTCCTTTTTTGTTTGGCTATATTGTTCATAGTAGCGCTTATCTATTGAACTCATTGTAAGCAGGATATCTAGGCGATTCTTGCACTCATTCACTATTGGATCTTCAATTGACTTACTTTTAGTTACCTTTTGTTTTATTTTCTTAATAGGAAAGCTCTTATTAAATTCTTCGAGAAACAGATCCATAAAGTGATCTCACTGTTCATTTACTTCATTTTCATGTATTTGATATATACTGTTCCACGTTTTAAGTTTCATGCAGTCTAAGAAGTTATCGATACTATACTGGGAAAAAATTCTTTTATGTATTGATTCACATTTGGTTTCATTTTGCCTTTGAATCTTCAAAATTTGTGTTGAGTGATCTGACACGTGAGAGTGCAAGACTTCTCCTATGACATTACTGAGGTTGGTTAAAAAATTGTCTATGCATGATTTTGTGTTTCTCGTTATGCGAGTGTATTCTTCAGTTACATGGTTAATATTGAACGAATTTATCAACCCAATAATAATAATTTTTCATCTTCATTTTTCATAAAATCTACATTGAAATCACCTGCAATTACAATATCACATGTGTCATTAATGACAATATTCAAGAGGTTTTCAAGTTTCTCCAAAAATATTTGGAAAATTCCATTAGGTGGCCTATACACTGATACTATTATGGTTGTTCTTGTATTTACCTTGATTTCAATCGCTGAGTACTCAAAATGTTCTTCCACAGATATTGAGGTAACGTCTTTTCTTTCTTTACATTTTTTACCTGTTCTCACATATATTGCAGTGCCTCCATGTCTTCTGGCTCCTTTTCTACAGAAAGCGGATTTTAGTTGATAGTTTTGTATCTTATGTTGGGACAGTTTTTCTTCGTCTTTCCAATGTTCAGTTATGCAGAGAACTTGGCAGTTGTTTATATTGTCCAGCACCTTAACTAGGCAATCTAGTCCAGTTCCGATGGATTGCATATTTTGATGCACTACAGTTAAAAGTATCGATGTGTCGTTCTTGGATTGTGGGATCCCTAGAGACCGTTTTCAAAAATCCTCATCTCTTGTGTTGTACTGGTTGTACTTTCTGAAGTCAAAGCGTCTGAAAGCTACCGATTTTGGCCTGGTGGATGTCTTGTATATTTCATCTTTAAGGTCGAAGTTGATTCCAAACATGAAACACTTGTTTTGCGTATCCTGTGTTGGGAGCTCCTTGATTACGACATCTGCATTAGAAAACTGAGGTTTTTCCTTGATGTAGGTGCTGATTTTTTCTGCCGTGATGTGTCGTTTTATGCGGTATAGGTATAACCACACTTTTCGCTGGACACCAAAATCATCTTCAGTCTCATTTTCTCCATAATTTTTCTTGGTTTGTCTGGGTTTTGACTTTCTTTTGTACGTAACTGTTTTGAAGTCGTTTTGTGACTCTTCAATGTCAGTTTCAAGATTAATCAATTCATACATTTTGTTTTCTTGGGCCTCTACCAGATTTTGACTGCTTTGCGATTTTCCAAGATTTGCATTATTTGCAGAAGTACTTGGCAACCCTGTTTGTTTGTCTTTGATTTCGTTCAGTGGAACTTATGTTTTTTTGTTTGTTGATATAAACACATTATGTTTTTTGCTACCTGCTTTATCTGTATTCTTTATCATTCTCTCCTCACTTTTTTGGTTGTATAGTTTTTCCTGCAGGAGGGTATTGTTTTGTTGTAATAATCTATTGTTGTCTACTAGGATGTTATATTTTTCCATCATTTCACTCATGATTCTTTTCAGCATTTCATTTTCCAGCATCAATTTTTCAGTTTTATTTACCTCTAATTGTTTTTGATTCTCCTCATTCAGGAAACAGCCTGAGCAGACAATTCGTGTATCACATATCTTCACACATTGAGTTTTGTTTCGTGTGGCACATGATAAATGTAACACATTTCCACACTTCACGCATACTAGTAATTTGCTGCCTTTAGTTTGACAACATTTTAGTGATTTTTCGTTGAAATTTTCGTCATTTACTACACAGGGTTCTGCAAGTCGCCCGTCACTTGCGGCCATCTTGCATCTACTCTATATACAATTACATCTAGATTACGTAACAAACAAATAGATATTTTACCTACCAACAATGGAGTGCAAAATACTTGAAACCCCACTCGTTGTAAACAACTACGCCAATGTCTAAGACAGCCACATAAACGAAAGCAATAAAAACAAGGAGCCTCTTTCGTGTGTTCCGGCAATCAAAACTGCTTTCCGAATGGATATGCCCAATCACTATCTGTCTCTTAGGTGCTCAACTCAAAATGTCCGGAATTTGTGACATATTTCCTGGAACTCGTTCAAATGGTGGGGAAGTGCCACCAAATTCTTATTTCTAATGGCATTTTGCAAGGAATCACTCTGGAAGTTTGATTTTTTCAGAATATACGTAACTTCGACAGACCATTCGGTTGGAACAATAGAAATGCTTTGAATTTATTTCAGAAATAATTATTTTTTTCGGAAATTTTTGAAAATATGGAATTTTTTGTATTCATTACAAACTTAAATATTTTTTGAATCACTGCAAAATTTGGAGTTATTATGTTTTATAGTTTCCAAATGCAATTGGAAATGAACATGGAAGACATTGATCGCCAGCCTTATTGTATTATTGTACTACAAGATATTGATCCAATATCGCCAAATATCAACTTTTTTGTGGTCAGTACAACATTCAAAATATTTCAAAATATTTATTCAATGTTTCAGGATTATTGAACCAATAATGATACAATGTATTTGTGTATGCCACCTACTATTCAGCGAGAGAGGGACTACGCCACTGTTAATGGGCCACACGAAACACTCGAGCGTTGCCAGAAGGTCTCAAATGAAAATGTATGGCACCCAAGACGGGAAAAAGAAAGATCGGCATACCGTCGGGATGCTTACACTGTTTTATTGCAATGACCTTTGTGCTTTATTTGCGCGTGAGTATGCGTTAACAAAGTTTAATAAAAGGCGCGTTTTTAACAGAGTGGAGCTGGCTCAAGTTTATCGGAATTTCCATTTTGCGTTAATGAAGTTTGTG
Organism: Zygogramma bicolorata; assembly: GCA_032362365.1. Lineage (NCBI taxonomy): Eukaryota > Metazoa > Arthropoda > Insecta > Coleoptera > Chrysomelidae > Zygogramma > Zygogramma bicolorata. The sequence goes on along the minus strand of JAVJAQ010001645.1, from coordinate 1,314,080 downwards.
TGTTGTGAATCGAAATATTCAGCTGAAATTCGGGACGGAAGTAAAGAAAATCGCACGAACAACAAAGGAGTGCTATATAAGGTTTGTTTTAGTTTTCAGTTCTGAACGGTTCGAGCATGTGCAGTTATGAAAGTGTGTTTTGGTTCATTCATAACTGTTCTAGAATCGTCATCGACATGTTTTGGCTGAACTATTACAGAATTGTGATCATCACTTTTAATAATGAAGCAGAATTGGTGGGAACTGGAACCGCACTATTTTCCATTGTTTTAAATCCATTACCTAACTTTTTATATGTTTTATCGGTTTCATCAACAATTTCAAATTAATATTGCATAATGGAGGTGTAGAATATTTCGATCTGTCTTCAAATATTTGCTTTCAATTCCACATTAGTTTCCAATCCATGCTCAGGTTTCATTTCCACTTGGAGTCGTTCTTCATAGAGGATGATGATCCGATGTTGAATAGTTTTTTGCCAAGAATCTTGAAATGAAGCAAAGGGGACATGTGGTGCCTTTAAATTCACAAGAGAAAATTCAACTCGTAAGAGACAAAAATTTTTGCGAACTCAACCAGAGCCCAAACAATATGATGATTTCTATGCTTATCTCCAAAAAAATGTTTATGAATATTCAGTCAGTTCAGTACTAACGAATGAAGCCACATCGGTTAGAGATATTATGTTGCATATGTAACCAACATTTTGATTATTTCGTGGCATCCATTATCGAAATCCAGGTACGTTGGTTAATTATGATTAGAATGTTTTTTGAGGAGGTTGTTGGTTCGATGCTCGGCATAAACACTTTTTTCATATGAATAACATCAATGAGGAAGAGCAACCAAATTACATCTGTGAATCTTACAGGATTGTGGAAAGCAGAAGTGCAGAGTCGTAATTTACTATGAAAAATTAAACGAATTATTCATAGACGACAAATACCCACTATCGCATATATCAGACCTCCTAGATCAGCTTAGAAGATGTCAATATTTCACCCACTTGATCTCGCATCAGGATTCCACCAAATCGAAATTGAGGACATTCTCAAGACAGCTTTTTCCGTCGACAATAGTCATTGTGTATTTCTTCGAATGCCATTTGGATTGAAAAACGCCCCATCCACATTCCAGCGGGTTATGGATAATATCCTACTCGGTATACAGAACGAAAGATGTCTAATATACATGGATGATATCATCGTTCATGCTCTCACCATCCATGACCATATAGCAAGGCTATCTGGAATATTCAAAGGACTTCGAAAAGCTAACTCGAAAATTCAGCCAGATAAGGGCGAAGTTTTGAGAAAGGAATCGCTTATCTGAGACATATGACCACACAGGAAGGAGTCAAACCAAACCTTTCAAAATCGAATGCATTCAAAAATTCCCAGAACCAAAAAATAAAAACAAATCCTGTTTAGGTTTATTATCGACGATTCATCTATAATTTTGCGAAAACTTCTGAACCACTAATGAGGTGATTTCAAAAAGACGTTAATTTCAATTTCGAGACCGAATGTAGACAATCTTCTGAGCAACTCAAGAACGCTTCGATATCAAGCCCGAATCTTATCTATCCCAACTCCGATGAACCATTCTTGCTTACAACTGATGTCAGTACGATGTTCTTAATTGGCGCTAATCTGCCACAAGGACCCATAGAAAAAGAACTCCCGATAGCATATGCATCCAGATACCTTAGCAATGCCGAATCGAAGCACTCTACAATTGAAAAGGGAGCTTCACGCCATTGAAATTGAAATATTTTCGCTCTTATAACTGACTATGGGCCTCTCACCTGGCTCTTTTCAATTGAAGGCCCCGGAAGAAGACTGGCAAACTGACGACTTAAATTGGAAGAATACCATTGGCAAATTGAAAATAAACACGGTAAAATCAATAAAAACACCGATGCACTTTCTCTAATTGAAATTAATAACTTTGAAGATTGCGCTGCATTTCAAAATGAAATTTCTATACCAGCATCCAACCAAGATATATACTATACTTGAATTCCGATGACAATCCCAACGATAACTCCGATGAAGAATTATCTGTCGAAAGCATCGGAAACGAATTCAACACACTTGTAGACCTATACAAGTCAAAATCAATTGATTACTCTGAAATATAATTCGATAATTCCCAATTCCTCGATAAACACCATAAGAATATAACATTCGTTTGGGAAAACAAATTGGAACAAATGCGTTATACAATTATTGATGATATTTTCGAAGACCATCCAAAATTTTCCAGTCACAAAATCAATATCTAGTAAAACTGTTAAGGATAGAAAATACTTCATGGTTTCTTTCCCCTTCGACCCTGAGGTGGAGTATCTGTTCCATATTATATACAAATATCAGAATTTGTTCGACCTGACAAAAACCTATTCACTCAAAAATAATTTTGAATTGCCGATATTGGAAATATTTCCATTTATATTTGCCAACTTGAAACATGAAGTCTGTCAAAATATATTTATTATAAAAGTTTATTTATAAAAGTTTCTAGCATCAAAACTGACCGAGGTATGATGGAAATAATGTTGAATCCTATTTTTTCCATGAAAAAAAAATGTGAATAACTCATCCTCTCTTCCCCCCCCCCCTTTGGAAAAAATCGTTGCCTAGTTGAACTATCTGTATATATAAAAATATAATATACATATAGTTCCACTAGGCCTTAAATATAATTACTATGTGTATTCTTCATTATACTAATGTACATACTCTAATTTCTACAAAAATTGTTTTTGTTTTTTTTTCCCATAACTCGCTTAGTCTTCAAGCAATCAAATCCACCAAAAAAGTATTTTGTAGCTTTTTTCAAGAGCTATAAGCTCATTTACATTATTTCTTGTTTCAGATTATATTTTTGAAAAGGTTCATGCTGAAAGGGCTCAAAAAAGGTACTTTGCGCGAACCCTCACAGTATTTAACTGGCCATATCTTACTCTATTTTCATCCTGCAGAAAAAAATGAAACACCGAAATTTTCAGAGAAGAATAGCCTTCAATTTTGTACTCTAGAAAATTTTGCATGTGATCAATACTTTTCGAGTTATTTCGAAGAAATGGTGATTTTTCGCTGAATCACGTATATGATTTTTTCTCTTCAATCTCAATTTTTTCCGAAACTACGTACTCTCACTCGATGAAAAACTCAGAACTCATCATAAAAACATGAATGAAGTGAATTATGGAGTGACAACGATTGTTTTCAAAGGGGGGGGGGGGAAGAGGATGAGTTATTCACAATTTTTTTTCAACGGAAAACTAGGATTCAACATTATTTCCTTCATACCTCAGTCAGTTTTGATGCTAGAGACTTCTATAAATAACAAAAATGAAGGATTTTTGAAGGACTTCAGAAAAGGTCCGATTAGTTTTTTTCGAAAAATGCATTGGATTTTGGTTATTGTACGTAGAAACTTTCCATTTTGTCGTTTGAAAATTCAATCAACAAGCAAGTATTCAGTTTGTAGTGGGTTTGCATACATCACAAATGAACAATCGCCTTTGTTTTTTCGAAAGCTATAATTTTGCTCTCTGCAGGTTTTTCGATTATATGCATATTTTTCCAGTTATTCGCGAAAAAGGATCTGAAAACGTGTTTTTTTTGCCTGAAAACCGACAATTTCACTCGCGAATAAGTCGAAAAGTATTGCTTTTCAGAAAAAACTTCATTGAACAAAAAGTGCTTAGAATTAGTCAATCTATTGATCTCCGCACTTATTTCCAATAAAATTTTTTTCACCCCTAAGAAGGGGTGGCATCCATCCCCAGGGAGAAAGCAACCCTCGGCACGGGGTAGATTTTGGAATGGAGGGTAAGTAGAACCTATATCCAAATTTTCATACGAATCGGTGCTGTATGGGATAAATACACAGTTTACACTTTTTTCACCGTCATAGACTGGAGTATCATAGATTTGAAGCCTCTACATCAGGGGTTCCCAACCTTTTCTAAGTCCGGGACCACTTTTATATTATTCTTGTTAGCAGGGACCACTATGAATGACTTATATAGTGGTATATACATTCGTACTTTGTAGGTAATGAAGATAAACTGTAATAATCAAACCGTAACTTTGATTAGCAACTCAATAGGATATTACAAAACAAGAAATAATAATATTTTTAGGATAAACTTGTGTGATTTTGTATTAAAGTGATTTCTGAGTTTGCATCTCCTTCACGAGTTGGTCAAAGCTACACGCAAATCATCACTTATTTTCAAACGATTTCTCGTCTTGTTCTTAATGACCAATGAAGCAGAAAATTCTTGTTCACATAAATAAGATGTTGAAAAAATCATGAAATAGCGCAAGGCGATTTCTCGAAGAAATTGCCTTTTAACACCAAAACGACTCAAGTGAATTCAATTCAAAAGCATCCTTGCAGTTTCTGTCATTTTGAGTTCTTCCCGGCTTTCTTCAGCAACTCCTCCAGCGTCCGTACTGAAAGAGTTACGAATCAGTTTTTGATCAACTTCAGTTTCTTCGGTATATTCTGGGAAGTAACGATTGGATTCATCCATCAACATTTGTAAATGAGTCCTGATATTATCTTGTATATTTGCTTCAATAGTGTCATACTTTTTGTCTTTCACAGGTGCTTTAAACGTCGCAAACGCAGAATAATTATTTTCTTCACTTTTACCTAAACACAACTAAAGTTTGCAAATGAAAGCGCAAAGTTTATCTTCAAAAATAAAAAAAATATTTACAACGTTTTCTGTTTATTTCCGGAACCTTGCAGTTGTATATTCGATTTAAGTGTGAAAATATCCACAGGATAAGCCAAATCAATTTGACATGCCGGATTAGTGATCTGTTTTAACAAATCATTAATTTTTTTGTCAAACAGAAAAATCTCAACCTCTGCTCTCAGTTTATATAATCTTCCCAACATATTACCTTTCGATAGCCATCGAAATTCTGTGTGAAAGAGAAGTACTTCATGATCAGAGTCCATTTCAGTGAATAATTTTTAAAAAAGGCGTGTATTTAGGGCGCTGCTTTTGATACCATTTACAACTTTTATGGCCATTTTCAGTGTATCAGGAAGGCATTCAGGAAGAGTCTTAGAAGCTAACGCCAAGCGATGTATGATACAGTGCGTTGTTATAACCTTATGATTTTTCTGTTTTACTAACGTCGCCAGCCCGGAAAGTGATCTCAACATTGCAAGAACACCATCAGTACAGAGGGCAACGAGTTTATCCCACATTAGATTATGTTTCTCAAAATATTTCGATATTGAGTTCATGAAAAATGGCGCCCGCTAAATTTGAAATCATTCGCGGACCATATTTTGACTTCTGCGGACCACTGGTTGGGAACCACTGCTCTACATAGTGGACATTATTTCACGAGAGTGAAACATTTGGTGATGGTTCACGCAGTGGGCAATTTTTGGTATCCGCCTCAGGCAAACTGGGCATTGAAACTCGGCAAGGAACACTTCTAGTTGAGACTGTCCTACCAAATGACCATTTTCCAGGAAAATTTCCACCGTTCTTGAGTAGCTTTCCTCACTGGATTCACTGTGCTGATTCACAACTCTGCTAGAATCCACTCATCTATACCCCGTTTTGCCTTTCACGGAACTTAGTTTCGAGGAGAAGGGGCAGTATTGCCCATGCTCAGATATGACAATACCATTTCCCAAAATATCACTGCCGTCATCGGAGTAAGTACATTTGAATATGGTATCGAAACAAAGTTTCTCTATAAAATAGCTCCTTTTGGTTTCTTCCGGACAATGTGTTAATGAACACATTCCGCATTTTTTTAGACATCGGCTACAAAACTGATGTCCCCAGGCACATTGAAATATGGAAGGTTCCAGTCGTGCACAGCAGGACTTAAATCTCAATAGGAAATACAGCGTTTGTGCAAATGTTCAAAAATTGATACAACTGAATTGAAACTATGAATGGAAACGTGACACCCGTTGGTTCTGAGTAATATGACCGGTATTAGATCCGACGACCGAATAAAAATTAATTATTAGTTTTGTAATCGGAGGATGGCATTCCCAGAAATTGTGATTACACGCTCCTTTCTTGGAAGGCTGGTGAATGAATGATTAATTCATTCATGAGTACCTACTTTATGGAGAAACTTTGGATAAGTACTCAATCATTTAATTTGGGGGTAAGGTATATTCTTGGTAAAGGACAATGCACACTTCTCAAGCAACACGTCAGTTGGGAAATTCGCCTGAAAAGATTTCAGTTCCTTCCTATGACAATTACGCCCAGCACCGCCATACATTGAAACTTTGATTTTTTCTACTTATTCTCGAGAGTGAACAAGTACTGGATAGATAATCGAAAAACCTGTCGAATAACTCACAAGACAAGTTGATATCGCCACACTAATACTCATGACACATGATTGTGTAACCCCAAATATGCAGTTTGTGAAGTTATTATTATTCATACAGAATTCTCCGATAACTATCTTCAATTTGGTAGGTAGTTCATGTGAGATGCTTATTCAGAAAAAGGAACGCCCACAGATGCTTTTTGTACCTCATCAGTTATACTCTTCTGTAGTTCGTCAAAGGAGGGTCAAACACTGTAACAATATTGAATCATAATTTTTCAAATCCTCTGGCATAGTTCTTCGGAAAGAATATAAAAACTTCAGACATGGCCTTATATTCATTCATTCATTCATCTATCGGTGCCATCATTCAGAGAAATGTTTTCAATCAATTTATTGAACTATTCCTTGTTACATGATTAACTCTGTTCATTGAAATAAAAGTTGTACATTCATTATTTCGATTCGATAAATGTTCTTTAATCTATTTTTCGAGTTACAATAAAATGTAGCCAAATAGGATAATTTTATATCGTACCAAAAATTAATACATGTAGGAGATCAAACCTTTTTGTGGAGATCAATTACCCTAACACCAAACTGATATTATAATCATCATTGGTCAGATGGGACGATCCCATTGAGAATTATCGGTTATAATTGCACAAGTGCATAAAAATTACCGATAATTTTGCAAGAAAGCGTGATAACTAAAAATTGCAAGAGTTTATTTTCATATTTTGGTGCTCGAGTCCGAAGGACAAGGGCTCTTTTACAAAATATGAAAATAACCGAATGCAATTTGTATAAGATATCACGCTTGAATGCAAAATTATCTGATCATTTTTATGCACGAATGTAATTCATTGGAATATTTCACGAATGAAGAAATTATCAAGGAAAAGTTATTTTTTGTTCATTTATACTTTCCTCTATAGATTGTACGGATCACTCACCAAAACGCGAAATGTTTTTCTATTTTTGAAGTCTATCTGACATTTATTTGTGTTGTTTACTAACGTCTAGCGATACGGTTTCAAATGTGTTGTTATGGTGACTTGATACAATGAAATTACCGCTATAAGTTTTCGATAATTGCATTGCTCTCATGGGACATTTTATATATGAGGGAAATATTCAGGTAGGCAGGTGACAGTTCAGAGCATATTATATATATTTTATCAGGGTTGATAAGGGCAGAGAGTCTCATTGCATCATTCTTGCAAGTGTGATATTGTCAATAAAAACTCAACACACAGTTGGATACAGAAACATTTTTGTTGATTCAACTCACAGTTCCCATTATAAATAGTATTCGATGTTGAATAAAATATGACTTACAACAATCTCTCAATTCTGCCCTTATATCTAATGATCATTTTCTGGAATTTAAAAACACTTTTGCCGTAACTGTTTACTGCAAGCCCCGAAAAACAAAATACATATGTACCTAATGGGGGTTTCAATAAAAATAAACCATTCTTGCAAATTTTTCCTAATGAAATTTTACTCAGTTGCATGTGTGTTGAATTTCAATACATGATCTTCGGATTCGAGTTTGTTATTGAAGTGTTATCGCACATATTCAATCATTTTTGGCTTCGCTATTGCAGTCATGTTCATGACGGGCAAATCGCACTCGAAGGTGTGTACATTATTTGTTTTATTGCTTCTGAGTCTGTTGTGAGTAACAATATTGACAGATGAGCCAACAGGAAAAGTTCACCAACTTCTCCGCAGACTACTTTCTAGAACACACTACATACCCTAGTATAACTACTTTTCTTCGGGCTTGAAGGTCGTCGTTCTTTGGAATTTCTTCCAGCCCGAAGAAAAGTAGTTATACTAATAACCTCGTTCGCGAAAGCCTTAACCATTTTGTCACTACATACCCGTCGCATAGAATATTGATTTGGTCGGAAATACTATATAGCTGAAATAAACACAAAACGTAGAAGGATAAGCATTTATTCATTACAAAAAATTCATACACAATAATAGGCGAAATAACAGAAAGCCTAAGACTTTGAGTGGATATTAGTATATAGATAGAGTAGGTGGAATTACACAATAACCTATAAATGTTATCAATAATCTATGATAAAACACCTGAACACAATATATTGCTTTTATCAAATTGAAGATTTATGATTGTGAGTTTTATGGGCAGATAAAGGAAGAGATTGAAACGTATTGAAATTATTTTCCATCAATTCATATCACCTTCACATTATAGGTCAAACTAGAATCCTCTTTAGAGTATTCTAACAGAACGTCTGAGCCAAATCTCACAGCATTCTTTCTGAGGTATTGAATGCAATTATCAGTGATACGTGAACATACATTTATTCTACCTGCTGCTACACTTTCACTATCTCTATCGAAAATATTCAGTTCAAAAATATGTCGAGGCTTTTTTTCATCATTTTTCACCAAATAATTCACTGAAAACATTACCTCATCCTCGTATTTAATCCAGATACATCTTAATAACAGCCCGTCGGTAAACAATAGAGAGCACGAAGTTTTTCGATTGGGATCTGACGAGAAATCTCTTAGCGTCCATTTACGCCCGGACTCTGAACTGATCTCTTCTGTATGGATCTTACGACAGTGGTCCAAGACCTGTGACTCTATACCCTGCCAATTGCATGTATCAATGAGTGGACATGATCGAGGAACGAACCCACACGATTCTCCGTGTATATTGACATTAAAATTGTTTCCACGGAAATCACAGCCATCGTCGACATACTGACAAGGAGCTTCAACTTTCCAAAGGATGAGATTCAAGAGCACATTGCTTCTTTCTGATTTCAAGCCTCTACAAACTGGACATTTTTTCACGCGAGTGAAACATTGAACACAGAAAACGTGGTGATTAATGCATTGGGCCATTTTTGGAATACGCCTCAAGCAAACTGGGCACTCGAACTCAGCTAGGAAAACTTCGAGTTGTGACTGTCCTACCAAATGACTATTTTCCACCGTTCTTGAGTAGCTTTCCTCACCGGGTTTACTGTGCTGATTCAAAACTTTGCCACAGTCCACTGATCTATACCCCGTTTTGCATTTCAAGGAACTTAGTTTCGAGGAGAAGGGGCAATATTGCTCATGCTTCGATATTACAATACAATTTCCCGAAATATCACATCCGTCATCGGAATAAGTACATTTGAATAGGGTATCGAAACAAAGTTTCTCAATAAAATAGCTCCTCTTGGTTTCTTCTGGACTATGTATTAATGAACACTTGCCGGATTCGTTGAGACATTTGCTACAATACTGATGTCCCCAAGAACATTGGACAATAGGAGGTTCCATTTGAGCACAGCAGGAACGAAATCTCAACAAGGACTGTATCGTTTGTGCGAATGTTGATTCCATAATGATAGCTAAAAAATCATAAAATAATCTATAAGAAAACATTATATGACATAGTACGGTATAAGATTTGGATATGCAACACAGTTGGTCTGAGAAATTTCAATTCGCAAGCGCACGAAACTAGCCTTATCCTCGAGTTGCGTACTCTACTTTTTCTACTTACACCATGCTTGTGCAGTAAATTTTGCTGGTGTTCGTTTGTTATCCCTCATTTCCAATGATTAATAAGACACTGGATGACATCAAGTAGGTAAAACAATTGCTTGCTTCATGGATATAACTAGATACAGTATCAATCCACAAACTGTTAAATAATAAATTTTCTAAAAATATCATTTTCATTCAAATTTTACAGAGAAGTTGAATGAAGTTATGAGATTACGGGATGCGAGACTTTTCCTACTGGGTAAACAATATATCATTGTTGTGCTAACTTCAGATGGGAGGTGACAAAATATATGAATTGAATTTGAATACTCACCTTCCAGAACTATTCGCTTCTCCACTTCGTAGGAACGATCTCTTGAATATTGTCACAACTGAATTTGAACTAGGAATAAAAATGGAATGAAATATAAATTGATTCAGCAGTTTTTGAATTAGAAGAAGGCATAGCATGGTCATTTCTTGGAAGACTGGTATATAAATTAATACTCGATTCTTGAGTACCTACCTTGAAGACAAATATTTGATTATTTGATTATCAAGCCTAAGGTATATTCTTGGTAAAGGGCAAGGTACATAACAATAACGCTCAGCATCGGCATACATTACCAGTGGTTCCGTCTTTTTCTTTCCTCAGTCGAGACCCCTCTTTTTTGTGAAGGAATCAAACGTCTATACACGTACCTATCAACAGGGGCTGTTTGTAAAATTTATTGATTTTTCTCCTCTCATAGACGTTTTAATTTCTATTTTTTTTTTCGGAGAAGAATTAAGCCAAAAAATAATTCATCAAACTTCATTCGCTCTGTATCTCTGTATCCGCACAGTTCCTTTTTATTAATAGATTTATTTGGTTAGGTACTGTTAGAATTATATTCCAAGAAAACGATATTTTGCACCATTAGAGTTGGCGGTACTCTCAAAGGTAAAAAAACGAGTCGTAGAAATGAACCTGTTGGGAACTAGACCTTGACAGCCGAATTGGGATTTCGTCATGATTGGCTGAATATATATATATATATATATATATATATATATATATATATATATATATATATATATATTGTTCTAAAATTGTTATAGGAAGTCTTTGCTAACTAGTTTGGTAAAAACTTGATAATTTTGGGTTATACAGTAAGGTCAAAAAAATTCCGCTTTCGGAAGTATACTTGTTTCATCATTAAGAAAACTGTCATCAAATGACATTGTAAGCTGTCCTGAGTTTTGACACTAGAAATAGTTTAAATTCCATGTTTTCATTGTAAACAAAAAAAAAGATTATTTTATCATACACACAATTTTCATAGCTATTTCTCTAATACCATTAATTTTTTAATGTCTAACTGTACCATCCTCATAAGTAGGTAATCATTCAACCCAATTAAGATGTAATTGTAGTTTCCCTGATGATAGAACAGATACTTCTGAAAGCTTGGACATACTCAAAATAGTTTTCTTTTTTCAAAGCGGAAACATTGATCAATTAGGTGAAATATATTCATTTCTCCTCACTAAGTAAAACCTTATTCACCAAGCAGTAGTGAAGCTCACAAATAAATACGAATATTTCCCTCAGATATAAAATGTCCCATAAGAGCAATGCAATTATCGAAAACTTACAACGGTAATTGCATTGTATCGAAAACTTACAGCGGTAATTGCATTGTATCAAGTCACCAAAACAACATTTGGAACCGTATCGCTAGACGTCAGTAAACAACACAAATAAATGTCAGATAGACTTCAAAAATAGACAAACATTTCGCGTTTAGGTGAGTAATCCGTACAATCTATAGAGGAAAGTATAATTGAACAAAAAATAACATTTCCTTGAGAATGTCTTTATTCGTGAAATATTCCAATGAATAACATTCGTGCATAAAAATGACCAGATAATTTTGCATTCAAGCATGATATCTTATACAAATTGCATTCGGTTATTTTCATATTTTGTAAAAGAGCCCTCGTCCTTCTTGCAATTTTTAGATATCACGCTTTCCACATTCTGCGAGTTTTTTATACTATTTACAAATTTTTTGAGCCTTGAAAAAGACAATAAACTTGTGAAAAGCTCGGTAGGGTAGGAAAGAATTATTTCTTCGAAAAGAGGCCAAACTTCCATCGTAGTTTTCTGCAACATGTTTCAATAATGTTGATTATATGGAAAAAGTCCAAGCCAATACCAAACCACATTCAAGCAGACGATGGCAAATTTTACTATATTACTCCTTCGCAATGTGTATATGCAAAGCCTGCTCCCAAATAATTTATTTACATATCATATAGCAGAAGTCTGCATTATCCTTTCATTCAAAGTATTAGAACATCATATGTTAAATGAGAATTACCATCACAACATTTTACCAAAACATCTAAGGGAAATGTAATATAATTACTTTCGACAGAATGGATGTCCTCATCTGTTAGACGAACACATAGATGTTTCCTTCTTACTGCCACCGTTTCACAATTGGACATGAAAATGTTTATGTCATAAGCATACAGGTGCACATCCTCATCATCTCCCATGTAATAATTCACAGAGAACCTCACCTCATTATGGAATTTGAACCAGATACATCGGAATATAACACCTCCAATGCAGAATAGAGTGCAAGATGTAGGACGGGTTTGATTCAATAGAAAGTCTTTGAGGATCCATCTATGTTTGGACTCCAAGCTGGTCACTTTAGGGTGATTTTCTAGACAGTGGCTTGGTAATTGTGATTCTGTACCCTGCCAACTGCATATTCCAATGAGTGGACATGATCTTGTAACGAATCCACACGAATTCTCATGTCTGTTAACGTCATAATTATATCCACGAAAAACGCATCCATTGTTGGCATAATTACAGGGAACTTTCACTCCAAGGAGGAGGTAATATAAAAACATATTGCAGGTTTCTGATTTTTCACCTCTGCATTTTGGACATCGTTTCAATCGGAAGAAGCATTGCAAGCAGTATCGGTGTTCATTAATGCATTGAGCCACTAATGGAATACGTCCCAAGCACCTCGGACACTTAAACGCAGCAAGGAAGGCATCGTGTTGTGATTGTGCTGAGTTCTGGGATTCTTCTGCCACATTCGATGCGCTTGCTTCTTCATGTTCATCGGTACATTCTACTGACCTATCCTCGGTATTGCTATTCGAGGAACTTGGTGTTGGCAAAAAGGAACAGTGTTCTTCGTGCTTTGCCACAACTATAGCGTTCCCTGTAACTTTACACCCACCAACGAAATATGAACATTTCAATGGGGTGTCAAAACACAATTTATTGATGAAAAAACTCCTTCTGAGTCTTTCTGGGGAATGTACCTTGAAACAACGGCTGGATTTTTTGGTACACTTGCTGCAGTATTGATGGCCCCAAGAACATTGGAACAGAGGAGGTTCCATTTTATCACAGCAGGGATTTGATTCTAGGAGAAGGTACATCATTTCTGCGAATGTTGGATCCATATCCATAACTGAAAAAGTTACAAGATTGGTTTGATATAAAAATGAACATCGTACGAAGGAAGGTGATCTTGAATAATTTACAATATTCCATTTTTACAGTGATAGAAGATATTATGTATGTCTAATATCAACAAGTTGACACAAAGGATATGTCCGTCCTGTAGAATAGACTTGAATTGATTTATCGTCTTCAACTCACGACGCTTCGATTCTCAGTATTTGCAATCGTCTTCAGTTGATAATCGAATTACTTGAAACTCCATTCTGATATATTTCCATAATTCTTCAAGTTCCGTTCGATTTCCATTTTTAATCACTGAATTTCAGCTCATTTGCATCAATTTTAAGACTCGTTTATATCAGTAGTGAATTAAATTTCTGGTATTTTATACCAACGCCCTACGTACGGTTATTCGCGGAGCCTTGAATTATTTTCTGATAAAACTATGCATTCATCTTAGATTTACTACATTAATATTTCAGGTAAGGGTAGCATATACAAACATAGATAGTTTATTGTAAATAATCAAGCAGATTATATATGTTGCAATTACTAGAAGAGACGTAAGCAAATTAAGGTACCTAACAACATTGTGAGAGTAGGTAATTATATTCACCTGGTGATCCAACATGATATTGATAAAACACATTAATTTTTTTCTAAGTAGCTTTTTTGGTGAGTAACCTACCACTTACTGGTTCGAGTATAGGTCCTGATACAGTAAGATCGCAGTAAAAAAAGATGCTAAATTCACAAGTAACAGTCTTTGTTATATGTCGAGCTTTCGGTAATGTTTATTACCTTCTATGATTGACTGAATCATTTGAAGGTTAGTCAACGCTAGTTGTTGAAAAAATATCGATCATCCTTTCTTTAGACAAATCGAGCAATTGGATAATGATAAGATATAATCTCATCGTTTATCAATAAGATCTCAGTCAGCTGAAATCAGTTTGAATGAAATGAATTGAAATTCAGAACTCACCTTCCACAGTTATTATTAAGCAGATGCTTTTCTCTTGGAAACAGTTTCTCGAATATAAGTTTGACCCCAACTTTAGACGAAAATATGAAGTTTCAAGGTACATGGGCTCCGATGGATCTGACGTCTATTTATATATAATTTTGAAATTGTAAAAGGGCGTGTCCGAAATATATAATGTCAGAAAGGGATTATGCATACTAAATTATTTTCACACAAAGGGGTCGAAGAATTTGAGAAATGTCCTCATTCGGCTTATCAGGTCGAAATGAATATAACGAAAGCAGAGGAGCATCCAGGAATAAATAAAACGAATCTTTATATTTTTCTCGGTTCAATCTTTTTCATTCAAAATTAAACTCACGCAAAACTTTAATAACTACCCAGAAACTACTATATAGGTAAACACCTTAATTTCAGTCTTGGCACTGATTCACTTTGGTATCTTCAAAAAAAAGTTGATTTTTTTTAAACACATGGCTGATCCCATTCCAAAACGAGTTGAAAGTATCACCTTTCATTTTCAACAGAATAGTTTTGCTAGACTTAGTCTTCGTTCGTTTGAGGTCATTAACCTCAATGTATGATGTAATGATTCGTATGTTGCCAAGTTAGTTGGGAAGTTTAATAACAATTTCAACAAAATTTATTCGTACGGAAGCAATTGGATCACATTTTCATCTCTTGTTGAAGTACCATTTCAATAAATCAATTCAATAAATTGTTCACTTTTTTATACAAAGCACCGGTACAAATATTAAAACCGACCACTCTATTATTGTGAATGTTTTATCTAACACCAAGATCCAATATTCTGAAACAAAGTTCAGCCGACACACTTCACTACTGGGTCTTTGTAAGTCCTGTCTACCCTACTACTTTGTGTTATTTAGTACTTCGATTAATTTGTGTTATTCTATCTTCTATATCAAAAACCTCGTGAAACACCTGAAAAAATGTTTTATAATATAATTCCAAAGAGTCTGAGCATTTTTGCTTTGAAATACAAAAAAAGAGAAAAGCATTACCAATATTGATATCTCAGTTTGGAAACGATATATTATACCATTAATAGGTCGGGATTCTCGAATCACGATCTGAATATTTCTATTCCAGTGTGACAACAATATTCGAACAATATCAAAATCTTCATATCATTATTGCAGTATCATGCCAATATGATTCCTGAATTGATAATTAAATATTGTAATTTACTCTCCCAAACAATATTTGGGAAATTCTATTAGGATTAAAAAAGATATGCAAACATTAGCGAAATTAGAATATTGTTGCAGTTATATTATTCGGGAGCAATTACACAAGTGCTTCAATATTACCGATAATTTTCCATGGAAGCATGTTGTCTAAGAACTGAATGAGTTTATTTTCATATTTTGTCGAAAGAGCCCGACTTCGACGGAGGAGGGCTCTTTTATCAAAATATGAAAATAACTGAATGCAGTTTTTTTATTGACAACATGCTTGAATGGAAAATTATCAGGTTTATTTTGATGCACGAGTGTAATTCTGTAGAATATTTCCGGAGTTGAAACAACGACGTTTAAAATTCAGTATTCATGCCTGTCAAGATGACAAATGTACATTTCATCAATCTTTACTATAGATACACTGACCGAGCGGGTATTTTTCGATACCTACCGGGTATTTACCAGCCCGAAAATGTCCCGCCGGGAATTAATCGCTGTAATTGATCGAAAATGTCCCGCTTCATTATTATCAATCAATTTTAATATTGGACATCGTTATTTTCAATATCAATTTATATTAGTTGAAAATAAATTTCTTCACCTACGCTATATCTACATTGGACCAACCGGAGTTCAACCTATATAATGTGCTATATGAGAGGTTTATGGTCTTCAGCAGTAGAAGCTGAGTGTGAAATGACTTCCATATCGTTTCAGAGATTGCTCTTTTCGAATAAAAGAAGAAGACGACGTTGCGAAGTGACAAGAAGTCGGGAAAGTGTTTTTCCGACGTCGTCTTCTTCTGAGTCAACAGTCGGTCACTTTCTAACATGAACGCAGGTTACAAATGGGCATATTTTGAATAAGACTCTTTGTTTAGATCAATAACCCTAACACCAGACTGATACTATTTGCACTCGACGCTCGTTTCGCTAACAAGGTTAGCATATTCAGGAAAAAAAACTGATACTGAATCAAAAGACTGGGGATAGCTATTCATATACTTGATAATCTAAGGTAGTGCAAAAACTACCTGCAATGTTTTTTTGTTCGATATGAACTGCTTGCTTGTTTTCACCAATTCTATGATCATCATTCAGAGCTCCTTCGGCAACAATTGACTTCTATCCTCTTTCGTATTTCGTATGTGCATAATGCTCTGTGAACCGGGTTTTGATAGCTGGTCGGTTCTGGCTAATGTATTTATTGTTGCAATCTTGATAACCGATTCCGTGAATTCCAGCTTTTTCTGTGTTATTCAAGTCATCTTTCAAATCTCATCGTTAATTACATTCTCGAATTATTATCAATGATAATAATTATTCTCTCCCTGTTCGTCGAGATGGTTCGCGCCCCTCCGAGCCCCCGTGGCCCGATTCCATCAACCGCCCTGCGAAAATTCATCGCTGGCGACGTTGCGATAACCCGCTTCCTATATCATATTTCGAGAGCTCTCGGTATCGATGAGGCGTCGTAATTGAGGCGCTGGCAGGTAGCGCTGCGACAGCAGGACCTCTCCCGAGGGAAATCAGACGCCGACGACGGAGGCGTCGATCCACTTTCAGAGGCCGTTTCGGCGGCTTTATGTGGCGGACTGTCGTATCTCGATGGGGACATCTTGTAGGCCGGTCTTCATGTACAGTCGGGTGAGCGAATGATTGCGTGTACATCTTATCCAATCCATCTTGGCACAGAACTATACAGTGTGTCCCTAGACCAGTGGGACAGTTGAATATCTCTTGAACCAATAGGAATTTTCAAAATATTATAAGTTCACATTATATCGCATTATGAGAGCTAACTTTAGGAATCACTATTTTTTATACGAGGGGCGCAATAAAGGCTCACAAAATCGAACATCAATTTTTTCAAATGGAACACCCCATATATTTCAATATATCTGAACTCTCATTCTTTCAGGCAAATTATTGGTTTTTTATTTTCGAAAATCCGACAAGGCGTTGCCAAGTTATACCAGTGGTTCATGAAATGCAGACATTTTTTTAGACAAACCCATTATTCATCCTACGAAGAATTTCTGGAATCATAAAAGAGTGTTGGTAATCGGTAGCATATTCTATAACATGGATTACTCATCTTCTTCGAGAGTTATACAGGGTAGTCAGAAATATTATATGATTTTCACGAAATTCAAACTTTGTTCACATCAATTTTTCAAGTAGTGCACCCTACAATATGAATTATTTTATAGCACATTGGTGATTTGATTGCTTACAGGGGCGGTTTTAGACATCTACTGGAGATTATCGTGCCAAGATATTCGTAAAGAAGGTAGTTTCTTGTAGGGACTCTTATGTAGTTAATTACACTAGAATACATAGTTTGATGATTGTTTTGCATATTCTGATGATGAAATTCACATGTCTCTTTCACAACCATTGACAATGAGCGATCAAATCACCAATGGGCTATAAAATATTTCATATTGTAGGGTGCACTATTTGAAAAATTGATGTGAAGACAGTTTGAGTTTCGTGAAAATCATATAATATTTCTGACCACCCTGTATAACCCTCGAAGAAGATGAGTATTCCATATTATAGAATATGCTACAGACTAGCAACAGTCTTGAATGATTCCAGAAATTCTTTCTAGGATGAATAATGGGTTTGTCTAAAAAAATGTCTGCATTTCATGAACCACTGGTATAACTTGGCAACGCCAACGGATTTTCAAAAATAAAAAACGAATAATTTGCCTAAAGGAATGAGAGTTCAGATATATTGATATATATGGGGTGTTCCATTTGAAAAAATTGATGTTCGATTTTGTGAGCCTTTATTGTGCCCCTCGTATACAAAATAGTAATTCCTGAAGTTAGCTCTCATAATGCGATATAATGTGAACTCATAATATTTTGAAAATTCAAGAGATATTCAACTGTCCCACTGGTCTAGGGACACACTGTATATGCCTATGATGAATCTCTGTGAGGTATACTAAAATAAAAACACCTATCATATGTGTATGTTCACTGTCCTGAGATTCATTCCTAAAAGATGTTTTTTCTTTCGTCATGGGCTACACTACCATTATGCAAGTGGAAGAGTATCTGAGTTTGTGCCAAGATGAATTGGATAAGTGAAGCTGAGAGAATAAAATACATATTTTTAATGTAATATCTCTTCGGTTATAATTGCACGAGGGCATAAAAATTACCGATAATTTTGTAAGGAAGCGTGATATCTGAAAATTGAAAGTTTATTTTCATATTTTGGCGAAAGTGCCCGAGTCCGAAAGACGTGGGCTCTTTTACAAAATATGAAAATAACCGAATGCAATTTGTATAAGATATCACGCTTGAATGCAAAATTATCTGGTCATTTTTATGCACAAATGTAAGTTATTGGAATATTTCATTAATAACGAAATTCTCAAAGAAATGTTTATTTTTTGTTTATTCATGCTTTCCTCTATAGATTGTATAGAGCACTCACCAAAACGCGAAATGTTTTTCTATTTTTGAAGTCTATCTGACTTTTATTTGTGTTGTTTACTGACGTCTAGCGATACGGTTCCAAATATGTTGTTATGGTGATTTGATACAATGCAATTACCGCTGTAAGTTTAAGATAATTACATTGCTCTTATCGGACATTTTATATATGAGGGAAATATTCTTCGGAAGATGAAAGTGAAAGACAAAACAGTTAATATCTATGTGGGCGCCAAGATGCATAAAAACCCTCTTGCGTTGACTAAAACTTAAAAAAATCGTAAGTCTGAGTTGTCGATATCTCGCATTCTTGACACTGAACAATTTCAACTGAAGAAATCTCTTCGAGAGATTGTCAACAGATGCACACTTTATGAATCTGGTAACTTAACGTCAAATTCCTTGCACGTTTGACAGCAGTTTTGTAGGTTATAGGCATTTGAAAACACTCCCATACAACTTTCATTCCATGATTTTGAATTATCGTTTTTGGATCCTCTTCTTCTAGGAACGTAACAAGAATTACCTAATACTTTAAGGTAAATCCTGACACATACCAAACCAAATCACTCAACGGAAAACACAAAAAGTTGTATTTATCAAATTTCTTGTTCGTGCGGCCAAAATATATCGGTAAAACGTCTTGACCATTGGAAGTGGAAAATATATATATATATATATATATATATATATATATATATATATATATATATATATATATATGTGTGTGTGTTAGCATGAAGATTCTCACGGACGAAGTATAATAAATTATTTTTTCGGGTTTCATTCCGTGTTCTGTGGTTCTGATCTTCTGAGGGATAATTGTCACAACGTTTCGGAAAAGTCTCATTTGCCATCTTCCAGGTGATGATTGAGTTTCGACCTCCGAACTCGACTTCGACTTTGCTTATTGAAATGTGTGAGAAGTAAATACTTCTAATTCGCTATCACTGTCTATACGCTACGCTTGGCTATGAACTACCAGCCGTGGCAGTAAATCTACCACATTGCTGCCTAGTAAAACCGATAACTATTCTATATTTTCTTCGTTTCATACTTCGATCATAGTTTTTTTTTTTTTATTCGGAGCCTTACTGTTTCAGTTTCATATTGGTATCAAATAGCATATCAGATCAGAGGAATTCGTGGAAAAAATGTTCATTAATGAATACTGCATGTACACCTATAAATTTTCAATTTAAAATTCATTTGAATATCAAACTCATCATAATTCAATTGATGTTGCATGGATGCACTCTAGATAAAAATTCACATTGTTATAACCCGCCCGAAGCCATTAAAATAAAAAAATTGTTAGGTAGAAAATAGTCCTTTCTCATCGAAATAAATAATTTAGTTGGGTAGAAAATAGTTCTTTCGGCGTTTACTCCGTGAGCAAAAGTTAGTATTGTGGTTTGGCTGGTCAATGCGTAAGGAAGTTGATTGGTTAGATTGCGAGATTGATAGGGATATGTCTGTGAGTAATAATTGATCCCCCATGAGAATGGAAGCATCAAACAGTTTAAATTTTTACTTACGGATCAATTCTAGAGAGGACTTTTTTATATACCTAACCGATTGCATCTCAGGAATTTTTCGTCATCACCGGAGACAATTACGGATATTTGTGATCGAAACGTCTCCGAATAAATCATGGTCTACTACTATGTCTCCAATATTGTTCGAATTAGAAAATCATATGCAGGATGTATATAAATATTGAAACTCCTTGTTTCCATCATGTGAATTTCAAAAATGGAACTCATCAAACGATTTACTTTTTTCCAAAACAAACGTAGCTCACAAGCATGAAATCCAACACGATTTGAATAACCATGCAGCAAATATTCATTCAAATAAAACAATCAGAAAAGTAGTTCACAATATTCTCAAATACCCGTACCTCGAATATTGCTTGAATCATTCATGGTGTACAGCATGTATAACTTTAACCTCACCCCTGTCACTTGAGAATTTCCTATGTTGCAGATCTGTTGACTAATGATTTCAGGTGACATTCTCTTTGTTCACTCAATAATCTGACAATCCTGAAACAACTAAGTATGATTTGATTTATCAACTCAATAAACCTCCTGAATCACTTGGCAATTTTACTGTTTATCTTCAGGAAAACGTTTTGAAAAACAACTACTTTGTGTTTGTACTGTTACCAAGACAGTTCAAAACTGCTAGGAGTTGAAATAGTACATCCTGTATATCATTTGTGATTTGATTAATTTGGATGTTTGAGGTGACTTCAAACAACATTCCTCAAATCAATTTTTCGATAAAAAATAACTTATATGTTTTTTAAGGAAACCATAATGATTTTTCATTCTAGTAAGATATGATTTTTCATTCTAGTAAGATATGTTTTTTCCAAAAATGGTAGTTTTTTTAATTAGCAAGTACTTCTTTCGAAGCTCTAGAAAATTAAATTTTTGAATTAGACCCCAAAAAATAGATAAAGAATTGGTTAGTTACCGACTGCATACCAATGCCCGTGCGGGCATAAAGTCCACTTGACTCAAAATTCGAAATTACTGAATCCACTTTTACCTTTCCTATTGCCAATTTCCCAAAGGCCGGATTCAGCCTTTGGGTATGGTGCGGGTAATGTGAAGGTCCAGCCAAGACAGCCTCTAGTTTGATTTAAATAATAATTTGATATCGAAAAAAATATTATTTTATTGGGTTTTCACCCAAGTGCTGGGGTTGAGTCATGAATTCGGCCATAAATGGTCTAAAGTGCCTGAGAAATAAACATCCAGTCTGCAAGAAGTGAGATTGATTAAACATATTATTGTTCGCAATTGATTCCATAACTTTCAGGAAAAGTTCACTGGGAATATTAACCTCTTCTCGAGCTCTGACTTCAGAACGTTATCGAAAGGAAATGGAACCTGATCTGCGCTTCGTTCCATACATAAATCTCGAATGCCCGGTATCTCCGACGAATTCCGGCACATCTTGTTTTTATAGCGGTCCCGATATTTCGCTCGCTTATAAGTTGCAACGCCCGATTTCATCTGTACTGTTAACGACCGGACCCAAAATGAAATGTGATCGTCGCCTGTCAGCAGAATTATTAATGAGAAACAGCGACTGTACAGCAGGCGGGAAATGCTCGTAAAGATGCCAGATGCTGGTCCTGAGATTTCTTGAAATCTGCAGGAAGGAAGGAAAGATTCTAGCTGGTAATTCGTGAATGCTGGAATTTCACGTTTCTTATCGATCTGATACTGGACATTTGAAATCATAAATCACTCACACATTGGAACTAGATTGATATGACCTGAAAGGCTTCATTTTTTTACTGGAAGCTAATACAATTAGCACAGCAAGAATACTCGTCTGAACCCATCCAAGGAGAAGACGACTGAGTTGTGAGAAGGGGTTGACAGAGTATCGAAAACGAAATTTTATTTGACGGAGAGATCTGCAGTACTACGTTCGTTGAAATCATCTGATCTCATCAATAGTTTTCAGTTATAGTATAGGAACTCATTCATAAATCTTGTAGGCAAAAGTACTGAGGGGTAGCATTGGCCAAGCTCCACACCTGGGAATATTCGAATTCATTTCGAGTGAACTTTCACATCCCCGTTCTAAATCATAGGTTTTTTCCAAATCTAGCTGATCTTCTTTTTTAGGAATTCTAAGCTCAGCTCATATCAGATTTGTGTGGAAGCTATTCATGTTCAGGTTCACTGCACGTTTTGCAGATCCATGGTGATATTTGATTGTTAGAGTTGTACACCCAGTTTTATCTTGGAGCCTTTGGTATGTGCTAATGATTCTCCTTCACATGCAGTCTGCCTATTTCTCTTTTCAGAGTCTACAATGGAATGTCTCTTTCCATGATACTCTATTTTTCCAACTACAGTGCTATGCGGCTGTGGCCAGTACCTCTGTGAATTATTAGTAAGGGATCCTTCATGAGTTATTCTGACTGCCTTTTTCTTGGAAATTTTCTCACCAATCCTACGATTTGGCTTGCAACTACGAACTGACAGGCGTCTTCGTAGAGGGTTTATGAACCTCATCGTTATACCCAACGCATAGAGGATCTCGCTTCACAGCTAACTACCATTTATCTTCCGACCAATTTCATTATTGAATATTTGTCAATTTCTTCCAGACTTCTTCTGGTATGTACTGGGATCCACAGCCTGACATTCAGAGAAAACTTAATCGTGTTGTATTGTCTGCACCTGAGGCCTGTGTTGTATAACTTTCAGGTTTCCAATAATACATTTATTTTTTTTATTGATTTCTGTACACTAGAACAATTTGTTTCTTGTTTTTTACTAGAGATCCTCCATGACCAATCCCCCGTAGGCGTCACTGTGCATATTTTTTTCTCATTATCCTAGGGTGTTGCTTTAACTTATTGCTTGAAGGGCAATTGCAGGCTCGGATAATTGGTTGGACTGCCCAAATACAAAACGCCCCACATGTTTGAATTCTATATGTTTTGATACCTTTCCATCATTCACAATTATTTGCTTTAGTTGGCTAAATGTCTCAGTTGCCAGAGCGCTCTGGGGCGTCTTACTGATTTTACTGTAGCGCATTCGCCATTTCAACTGTAGGGTCACCCAAAAAAACCGACAGTGCTACCGGCCTGAAAATTTTTGTCTCGATCGCGGATTGAACTAGCAGTGAACGGGCCAAATTGAATATAGAGAACTCCCTTAAACCGTTTCGCCACACCGACTCTAGTGATTGGTGAGTTGATATATGAATTGGTGAAAAAACATAATGAATGCTTGAATATATATAAACAACGGAGAAAAAGTCCTGTAATGTTCAAAGAACACCGCGTGGATCAAATCAAAGGACAGAAGATACAAATTAACATCAACTGGATTTTTGACTTTGGAAGCCTCAGGAAAAACCTCTCTCGGCAAGGGGTTCCAGAATTCAGCTGTTCTATTGAAAATTCCAGGAAATATATTACTCATCATCATCAAAGCTTCGAAACGCGGGAAAGTGTATGGAGGTGTCAGCAAAAAACTGCAGGGTAAACTACGGGCTATTATTGTCATTATTCGATGAAATCGATACGCCAAACATGGAGCACTGAACGAATCTTCTAGTCACACTGGTTCTACAAAGGGTTTCGCTGATGTTTAAAAAGCTTATATGGCACTTTCACTCCTACCATAACGTTTGATTGAGTTTGGCATCGGGGTCTCCTTTATAAAGGTTCACTCCCTCAATTGTGTGCTTTGTTGAACGGTTTCCTGTTTGATCGGTCCCTATATGTATCGTCTGATATTCTCTCAATAAATACAGGAGTTCGGTTCTGGCACCCACTTTCTTCCTTCTGCGGATAAAAATTTCTTTCAGTGCAAAATATCATACTAGTTTCGCTCCAAGAGTCCTCATATCAGCACGAGAAACTAAAATTCAGAGAGTCATTAGCGTCAATAGTCCTAACGATGACTTGGAATGAGGTATCATCAACTGAAATTCAATGCTGATGAAACCTTTTCAAAGAAAGCCTACCTACCTCTACCAGATGTCAGGAGTTACTGTTCCTATGAAGTCAAGTTACTGGATGCTAGGAAGTACGATCAGTAATAATCTCCCATAGGAACACCATATGAGATCGATCGTTAAAAGTGCTTCCTCCACTTCTCGCTTTTAATCATCTACAGGGCACAGATACGGCCTGTCTTAGAATGGAGTTTCCATGTACAGAGCTCGGCGCCAAACTTCTTTATTCCATTCAGAGAAAAGAAGTCCCTTCTATTGGTGATTCTTTGCTTACGGACTCGCTCACTTTGTTGGAGCGACGTTAAAAGAGTCGGAGACTTGTCTCTCTCCTATAGATATTTTCACGGTCGTTGCTCTTTCGAATTGTCATCGATCGTTTCACCCGTTTCAACATGGACGACCAGACGAATCCGTAATTTCCACCCTTTTTTTGTGAGCTTGGAGACTTCTCAAACCTCTCCTGCTCGAGGATCTTTTTTTATTGGAACAGTTCAATTTTGGAACTCCTTACCGGAAGAGGCTTATCTTCAGGCTCACAAATTTAAAAAATTTGAAGTAGATTTAAATTTGTATCTTCTGTCCCTTGATTCACGCTTTGTTATTTGAACATCACCAGGCTTCTATTTCATGTGATTCTGTATTTGAAAAAATAATAAGGCCCCAAGTCACCTATAAGTTCTTCAATGCATGACTATTATTTAAGCCAAATCCGATAACTTCCAAAAATATCAATCAGTAACATCTCCATTCGAAATGAACACTCTTGAACGTAGTTTTCAACATTTCGAACATGTCGAGGACCGTTGTCATAATCTTTCCCTATTCACTGAGACCACAGACGCGTTCAAAACCTGTCCGTTTTCCTTCTCTTTCCTGATAGTGTGAGTAGTTTTCCACCTGGCTGGTTCTCCAAAGGGAATTCTCAATCGTATTTCGCGTGTAGGAAATCCAAAGACACTGACGGTTCGAACAAAAAGACCTCGTGTGACCCTTCGAACATCCGCACTAAAATATTGACACAACCACCTACAGAATTTCTTTTCGTTTCTGTTGTTCATGCCTGGAAGAGATTCGTTCTTTTTTGTATTCAAGCTTTGAACTGAAATCGTGGAAAGATGTACTTTCTCGCATGAAAATGAAAAATTGATTATTTATTTATTCATCATGTTAATTCTGAAGTAGAATTGTCCGGCAAAATTGGAGAAATCATGCCTAGGTTTTCCATACACATCATTCTTAACACGTTACTGAAAAAAATAAGCAGAAATTAATACAGATTTGTATACTTTTGAGAATTGTGAAATGAATGAATGAAATCCTGAAAAATCCGAAAGATATAGCGAATAAGCGAATTCTCTTCAAATGAAGTTCAATATTACTGAAATGATGGAGAAACAAACTAGACGTGGCATGGCAACGCCATTGTTTGTAGAAATATAGATAGTCAACCATATGGGAATATAACTAGAGGGGATGGATACTATGGCTAGATGGCACTATTGATTTCGTTTCCAAGTCATGCCTTTTCTTTCATTTTTCTTATGGACATCATAGCCTGAACCACACATTCTCTTGATCACTTATACGTAAAATAAGAAGATGGCGATCTATTCAAAAAGAGCGAAATTTTTTGTCAATTTCGTAGATGATTCAGGTTTTTACGATTATTTTAATGCATTAGCTTCCATTTCCTTCATAAACTTTTATCGTCAGGTCTTTTTTGGAGTTTCATCATCTTTCCTTCGACATTTCAGTCAAATTGACAGATAGGATCCTGCATCAATTTCTTCTTCAGAGAAGGAAACTTTGTCGTGCATTGTCAAGCAAACGATATTAGGCTGTAGATGGCGGAAACGCTTCGAATCCTTTTCATACAGGCATTAACTAACTATTACTCTATAAATAATGGTAATGGTACATTATGTGTTATTTGCGTTTTATGATAAGCCTAAAGATTGACGGACGAAAACCGTAGGGAAGTCCCCTATCCATAGAAGCCAAACATGGGACATTTTACATGAACTCCTCATGCTATTTCTATTCAAATAGTGGAAAAATAAATATGAAACTTCGGAATCCAATCACGCTACATTTATCGATGTGGAACCTTCTGAATCATGTCTTATACATAAAAAAAGTTTGCCAATTTTTTCACTCAAGTCAATCTAGGAAACCGAGAGAAGCAAATCTCAGGTGAAACCTGTTCCACATTCTTTTCCAAAATTTTGATATCTTTTTATGTAATCGCAATTAAAAACTTTTACTTTTGTGTTTGAATATTTATGCTTCGGACGGTATGTGGCAAATAATTCGAAAATATGGAAGATAATTGTGGTGATGAAAAATAAAGACTACAGAAGAATTAAAAGACTGAAATGGTTGAGTGGTCTATACTGAATATAAAAAAATAAAAATGCGTGAGCTGGGGGTTGGGGGTGGTGTGAAAGGATGAAACTGATGTTATTGCAATCTCAGACGAAGGCTGAAGTCTTAGAGAGAAGTGATCAATAGAAAACATATAGATCTCAGGATCTACAATTTTTGTATAAATAATTCTCGTACATTAGCCTGGAATAACCAAGAAAAATGCAAAAAAAAATTTTTTTCGTATTTTACACAAAAGTAACTCTTAGCTTCTTTCACAATATGTCAATAAGTTCATAAGATAATTGGAGATAAAACTTCAAAAACTTTCATAAAAATATGGTATTAATTGAATAAATAATTGGGAAAGATATTGATTTTTGGGCTTGATTTATTCTCTAGTTGATAAAGAACAAACGAGCCCTATCTATTTTCATCATATTTCAATTAGTATATAGGACATATTAATTTTGAACATGAAAAACCAGGCAGAACATTTTTTATAACGTTTATTTTGTTCCGTGGTTCAGAAAAAAAAATATATTGAAAAAATTATTTGTTTATAACAAATTTTGTATTCAATAAGCAATGTGAATCTTAATAGAAAGTTATCGAAGAGCAAGATAAATTATGATTCTGAAAGAAAAATGGTTCCTTGATATTGTATAAAACATTGAAGGTTCTATTTTCGAGAAGAATTTTTCAATCATATTATAAATAACGCATTTGTTTGTTGTAACACTTTTTCAAACAATAAAAGGTAAAAGTTATAAAAAAGCATTTGTAGATAGCTTTCGTTAATAAAAATCGGATAATAACTAATATTGAAAACAAGTTTTTTTAATGGTTCATTCAACTTTTTGATTTGTTATCGACGTAAATGTGAAGATTTACAATATTTCAATTCTGTCAACGGGAATCTCTTCTGAAGCCTGTGAAGAATGGCCGGCAGGAAAGTTTTGACCTAAAAAAAACTTGTTAACTGGACTATACTATTCCCCATCATCAAAGTGCTGATGGTAATTTACTTTTTGTGAAAGTACAGTTTGACTGATCTGTGTAGCTCGTAGAAGGAAATACTTTTTGTAACAACTTGACGAGTTGTCAATGTCAAATAGCAAAACGCGTTATTCTTGAAACACATACATTACAATATATTTTATGAAAGCATAAAGAACTTTGTATATATGTGAGTTTTATGAATGCAATAGTCATAAGTGAAAACTCGGTAATATAATGAATTCGTTTCTCCTCTTTCTAGTTTGCAGTGGATGAATCTGCATTCCAAGAATGGATCAGCCTATCATTTATTTTCATTTCGGCTGGTGCGGAAGATTTTTCCATCATATACCTATTCATCGAGAGTTAGAGCTGACTATCATCTTCATTTCTGGATTCACATTTCGATGGTTACTATTAACGAACATGTTTTTTTTAGATTGAGGTTATTCCATTTTGATAGGATCAGTGTTTCATCTGCATTTAAGTTTTAATCTCCTTAATTATTCAAACGCAAGCATTTGGCTCCAGCTCAGTTTGCTGAACCAATTCCAACAAATGGATTACAGTCGGGAATTGGAATTAATTGTGAGATGAGGAGTAAATATATAATTCTGAAACCTTTTCGATTGACTTTTGCCTCGATGGAGTGGATAACTGATTGTAATTCTCGAAACTGATTCTGATTCAATAGGTTCTGACTGAAAAAATTCAAAATCGAGTATAAAAAATTTGGATATCTAACTTTTTTTTTGCACCTTTTCACATGATATATCACTCAAGCCCACGTTCCATTTGAAGTTTGAGGGTTGAGACATCCCCACGCTAGGGGTTTGAAAGCAGAGTTTAGAACATATGTGTGAAATGTGTCCCCCTCGATAGCAAACCTCACGTGTCCGAGACTTTTTGCTTCAAATTTCAAATGAAGAAGAATAGCTAGGTGCATATGCTTCGTTGGAGACCACTATGTATATTACTTCCTGTATTTTTATAATAGGCATATTCATGGCAAGTTGCTGACTAATATGACGTTTTTGATTCAAAAGAAATTCAAATTTCAAATAACGCAGCAACTTATCAGGGTAGATTGCAAGTCTGACCCCATAAAATTCTTTCTTGATTTTTGATATTGTGGTAGGTTCATAATCCACACAAAATGGAAAACCTGTACTGTTCAAAAACATCGCCTGAATCAAGGAATAGGAGAAACGAATTGGTATCACTACTTTTATTCGGGTTTGAAGGCCGTCGTTTTTTGGAATTTCTTCCTGACGTTTCGCTGGCTCGAGTGGCTAGCTTCTTCAGAGGTTCATTCATCTTGGAATTCACTCCAATGACTGGAGATTGTTTCTTCGCAAGTTGTATTTATGCCGATTCAGGTAGTTTGCGGTGCTAATTATTCCATTCGGATTCGGGGAATTGTCATTAATATTGATTACCTTGTTTACTTCCTGTGGGTTCGGAGAATAATCATCATTAATATCTGAAGAACTACCTGCAGTTATTATCGA
This sequence comes from Zygogramma bicolorata, assembly GCA_032362365.1. Lineage (NCBI taxonomy): Eukaryota > Metazoa > Arthropoda > Insecta > Coleoptera > Chrysomelidae > Zygogramma > Zygogramma bicolorata. The sequence continues at coordinate 1,284,689 of JAVJAQ010001645.1, read as the reverse complement.
TTTTCTTAAAATGGGATTCCATATTCGGTTGAGGTTGACAGCTTCTTCTTTTCTGTTGAAATTATCCGTGTGTTTGTGGATTTCTATTGCCTCCCGTACCAGTCGGCTATGGTATCCCTGGTTGGGTGCAATCAGTTTTGCATTTTCAAACAGAATCCTGTGGTTTCCCTCACTAAGTGCGTGTTCCGCCACAGCCGACTTGTCAATTTGCCCTAGTCTGCAGTTTCTCTCATGTTCCTTTAGCCTAGTTCCCATGGATCTTTTGGTGGTACCGATGTATACCTTTCCACAGGTGCACGGTATGCGATAAACCCCTGCTGCAGACAGTGGATCTCTTTTGTCTTTAGCCGATCTGAGGCTCTGTTGAATCTTCTTTGTGGGTTTAAATACAGTTTTTATGTTGTATTCACTCAGGAGTTTTCCAATTCTGTCTGTGACCCTCGGGATGTATGGCAAATATGCATGTGCAACTATCTGAACGTCCTCCTTGTTTCGAACAGTGGAATTCTTCAGTTTCATGGCCCTGTTGATCTCGGGTACACTGTATCCATTCGACCTCAAGGTCACTTGAAGATGTTCCAGTTCTTCCTCCAGATGTTCTGGTTCGCATATTCTTCGAGCATGCATATTTGCCATACATCCCGAGGGTCACAGACAGAATTGGAAAACTCCTGAGTAAATACAACATAAAAACTGTATTTAAACCCACAAAGAAGATTCAACAGAGCCTCAGATCGGCTAAAGACAAAAGAGATCCACTGTCTGCAGCAGGGGTTTATCGCATACCGTGCACCTGTGGGAAGGTATACATCGGTACCACCAAAAGATCCATGGGAACTAGGCTAAAGGAACATGAGAGAAACTGCAGACTAGGGCAAATTGACAAGTCGGCTGTGGCGGAACACGCACTTAGTGAGGGAAACCACAGGATTCTGTTTGAAAATGCAAAACTGATTGCACCCAACCAGGGATACCATAGCCGACTGGTACGGGAGGCAATAGAAATCCACAAACACACGGATAATTTCAACAGAAAAGAAAAAGCTGTCAACCTCAACCGAATATGGAATCCCATTTTAAAAAAATCGATAATAACTGCAGGTAGTTCTTCAGATATTAATGATGATTATTCTCCGAACCCACAGGAAGTAAACAAGGTAATCAATATTAATGACAATTTCCCGAATCCGAATGGAATAATTAGCACCGCAAACTACCTGAATCGGCATAAATACAACTTGCGAAGAAACAATCTCCAGTCATTGGAGTGAATTCCAAGATGAATGAACCTCTGAAGAAGCTAGCCACTCGAGCCAGCGAAACGTCAGGAAGAAATTCCAAAAAACGACGGCCTTCAAACCCGAATGAAAGTAGTGATTCTGAAAACCTCGGCCGCGAAAGCCTCAACTATTTTGTCAGAAACGAATTGATTTTTTTTTCCAGGTGCAGATTCACACGGTAGGGAAGCCCTGTAATGTTCAAAGAATTTCGCGTGAGTTCCAAAGTTCAGCTGTTTCATGAAAAAATATTCCTGTGCAAGAGAGATTCAACAGGTCTCCAAGCTCTCATTGAAGGAATGGGAATTCTGCACTCGTCGGGTCATCCGTGTTGATGCTGCCAAGGGTGGAACGATTGATAAAAATTCACAACAGAACCGATCGTGATTAATATCTATAGAAAAAAGACAAATCTCCGACCTTTCTACGATGCTCCAATGAAGTGAGCGAGTCTGTGAGCGATGAATCACCATCGAGACGGATTGCCTTTCTCTGAAGAATCAAGAAGCTTCAATGAATATTTTGGTGCCCAGCTTAATACACGAGAACTATATTCCAAGAGCTGACGAGAAGTGAAGTATTACTTCACACGAAACAAAAATCCAAGCACCTTCAGCAATCGATCTAACATGGTTTTCCGATGAGAGATTATTACTGATCGTAATTCCAAGCATCGAGATACTTGACTTTGAACAGTTACTCCTGACATCTGAATACTGGATAATTATAGATCGGCTTTCTTTGAGGAGATACATGCCTGGGTTTTTCCAGCATTAAATTCCACCAAGTTCATCTTACCCCATTCTATTATTTTTAGCAAGTCATCGCTGATTTTATTGACGTGAATGTTTTTTTTTTCGAATTTTTTGTTCCTCGAGCTAGTATGAGGACTCTGGAAGAGAAACTAGTATGAAGAGTACTGCCGTCCGCAAAACTACGTACTGAACAAGACGTTTACTCGAGCAAATAATTGATATGAAGCAGAAACAAAGTGGGCGCCAGAACTGAACCCTGTGGAACACCTGAATTTATTGGGAGAATATCAGATGTATCAGACAAGAAACTCTTCAACAATGTACACAACTGAGGGGGCAAACCATAAGACGGCAGTTTAGAAAGGAGACCCTGATGCCAAACTCGATCAAACGCTTTTGAAATATCGAGTGCAATAGCTATCCTTTCTCCGAATTTTTCGATTGAATGCTGCCAAATATGAGAAACAAGCCAATAAGTCACTGGTTGATCTTCGATGACGAAATCCGAAATCCGTATTGTCAATCATTTGATAATTTTCATATTGATTGCGTTTTCCATGACTTTGGAAATGATTGAAAGCAATGCAATTTGATTATAAGATGAAGTTTTCTTTCTTTTTCTAGAAACAGGCTGAACTCTAGCTGTTCTCCAGGACTTAGGAAAAACCCCTAAGTTATATAAAAGGTTGAGTAATTCGCAAAGTACTGGTGTCATTTCGGGGGCACACGCTTCAAGAACAATTACGTGGATTCCATCACTTTGAATTTCTAAAGTTTGTATGACTCAGGGGAAACCTCTGTCGGTAGGGAGTTTCAAAGTTCAGCTGTTCCATTGATAAAAGATCCCTGAATTCTGCACCCGACGGGTCATCTGTGTTGGAACTGCCAAAGGTGGAACGATGGACGACGATTCAGAAGAGCACCGACCGTAAAAATATCTATAGAAGAGAGACAGGTCTCCGACCCTTCTACAATGTTCCAGTGAAGTGAGCGAGTCCGTGTGCGAAGAATCACCAAAAAGAGTAATCACTTTTTTCTGAATAGAATCAAGAAATTTCAATGAATGTTTTGGTGCCGAACCCCAGACATAAAAACTATATTTTGGGCCTTGTAAATCATCAGAAGCTGACGAGAAGTGATGTATTTCTTTGCACGAAATGGAAATCCAAGCTTCTGGTAAGATCCTCTATCGATCGATCCCACATGGTTTTTCCATGAGAGATCATAATTCCTAGCGTCGAGATACTTGAATTTTTAGGAATATGCCATTATTTCAATAATTCCATGAAAACCCATTGACGTGCTGACCTTCATATTATTCTCAACTCTGATCCAAAGTGCGCCTGCACTCTCAAACTATCGCCGAGAAGATAATCCACAATTTAAACATCCAATCTCGCATCTCCGACATTCGATATCCAGTTCACAAATTTCCGGGTAATGAGACAAGCGCTGCAAAGTGAATTCGAAGGGCAGTCGGTAGTCTTAGCGCCAATCCACGCCTCGGGATCATTGCAGACCACACCAAAATCCAATTTCAATCTCATCAGCAGCGACTCATTTTTATTTTCAATTTTCTAGCTGCGACGAAGCCTCGGCGGTGTAAGCCGTTTCTGGAATGACTATCGCAGGACTGCAGACTTCTTTTCTGGATAGATGAACGTGTTCCAGTACTGAAATGATACATAGTGTGTGTCGGATACTGTGGTGTCTTCCAGATGAAGCTGTATATGAAAAATTGGAAAGGAGAGTCACACATAAGTATCAATACAAGGATGATATTAATGAGTTGAGTTTTTCGTAGGTCGATCAATTGAAAACAACCACATTGGATGAATCACTTATTCAACACTCAACTACTCCAGTGACCTAATAGATCGTTGGCACTCTAGTGGGGTCCTCTGATACCCCAATAGATATAACATTAACGGACAGAAATTCCATTGTCAAAAAGTCATATTTCAACAAAAGAGTACCCCAACTAACAAGAGACGAATGCTTTGTCGGAACCTTTGATGTAGGTTGTGCAAGATATTGAGAGGAAGTACATAACAGCATTGACAGATATACTAATTGATACACGGAGATCAATAACACAGGGAGTGATTCAAATTTTCACAAAAGTGCACTACACTAAGAAAAATATCACCGTTGATTAACATACTTTTTCGTTATGATACTCAATATATTTTTGATGGATTGAATTGTTGAATAAATTTTACTAGTGAACTCTGTAGCTACAATTTCCATACAAATTCACTAATATTCCATCAGAAAACTTTCACTTTTGTACAAAATCTTATATTTCATTTATTTATAGGATTCGAGTCTCTGGATTATAACACGAAGTAAATGGAATCAGACGTAAATATTCTTTGAAGTTATGAATTTATTGTTTTGATCGGTTTTCCTGAAACCACATCAGAAGTGCTATGAATTTGATTGAAATTGCTACAATTAATAATTTCAATATCCGATGTCGGATAGAGTTGGAATATATTTAACTTTGTCCGATAAATTTACCCACAGAACACAAAGGACACATATATTCTGACAGGAACCTGACGTTGTGGCGGTTTGTAGGGAACGTTGGTCGGGGAGTACCGAATACTCTAGTAATCACTACTCTCTACAAAGTGAAAGTGGTGAAAACCAATAGAATTATACGAAAGTTTAGATACATCGCAGATTTTAAACTGGCTTGACTATAATCTTTTTTTTATTTCAAAATTAAGAAAAAAGTGATTCTGAAAGAGGAAAACAGAAGAAGATTTACAATTTATTGCAGAATATACAACTTCCATCATAATATGAAAAATATATCTGTTTGAGGAGTCTGCAAAAACTTTCCTCAAATATTACGTAGTAGTAGCTAGGTATAGGGGGGTGAGTAGGAAGATTTTCTCATTTTCAAATCACTAAAGAACTATCAACTCAAATTTTAACATATTTGAATAAAAACTGCATCTCTTCATTGAAAATATTCGTTGTTATATAAGGTGTTTAGGTAGGTATCTTCCTTGATGAAACATTGGGTTGTACAATGCACATGGAACTCCTTTGTATTCAAGTCATGTCTGTTATTGATTTAGAATTTTTTCTTCTGATAAAATTACAATAATAATTTACCTTTCCTCAAGTTTTTATACTAGAGCCTGATACGGCATCATCTTCTGAGTTGATAGTATTCTGAATGAAATGAAAATATGCAATTTGTATCTATGATAAGAATGTATTTCTCTCTTCACATCCACATTACTTTGATATTGAGCCATATAATAGATCACTTCACCACTAATTAAAATGTTTCGAAAGATACTATTTCTCTTTATAGTTTTTACCAAACTCAATTTCTTGAGTAGCTTGTACATAGTTATTATATGACTAACCATTACGCCCCAGGGGATTATATAAATTGTGCCCGCAAGAATTATTTTGACCGGAGCGAACACATACTGTGTTTAGACTATAAAAGATACATAATGATTGACATAGAACAACAGTACCAAAATCAGCTCAGTAAAATAATTGTAAAATTTATGTAAAGTCATTTTGCCACTTCTGATAACATTTCATGTTGCAAACACTGATAGTTGGACGAAATTTTCATTTTTGCACTCCTCAATTATGTCTAGTACATTCCTAAATAGTAGTCGAGATGTTCTCGTACAATCTCCTGATTGGATATAATCGCCCTTCCAAATGCAAACGATACACACTGCAACACTTATTTGTATTCAAAATTAACGATAAATCATAAACAGCACTGTCTCGTTTAATTATCTTGGTCAAGTTGAGAGCCTGTCACCCTCGTATGGAAACATCTTCACTATGCCCTTGGTATCTTATCTGATAACACTTACACAAAAAAATTGTTAATTCATGTTAAGCTAATCTTTCTTGTGATAGTAGTAGTTAAGGACATATGATTTGACTGATGAATGGCTTCATTTTTATATTTTACACCTCTTCTCTTTTGACTACGTACAGATAGATCTCAAGGCTCAGTTTACTTCAAATATAGGTAATAATCTTCACTCATCAAATATTTCAATTCACCCTGAAAAGGCAGGATGGTTAAATAGGAAACACTCGACAATTTTGTTTACTGTACCTGGCCGAAAGACAATTTTTGTTTCCTTGCTAAAAGATGCATATTATTGGATGAAGAACATTTGCAACGATCTCACTCGATCATCGAAAAAAAATAATCAATAAACATATTAGGTTATGTTTTGTTTGTTTTATGGCGACAGTCGGCGAAACTTTACCAATGGAATAATGCGAATATGTTCTGAATTCCGGAATTTCGTATCCGAGTAACAATTGGGTCTATGTGAATCCCTCATTTTGTCCGATGATACGAGTACGATTCGGATGTCGGATATCGGAACTGTCTGAATTCACCTTGAAGCTGAATTGCATTGAATGTCGGCGTTGTCGTATATCCGATGTGGCTATTTCATTGCTGGTTTGAATCGCAGTATGGGCAAATTTTTTATGGCTGGCTCGTTGCGACAGGTAATGGTTGGTTCCCTAGATACCAATCCTAGTAGGTGGAATATCTTGATCTAATACACCGACCGACCTGGTGGTTCTGTAGGTTTTTCTGAGTTTACAGTTGAAATAGCAAATGTTCTTCCGTAAAAATGAGGTTGACTACATTATTCTGGCATGTACCTATTACATATACAAATTCTATTTCAAGGACATTGGCTCAGATAATTACTGGTAGTATAATCAATTTACGGTAAATGCTCAATCAAGAATCGGCAACTCTGCAAACATTCTTGAGACAGGAAGTAAAGATTGACATTAACAGAAATACTACTTGTTTTGCGCATGCGTACTGAAAATTTATATCCCGAAAAATGCTCTTTTTCGTCTCTTGTTAGTTGGGGTTCTCTTTGATTTCAACATTCGAAAAAATACTCGCAAGCATTTTTGACGAATGGCAATGCTGTAATTTGGGCTAATAGTTTCATAGCACATTCGATAAACAATTTATTTTCGTTTGTGTGTCTTTTTAGCGAGAACAGTGAAAACATCTTGCTTTCCGGACACAATTTACAAATGAAATTGAACAACACAGTTTTTACTCTCACAAACAGTGTAACATGACATAACCAATGATCGATTTTTTCGATTTTCCACAATTTACTGCAATTTCTGTACTAGATTTGAACATTTATATTCAGAGAATAAGTACATACAAACAATCTGGAGACAGTTCCACCCATTTCTCTATGAAACTGTTATTTTTGCTAATTGCTCATATCTATATACCGTCAGAATTGTAATACATCAAACGTCAAGCGAATAATAATGCAAAATTTTTTTGGTAACAAATCGAAAACATCTTGTTGCTGTGAAATGTACTCAGATCTCAAACTTTTCATCGTGACCATAGATATTTCTGTGGAATGATGTTGGTTCGAAAATGATTCAATTTCTCTGTAACATAAAAGGGTTCATTCTGTCACGAAATGTATTTTTTGTTCTAGGAAAAATTGTTATATTTGCCCAGATACGTAACTGCAATATTATGAGCAGAATTCACACATTATTTCTTCAACTACGATTCGTATTTTTTGTGAATTTGAAGTATGAATTGAAAACGGATATACTTCCTGATTCAAGCCTTATTGCAATTTTCTAATGGAATTGGAGTTTTCGGTAAGTAGTGTCATAATATGACACTGGTATTACGAATTCCAGAATCAGAAAACATGAACATAAAAACAACTTGGGAAAACGAGAAATGAATATGTTGAAATAAGCTGTACACACAGATTAGATTAGATTATCGGGGAGCTGGCCCATGGGCTGATACAGTGCGACCTTTTCAGAACTATTGTGATGCTCCTTGGCCGTTAGAGCTCGTTGTCTACCTTGATCTCTTTGATGAGACTCCATAACCTTGACACTGGCCCCTTCATATAGCTAGCAGCCTCTGGTTTCTCCTCCCCGCATCTTGCGTGTCTCAGCCTTGCTATCGCTTCGCATTCAAAGAGCACATGCAGTGCTGTTTCTTACTCTTCTTGACAGAAACTGCATTGGTTTTCTTCTGTTAGACCAATGTTGCTCATACGTTTTCTGAGCCGGCTATGCCCCGTTAGCAGACCCACCACTACCCTTCAGCAGGTCTTCCGTGAATCTGGGCGCTGGTTCCTTCGTGAACTCTTTCGCCTGCCTCATTCCAGGGAGCTTATTCCACCAATCTCTCGATCCGTTTTGCCTCCAGATGAACACATATAATCAACAAAAGGTTATACACGTGATTGATTATGATGAGGATTCATGTATGAGAGAACAGAATAAAACAAAAAGGAAACTCGAAAAATCCACTTGCATTTTGTTGAAAGGAAATGAAGAGATGGCTACTTGATCATTGAATATAGATTAACGATGGAATCCCCTTTCAAAAAGGGAAGTTGAACTACGAAGATTCAGTTCTAAGTAGGTTGTGTCAAATTCAACACTTGGTAGAATTATTGATAAATTAGTCATACCACTGTCACATTTTGACACTGTTCACAAAAAAATCGAATCTTATAATGAAATATCAAAAAATATTGAGAATGGATCCACGCTAGTTTCCGAAACGACGGGGAAGTTTATACATTTTTCATAACCAGTAAAGTATTCAGTCAATTTCGCTTTTTTTTAATATTGCAGTACTTATCGGTGCAACTATACCAATTTGTCCTAAAAAAACAGATAATATAAGAATTCAAAGGTGTTTTTTATCATTTTCAGGGGAAAGAAAACTCAAAAAATGGATTTCATGACATATTAAAACTCCTTAAACTACGTTCCGTAGTTTTTTGGGTCTGTAACAAAAAAATGACGTTCAAACAATTCCTCAAAACACATTCGAACAAGGTTTATTCTGATTTATTTTGAAATGTGATTATGTAGCTCTGCGTGGCGTGGCGGACATAAACAGATTGAAATTGTGACAATAATGGCATAAAAGTGATTTTTTTGGGAAAATATCACCAACAACATTGGACATGATTTTAAATTACCGGTATTTCCGAAAATATTTGGACATTAACTGAATTTTGGAAAATTGTTTCATTCCTTCTGGATTTATTTGATGGAATATTTCGAAACTTTTTTTTTCTGAGTGCAATTTTCAATTCAAGCCGATTATATAATAATAATTATAATGTTTATTCACAGAAACTATAGCATTATACAAAATTAACAGAAATACAAATACTCCAGATACAATTATTCAGCTGTCTGCAAATATACTGAAAAGCCACAGAGCCGAATGGTTGTTCGTGGTTGTAGTGGTAGCAGACGCTACTCTATAATATGTATGAATTATTATTGAAAGCTCAAAAGTGGTGCATATAAATAATGTATGAAATGGAATTTATAAAATGTGAAATTCTCTAGAAATGGTGAATGAGTAACAAACATACAATAAGAACTATAAACGAATACTAATATAAACTATAGAGATGCTGATGGAGAATAATAAGGGATATATTCAAGCGAGATATTTAACTGTGGATTGATCGATTGATTCGATTGTAACTTTCGATAACTCCCTTATTCATGATTGAGTGAATTTTTGAAATATCAGAGAATTTTGTTTCAATTTGATTTTGCCAACGTGGCAAATGTCTATTTATCTGAATGAAATTGTCGAAAAAAACAGAAAATTATTCTGTGGTGATCAGTCAAACTCAGTTGTTAGGAACAAAATATAAACTTTATCAAATTACTCATCGATTCAACAGCGACTATCACTCTTCAAAACACATACAAAATCAACAACCAACAACACCAAATTCACATTTCTGATAGAAAAACTGGTTGAGTGACTACATTTTGAGAAAGTTAGGTTGATTTAAGACTGTACAATGAATGGCGAATTCATAAATTTCCCGGTCAGGATTACGATACTTCTTATATAATACCTGATGTTTATCCTTACACTTGGACTAAATCAACTCATGACAATGTATACATACATGTATGTCGAAGAGGCAGTCAGATTGAGAAGGTTTTTCAGTAGGACCTTACTTTTGTCGATGTTTTGATACATTTGTAATCACTCAATGGTGAAATAATGAACTTCACTTGAGCATTCGATATGGTAAGTTAGAAATTATTACAATGAAAGCTACAATATTTTGGCTTCGGAAAAAAACCTTCCGCATATATCACGGGTATCAAAACTAACAAGATACAAATTTGAATCGAGAAAGAATTGAATATCAATCTTGTTTTAATAATAATAATAATATGGCTTTTATTGATAGGAAAAAAAATATACAAAAAAATCATAATATAAGCTCCTATCAAACGGCAGGATTCAATTTCTGACTTTGCCACGAAAAAAATCACAGCATGGGCAGACCTTGCTCTTCCATCCAACCGGAAAACGTGTGCACTTATGTAAACACACACACACAAGTGCACACGAGCAAACATTTCACCAATAAAACACAGATAAAAGATGCTACATAAAATGGTATGCAAGACAGTTTGTAAGATGCAATAATAATTGAAAGACAACACATTACAAAAAAAACGAACAAAGAAAAAACAATAAGCACTTGAAATTAAACACATTAGGAATTCCATTCATAAGCAAAAGATGTTCAATTTTCTTTTTGAACATAATACAATTAGAATTCTTCAGTTCGTTAGGTAATTTGTTAAAGAGCCAGGTTATGTAATAAGAAAACGATCCACGAAAATAAGAAGTTTTGTGGAGGGGGGGGAGTGAGCAGATTCTCAAACCTCAGATTAAGATTATGTACATCAGTCCTAAACCTAAGTTTGTTGTAGAGATAGGCAGGCTTCATACGAACTATTATTTTGTGAAATGAAGTGCATGTATGTAAGATACGCCGATTCTCCATATTCAGCCAACCTAGATTTGGTAGGTGATGTGTCACATGATCCCGTCTACGTGAACCAGTGATTAGTCTGATGCATGAATTCTGTAATACTTGCAGTCTTCTCTTGTCAGTTTGTGACAGATAAGAACCGTACACCACATCAGCGTAGTTCGCATGGGATAAAACAAGTGCTTCGCAAAGAATATGTTTAGATTGGCGGTTCAGTAATTCACGGTTGCGGTAGATTGTTTTGAGGTTACAATACCCTCGTTTCAGAATTAGCGAGACATGTGATGAAAATCTCAGCGACGGATTTATCAGCAAACCAAGGTTTTTTATATTATCATCATCGCCTTTTATTGGTAACGATACATTATCGATAGTGATGCTTATATTATTTAGGCACTTCTTCCTAGTTGCTGATCTCCCGAAAAGCATGACAAACGATTTGATGACATTCACAGACAGACAATATTTTTTCGAAAGGTCAATCAGACATTTCAAATCTTCATTAATTTTTCGGCAACTATCAGCTAGAGAAGACTCCTCGAAATGCATGTATATCTGCGTATCATCCGCATGTATTTTTATATATCGAAGGCAATGGGGGAATTGGGAGGTATATATTACAAACAAAAGTGGCCCAAGGATGGACCCTTGCGGGACACCACTCCGAGTAGGAAGAAAATCTGATTTAATTTTGTTTAATATAACACACTGAGAGCGATCACTAAGATAGTTCTTCATGAGTTGAACGGAGTTGGATGAAAATCTGAGATATTTTAATAAGACCAGTAAAAGCTGATGGCTAATCGTGTCGAAAGCTTTTGAATAATCCAACAATACAAGTAGACACAAGTTATTACTATCATCTGAAGTATGAATATCATCCATAACTTTCAACAGTGCAGTTGTACAGCTATGTTCAGCTCGAAACCCTGACTGAGTAGAAGGCAGTATATTCAATTTATCAAGATATTCGAGCATTTGAAGATTCATTAATTTTTCCAGGGTTTTTGAGATTGCACAGAGGATGCTGATTGGGCGTAGATCATTGATATTCTGGGGATTTACAGTTTTTGGTAACGGGATAATTTGAGATTTTTTCCATAATGAGGGATATACTGATTGTTGGATGCAAATATTGAATATATGTGTGACATGAGGAATGATGAAAGGGCAACAGAGCAATAACATTTTAATGCTGATATTGTCGGCACCAACCGCATTGGATTTTATTGAGAGAAGTGTTGTATACACCTCATTCTCCGTTGTTTCATGGAAAGCAAAACTCTGATTATCAAAGGAATAGTTATTAGAAAGAAATGATATGATATCATTGCCTGGATTCGAAATATGTGAGGAGCTATCACAAAAGAAAGTATTGAGATCATTGGCATTAGTGAGCTGTTCAGAAATGGTTTTGTTGGATTCTTTATGTATGTCCAAGAGTAGTATAGCAAAGTATTTACCATGACCGAGATCCCGGTCACCGTACATATACGCAGTATATCGAGCGATTTAGGGAACATACTACGCCTATGTCGTCGTAGCGGGGTACGGGGGGCGGGGGCCCCTGTAACCCCGTTGGTACTCCGCCCATGTCCGCTAACGGTCGTCGCCGACATGTCGAGACCTGCAAAAGTTCGAACGGCGAGTTCCCAGGCTCACGTGCAAGGCGGCTCTTTTGTCGGCATGTTCGTCAAAGATATCATCGAATGATTAATGGGTTTTCGGGTGAATCCCCAACCGCCGAGCTGTTTACGAAAACAAACGTGATGACTCATGCGTTTTTCCGAGAATTGCAGAAGGTCATGCGTCTCACTGTCGCCTGAGACTTGCAAAACAAAATACGTGGGGAATCCCAGATGACGCAAGCGCTTTTCCGAGAAATGCAGAAGGTCATACGCGGCGTCTTATCGGAAACGTTCGGGCGGCATCGTAGAACCGCACCCATTTCGAGCGGGAATATTTGAACAGAGAGCGTCTTTCGCTTCAGGCGGCGTTCATGACACACGTGGGTGGTACGGTGAGGCAATGCTGTCATATTCTTCAGGCGGCTTAGAGGTCAACGAGATGGACGCGTGGCGGCGCGGGTAGGAGATCCAACTTCTCGATTGCCGCGAAGTCAGTCTCCTGCTAGAACTCGTACGATATCGCCATCGAAGACAGTGTTGTGTGTCCGCCATTAGACCATCGAAGTCAGTTTCCTGCTAGAACTCATACGATATATACCGCTATAGAACGACAGTGTGATCAGACTGAAAAATGTAAGTACCTCTTTTTCCTTCGTGCTCGGGAGTGTTTTTTCGAAACGGCTCACATACAGGTTGAGAGCTATTCATGCGATCTTCGGCATATACAGCGTGAGTCGAAACTTTTTTCTGTCAAGTGTGTTGGCTCAGTGTGAATTTTTTCGAACGGCATATACAGCGTGTGTCGAAACTTTTTTCGTTGGCTCAGTGTGAGTTTTTTCGAACTTATCGGCATATACAGCGTGTGTCGAAACCTTTTTCGTTGGCTCAGTGTGAGTTTTTTCGAACGGCATATACAGCGTATGTCTGAACTTTTTCTGTCAAGTGTGTTGGCTCAGTGTGATATTTTTCGAAGGTATCGGCATATACAGGGTGTGTCGAAAATTTTTCTGTCAAAGTGGTCTGCATGTTGTTGTTGGCTCATACAGTGTGAGTTTTTCCAAACGTATACAGTGTGCGTCATAATTTTTTCGTCAAGTGTGTTGGCTCATACAGGGTGAACCAACAGCAGCACAGTGTGCGACAAAATTTTTCCATCAAGTGTGTTGACTCATATAGCGTGAGCCATTTTTTCGAACGTATGTACAGGATGTCCTAAAATTTTGATGTTTTTTGCTTCAGATGGACCTCCTTGCAGAGTTGAACACAATATGCAGCGCTTCTGGATACAAGCAGACCGTTCCTATGAGCAGCTTGCAGAAAAACAAGCCCTATCCAATTCAGAAGCTTCGCCTGGTGAAAACCAAGTTCGGAGAGACCATCATAGCCGATATCCAGCTGTACGAGGTATTCCTTCCGAGAAGAGTGTTTGCAATCCTCAGGGGACATATTGACCAATTCACTCCGGGGAAGTACGCCCTGGTAGTCGAAGAAGGAGGGGTCGGAAAGACAAACACCTTCAAGTTCATCGAGAACTAGGCAACAACATAAAGGAAGTTTTCTCTCTCTGTGTCCACCCATATCCACATATTTTTTGAGAACTGTAACCTATAGGAAAATATATACTTGTATGTGAAATCGTTTTGACTTTGATTTGGAGAGAATGCGTGACAGAGTAACCATATGACAGACGCAAGACTTTACTGACAGACGTATGACTCCAATGACGTGAACGACAAATGACAGAGGATTGTGGTATGATGTTTGGCTTGGATGACAGACGCAAGACTTGACTGACAGACGTATGACTCCAATGACGTGAACGACAAATGACAGAGGAATATGATATGAAGTTTGGCTTGAATGGTAGACGCAAGACTTGACTGACAGACGTATGACTCCAATGACGTGAACGACAGGCAACACGAATGACAAGACGATATTTCTGACAGCTGACAAATGAATTGACTGATGTGTGATGTGAACGACAGCCCAACACGAATGACAGACGATATGGCTGACGTATGATGTGAACGATAGCCAACTCGAATGACAGACGATATATAGCTGACGTATGACTTGACTGCGACGTATGATGTGAACGACTCGAATGACAGAGGATGTATGTGGTGAATGGCAGATGACTTATGACAGACGCAGGACTTGACTGACCGCCGACGTATGACTTGACAGACGTATGACTTGACTGACAGAGGAAGTGACAGATGACGCCCCTCCGAGGACGCCATCTATCCACGCCACTGTGAGCCAATGCGTAAGTGACAGATGACGCCCCTCCGAGGACGCCATCTATCCACGCCACTCTGAACCAATGCGTAAGTGTGAGTGACAGATGACGCTCCTCTGAGGACGCCATCTATCCACGACACTCATAACCAACTCGCACAGTGATCTGTGTCCCACACTCTTGTTTTTTCATTTTTTTCCCCACCCTCTATTCCCCATTATGTCCCACCCCACAATCTGAAAGAGAGAAAAAACAACAACCCTTTCGAAAATACGATTTATTGATCGAAAAAACATACATTTCTCAACGAGGTAAAACATTATTGGAAAACCAACTGAGCATAGAGTCTACATTGAACTGTGTACACATATACTTGCAGTTGTAGGCGGCGGCGTGGTTTGGGCAAGGCGTCGGCGTTGGCTGCAAATTTTCCATTCCATGCGTCGTACCGTCGAACTGGGAGACGTCCTGGATAGACGGTGGGCAGGTCACTCCAATATCTCGGACTTTTCTCGAGAGGAACTCGGCTTTTTGGCTACCTCTCACATATATGACTTCGGCCGAGTACAGAAGGTATTTCTGCAGAATGGCATCAACGTCGTGGTACTCGACGTCCCCTGAAGAATACGGAATGCCATGAACGTACTTTTCCAAGTACCGGGTGGTCTTCTTGTCCTTGTCCGTCAACAAGACATAGGGCATTGGTGGCTTGAACAGGAAATTCTGCCGCTGGTGACCGATATGGATGGCAAGTTCTTTGGGGTGGAACACCCCGTTGACGACGAAACCTTGGATATCAACGATCGCGATTCTCATGATGTGTGCGTCTTGTACTAGCTGGCAACTGAATGACGATGTGCGCTAGAGAGCGTCAGTTCTCCCACTTCTCCCACCACGGTGGCGCGCGCCGCCTATGATTTCTCATGACCTCGGTAAGGGGA
The DNA here is from genome assembly GCA_032362365.1 of Zygogramma bicolorata. NCBI lineage: Eukaryota > Metazoa > Arthropoda > Insecta > Coleoptera > Chrysomelidae > Zygogramma > Zygogramma bicolorata. Next base: position 1,268,967 of record JAVJAQ010001645.1, on the reverse strand, counting down.
AGTACAATCGTCCGGGATGATGCAACAAGGGGAATTTTGACGAAAAACCGACGTTTTCGACACGGCTGTCCACCACGTCGAACAGACCGAAAAAGATTTGAATTTTCAACTATCAATACTTAGACGTTCAGTGGATGAGAAAGCATTTCAACGCAAAGGTGGACCTTCGAGTTAACCGTGACGAAACGTAGTTCTCGTTGGTCGCCTGAACCAAAAAAGACAAAATGGGGGTGGGAAGGCTGTACTCATCAGGCCGAATGCGACGAAAATATCTCCAATGTCAACCGACACTCACCGACGATGTCGACACGGCTGTCCACCACGAAGATTTCACCTTTCTCGAACAGGCCAAAAAAAGATGCATTCCTTCAATTTTCAGCTATTACTACTTAGACGTTCATCAGATGTCTTGAGAAAACATGTCAACGCAAAGGATGACCGTATCAATACTTAGACGTTCAGCTGATGAGAAAGCATGTCAACGCAAAGGAGGACCGTAAGGTCAACCGTGACGGCTCTCGTTCGACGAGAGAGAAAAGACCAACAAAAATGGGGGTGGGAAGGCTGTACTCATCAAGCCGAATGCGATGAAAATGTTTCCAATGTCAACCGATACTCTGAGGGGGCTTTTCTGGTTCACATCAAAATAGGTGGACCGGTCAGGTCAACCGTTATGGAATCGAGCGAAAAAGGGGAAGACGTTGGGCCAACTGCCATGAAAACCGTTGACAACCGCCGCCCTCTTGAGATGTGAGTGACTCGAAAAAACAGTTGTAGTCCCATGTGGACGCTCTCCGATTCTCCAAAATTCGGAATTCGGCCCCGAGAAGTGAAAATGTTTTCTGCAATGATTCACCGCGATACGACTCATCCCATACCGGCCAAATGACGATAAGGAATGCGAGGTTATCGCAGACATGTTCAGACAAGTCAACAACTTCAATGACGCACAGGCTATGAGTCATCACACAAACAGAGTGACCTTCGATCAGCAGTAAAACGAACAAAGACAGCTCTGAGTCATCGGTGACCTTCAAACCGTGAACAATATCCGAATCGTAAGAGTGGAAATTCACGGCGGCAGAAAAAACGGTGTTCGACCCTCCAAAAAAATGGAATGTTTTGAAACGAGACTGTTGAACTGACTGCGTTAGGCCGAACGCGACCCATGCCGATCATATCACGTCTACCTGAGTGCTGAACACGATGATTCCGAAACCCCGCAAGCGGTGGGGACCGCATGTTTTGTCGTGGGATCCAAAGTGAAAAAATCAGATACTTGGGGGAATATACACCCATGACAATGGACAGGGGGGCCTTATAGTTCACCGTTGGTCCCACCCCTCCACAAAAAGCATTCCCAAATTCGTCACATGTTCGATTGGAGTCTTCAGTACTCATTTGTCTTCCAACGAGAATGGCTGCAGACTGTTCGTATGCCGAGAGACTTCAAACGTTTCGCAACTGGCCTTCGACATTTCCGAAAGAGAAGTTGGCCAGTGCCGGTTTCGTTTACACCGGTTCAGGAGACGACGACGACACAGTTACCTGTCTCAATTGCGGTGTCGAAGGATTCAATTGGGAGACTGGCGATGATCCTTTGATGGACCACTTCAGGTGGACACCCTATTGTACGTTTTTCGACAGCGATACTTCTTCGTTCATCAATCGGGTGAAACGACCAACACATACGGAAAATAGTGTTCTCATGCGGCGTCTCGCAACTTTCGAAAACTGGCCCATCGGTCTCAATCAGACGCCTCAAGAACTTGCCGAATGTGGCTTTTTCTACACTGGAATAGGAGATCACGTAAAATGCTTTCACTGCGGCACCGAAATAGCCCACTGGAAACAAGGAGATTCGGTTTGGATACATGGCTGTCACGACGGATGCGATTTCATGATGAAACTTCAACCGTCCAGGGCGTCTCCGCCGCCGCCACCGCTGACCTGTAAAGTTTGTTTGGACAATGAAGTATGCATTGTATTCATGCCTTGCAGACATTTGGTTTGTTGTCTCGAATGCTGTGTAAGATGCGGTGAAAACTGTCCCGTTTGCCGTTCACCAATCACCTCATTCATGAAGATATATGTATCTTGAATATACGTTTGAATTTGGCGCCTCGTTTCATTCCACCTCCACATAGGTCTGCACACACAGACATGCGCTTTCGATACTTTGAAACTTCACGTCACGTTCTTGTGGCATTCTCAACCGCAAAATATCCCCAGAATCTGGGGAAATATCAAGGAAATCCTATAGAATTTTCCCCAGATCTAAGGAAATGTTCTCTCAAGTGCAACATCGTCGGTTGGTGCGTATCCATGCTTCACTGAGGGGGTAATGGAGGAAACAGCATACACTTCAAATGTCAAATATCCCGCCTCAAGCGTGGCATAAGAGCCGTAGAAGGACGTCTGGGAACTTTCCCACCCAGAACGCCGTCGACCACGTCAGTCTTTGAAATCCAAATGTTCCCGCCATCTGACGTATCACGTGACCATGACTGCTGCGCGGAATGCTAGAACGTTCAAAATTCCCGCCACGTCTTGCACGCCACGGTCATGCGCACAACGATCCGCTGGGTACTTTGAAGTTTTCGTCTGACGACCAACCTTTGCCGCCTAGAACGTTTGCCGCTCATGCGCACCAACGCTTTGACGTTCAAGTTGAAGTCTTTCGAATTTCCCGCCTAGAGTGTTTGTCGCGACGTTCAGGCTCATTCAAAGTTGCCGCCTACAGCGTTTGCCGCTCATACGCACAAACGCTTTTGGATACATTGACTGGCTGAAGTCCTCCAAATTTCTCATCAGAACATCGACGCTCATATCATTCAAATTTCCCGCCTAGAGCGTTTGTCGCTCCGTTCAGGCTTAAGTCTTCCAAATTCCGCACCCGAACTTTGACGCTCAGGCTGAACTCATTCAAAGTTGCCGCCTACAGCGTTTACCGCTCATGCGCAAAAACGCTTTTGGTCACTTCGACGTTCAGGCTGAAGTCAGTGTTCACCGCTCATGCGCAAAATGATCATTCGTGTACTTTGAAGTTTCTGTCCGACGACTTACCTATCGATGTTGCCGTCTCTACAGCGTTTGTCGCTCCGTTCAGGTTGAAGTCTTTCGAATTTCGCGCCAGAACGTTCACTTTGACGCTAAGGTTGAACTCATTCAAAGTTGCCGCCTCATGCGCTCATGCGCACAACGATAATCCGTGTACTTTGACGTTTTCGTGCGTTTGGCCCTAACCATCAAGCTGAAGTTCAGGGTTCACCGCTCATGCGCAAAACGATCATTCGTGTACTTTGAATTCCGTACGTCTGACGACTAACCTTTCAAAGTTGCCGCCTATAGCGCTTGCCGCTCATGCGCAAAACGATCATTCGTGTACTTTGAAATTTCCGTACGTCTGACGACTAACCTTTCAAAGTTGCCGCCTATAGCGCTTGCCGCTCATGCGCAAAACGATCATTCGTGTACTTTGAAATTTCCGTACGTCTGACGACTAACCTTTCAAAGTTGCCGCCTAGAGCGTCTGCCGCTCATGCGCAAAACGTATGCTATACTTCAGCTTTTCGACGTTTGACGCACGACGTGGACCACTCACGTACTTTGAAGTTTCCATCTGACAACTCACCTTTCAAAGTTGCCGCCTTGAGCGTTTGCCACTCATGCGCAAACACGCTTTTGGTCACGTGCAGGCTGAAGTCTGAGTTCACCGTTCACCCCCAGCGCATATGTACTTTGAAGTTTCTGTCACTTACCGCCTAGAGCGTTTGCAGCTCATGTACAAAGGTATGCCATACACGTTCAGGCACATGGCAGGCGTGCTTGGTGCACTTCAGATGTGTCAGATGCGAGTCAGGTGGATGTCAGATGCTAGTCAGGTGGACGTCAGATGCTAGTCAGGTGTGTGCGTCAGATGCTAGCCAGGTGGACGTCAGATGCGTGTCAGGTGTGCGTCAGATGCGAGGCAGACGCCTGAAGACGTTCAAATTTCCCACCTAGAGCGGACGGGAAAAACGTCTGTCGCTCATGCGCATCAACTGTTCGTCATATGCTCTGAGGCTGAGTGACAGGTGGCATCTGATGTGTGTGCAACCAACTTCAGAGGATACTTTGACATAGGCAGATCAACTTGACTGGTAGTAGGCCAAATGTCTCGCATTCGAAAAGTGAACAGAAACATGTGCGAAAAACTGCACAAAAACTTAGCATTTTTGAGGCGAAAAAACAGCACAAAAACGGTGCGTTTTTGACGCGTCAAAAGTGACCAAAATACGTCGTTTTTTGCGTGTTTTTTCGATGCTCATTTTCGATGCGTCGAAGTGACAAAAAACCTTCGTTTTTCACGCGTTTTCACGCATCGAAAATGAGCGTCGAAAAAAAGCGTCAAAAACGACGTTTTTCTGTCACTTCGACGCACCGAAAATGAGCACCGAAATGTCGTGAAAAACTGGTCGTTTTTCGATGATTTTTGTGCGAAAATGAGTCGATCAAAATCGCCGGTTTTTCCCATAAGAATACATGTAAAATGGGTTGAAAATTGTGCGATTTTCATCGACTGTTTCTCGCCCAAAATTTGTCATTTTCAAAGTGACCAAAATACGTCGTTTTTTGCGTGTTTTTTCGATGCTCATTTTCGGTGCGTCGAAGTGACAAAAAACCTTCGTTTTTCACGCGTTTTCACGTATCGAAAATGAGCGTCGAAAAAACGCGTGAAAAATGACGTTTTTCTGTCACTTCGACGCATCGAAAATGAGTGTCGAAAAACACGTCAAAAATGGTGCGTTTTGATGCAATTTTTTCGTCGAAAAAACTGCATCAAAATGGAACGTTTTTGCGTGCGAGAAATGTACAAAAAATGAGGCAAAGCATACAACAAAGTAGTTTATTCGTATCATTCAATAGTACATAGTCAATGCGTCTCAAGGCTAACGTGGGCAAATGGGCTGCAGAGATGGATGCTCGAACTATCCACACAGATTGGTCTATACTGCACGCTCATTTTCTGATGCAAGTACGACTGCTTCATTGTCATGCACATAGTGATCGATCATATTCATGATGTAGTCGTTGGTGATGGGATGCTGTAGGACCTTGATTCGGTTTATATGTACATCACACTGTTCCACTTCTTTGAAATGACTCTTGATACGGTTGCAGATATCGATGGAATGGGATACGTTTTCCCACTTTTTGAGCAGACGCACACCTCTTTCGCCAAGTACTTTTTCAGCATGTTTCCAATTGCATTGTTGACGTCTCAGTATGTACCACTCTGTGTCGGGTACCACTTCGAACAGACCAAGACATCGAACTTTTTCTTCGCTGATCGAATAAGGCGTCAACCTGGGTGCGATTGATTCCCTCAGGACAGAAATGTTTCTCTGGATCCTCTCTTCAACTTTCAGACGTTCGATCTCAGCTCGTTTTCGTTCAGCTCGCTCCTTTGCAATCTTTCCGGCATTTTTACGTCTCTCGTGGGAAGCCTTGCGTATTTCCGTGACCAGCATCTGCTTCAACTCTTGCACCGATTTCACTAGTTCACAGTTTTTTTGCCTTAGCGAATTCACATCATCTTCCGACGTTTGTGGTTGCGTCGTCCACTGACTCGCGTAGTTACGGATTTTCTTCAACATTGTTGCTCGTACGACTCCAACTGATAGACTGACGCTCTACCGATTTTCATGTACATGTCAGGAGGGGTGGTGGTAGTCACGTGGTCAGACGCTCGATGGGGGCAAAGTCCATTGAGGAAGCCTATACGCATGAACGAATTCACGTCGTGCGTCAAACGTCGAAAAGCTGAAGTATAGCATACGTTTTGCGCATGAGCGGCAGACGCTCTAGGCGGCAACTTTGAAAGGTTAGTCGTCAGACGTACGGAAATTTCAAAGTACACGAATGATCGTTTTGCGCATGAGCGGCAAGCGCTATAGGCGGCAACTTTGAAAGGTTAGTCGTCAGACGTACGGAAATTTCAAAGTACACGAATGATCGTTTTGCGCATGAGCGGCAAGCGCTATAGGCGGCAACTTTGAAAGGTTAGTCGTCAGACGTACGGAATTCAAAGTACACGAATGATCGTTTTGCGCATGAGCGGTGAACCCTGAACTTCAGCTTGATGGTTAGGGCCAAACGCACGAAAACGTCAAAGTACACGGATTATCGTTGTGCGCATGAGCGCATGAGGCGGCAACTTTGAATGAGTTCAACCTTAGCGTCAAAGTGAACGTTCTGGCGCGAAATTCGAAAGACTTCAACCTGAACGGAGCGACAAACGCTGTAGAGACGGCAACATCGATAGGTAAGTCGTCGGACAGAAACTTCAAAGTACACGAATGATCATTTTGCGCATGAGCGGTGAACACTGACTTCAGCCTGAACGTCGAAGTGACCAAAAGCGTTTTTGCGCATGAGCGGTAAACGCTGTAGGCGGCAACTTTGAATGAGTTCAGCCTGAGCGTCAAAGTTCGGGTGCGGAATTTGGAAGACTTAAGCCTGAACGGAGCGACAAACGCTCTAGGCGGGAAATTTGAATGATATGAGCGTCGATGTTCTGATGAGAAATTTGGAGGACTTCAGCCAGTCAATGTATCCAAAAGCGTTTGTGCGTATGAGCGGCAAACGCTGTAGGCGGCAACTTTGAATGAGCCTGAACGTCGCGACAAACACTCTAGGCGGGAAATTCGAAAGACTTCAACTTGAACGTCAAAGCGTTGGTGCGCATGAGCGGCAAACGTTCTAGGCGGCAAAGGTTGGTCGTCAGACGAAAACTTCAAAGTACCCAGCGGATCGTTGTGCGCATGACCGTGGCGTGCAAGACGTGGCGGGAATTTTGAACGTTCTAGCATTCCGCGCAGCAGTCATGGTCACGTGATACGTCAGATGGCGGGAACATTTGGATTTCAAAGACTGACGTGGTCGACGGCGTTCTGGGTGGGAAAGTTCCCAGACGTCCTTCTACGGCTCTTATGCCACGCTTGAGGCGGGATATTTGACATTTGAAGTGTATGCTGTTTCCTCCATTACCCCCTCAGTGAAGCATGGATACGCACCAACCGACGATGTTGCACTTGAGAGAACATTTCCTTAGATCTGGGGAAAATTCTATAGGATTTCCTTGATATTTCCCCAGATTCTGGGGATATTTTGCGGTTGAGAATGCCACAAGAACGTGACGTGAAGTTTCAAAGTATCGAAAGCGCATGTCTGTGTGTGCAGACCTATGTGGAGGTGGAATGAAACGAGGCGCCAAATTCAAACGTATATTCAAGATACATATATCTTCATGAATGAGGTGATTGGTGAACGGCAAACGGGACAGTTTTCACCGCATCTTACACAGCATTCGAGACAACAAACCAAATGTCTGCAAGGCATGAATACAATGCATACTTCATTGTCCAAACAAACTTTACAGGTCAGCGGTGGCGGCGGCGGAGACGCCCTGGACGGTTGAAGTTTCATCATGAAATCGCATCCGTCGTGACAGCCATGTATCCAAACCGAATCTCCTTGTTTCCAGTGGGCTATTTCGGTGCCGCAGTGAAAGCATTTTACGTGATCTCCTATTCCAGTGTAGAAAAAGCCACATTCGGCAAGTTCTTGAGGCGTCTGATTGAGACCGATGGGCCAGTTTTCGAAAGTTGCGAGACGCCGCATGAGAACACTATTTTCCGTATGTGTTGGTCGTTTCACCCGATTGATGAACGAAGAAGTATCGCTGTCGAAAAACGTACAATAGGGTGTCCACCTGAAGTGGTCCATCAAAGGATCATCGCCAGTCTCCCAATTGAATCCTTCGACACCGCAATTGAGACAGGTAACTGTGTCGTCGTCGTCTCCTGAACCGGTGTAAACGAAACCGGCACTGGCCAACTTCTCTTTCGGAAATGTCGAAGGCCAGTTGCGAAACGTTTGAAGTCTCTCGGCATACGAACAGTCTGCAGCCATTCTCGTTGGAAGACAAATGAGTACTGAAGACTCCAATCGAACATGTGACGAATTTGGGAATGCTTTTTGTGGAGGGGTGGGACCAACGGTGAACTATAAGGCCCCCCTGTCCATTGTCATGGGTGTATATTCCCCCAAGTATCTGATTTTTTCACTTTGGATCCCACGACAAAACATGCGGTCCCCACCGCTTGCGGGGTTTCGGAATCATCGTGTTCAGCACTCAGGTAGACGTGATATGATCGGCATGGGTCGCGTTCGGCCTAACGCAGTCAGTTCAACAGTCTCGTTTCAAAACATTCCATTTTTTTGGAGGGTCGAACACCGTTTTTTCTGCCGCCGTGAATTTCCACTCTTACGATTCGGATATTGTTCACGGTTTGAAGGTCACCGATGACTCAGAGCTGTCTTTGTTCGTTTTACTGCTGATCGAAGGTCACTCTGTTTGTGTGATGACTCATAGCCTGTGCGTCATTGAAGTTGTTGACTTGTCTGAACATGTCTGCGATAACCTCGCATTCCTTATCGTCATTTGGCCGGTATGGGATGAGTCGTATCGCGGTGAATCATTGCAGAAAACATTTTCACTTCTCGGGGCCGAATTCCGAATTTTGGAGAATCGGAGAGCGTCCACATGGGACTACAACTGTTTTTTCGAGTCACTCACATCTCAAGAGGGCGGCGGTTGTCAACGGTTTTCATGGCAGTTGGCCCAACGTCTTCCCCTTTTTCGCTCGATTCCATAACGGTTGACCTGACCGGTCCACCTATTTTGATGTGAACCAGAAAAGCCCCCTCAGAGTATCGGTTGACATTGGAAACATTTTTATCGCATTCGGCTTGATGAGTACAGCCTTCCCACCCCCATTTTTGTTGGTCTTTTCTCTCTCGTCGAACGAGAGCCGTCACGGTTGACCTTACGGTCCTCCTTTGCGTTGACATGCTTTCTCATCAGCTGAACGTCTAAGTATTGATACGGTCATCCTTTGCGTTGACATGTTTTCTCAAGACATCTGATGAACGTCTAAGTAGTAATAGCTGAAAATTGAAGGAATGCATCTTTTTTTGGCCTGTTCGAGAAAGGTGAAATCTTCGTGGTGGACAGCCGTGTCGACATCGTCGGTGAGTGTCGGTTGACATTGGAGATATTTTCGTCGCATTCGGCCTGATGAGTACAGCCTTCCCACCCCCATTTTGTCTTTTTTGGTTCAGGCGACCAACGAGAACTACGTTTCGTCACGGTTAACTCGAAGGTCCACCTTTGCGTTGAAATGCTTTCTCATCCACTGAACGTCTAAGTATTGATAGTTGAAAATTCAAATCTTTTTCGGTCTGTTCGACGTGGTGGACAGCCGTGTCGAAAACGTCGGTTTTTCGTCAAAATTCCCCTTGTTGCATCATCCCGGACGATTGTACTTCCCCTTACCGAGGTCATGAGAAATCATAGGCGGCGCGCGCCACCGTGGTGGGAGAAGTGGGAGAACTGACGCTCTCTAGCGCACATCGTCATTCAGTTGCCAGCTAGTACAAGACGCACACATCATGAGAATCGCGGTCGTTGATATCCAAGGTTTCGTCGTCAACGGGGTGTTCCACCCCAAAGAACTTGCCATCCATATCGGTCACCAGCGGCAGAATTTCCTGTTCAAGCCACCAATGCCCTATGTCTTGTTGACGGACAAGGATAAGAAGACCACCCGGTACTTGGAAAAGTACGTTCATGGCATTCCGTATTCTTCAGGGGACGTCGAGTACCACGACGTTGATGCCATTCTGCAGAAATACCTTCTGTACTCGGCCGAAGTCATATATGTGAGAGGTAGCCAAAAAGCCGAGTTCCTCTCGAGAAAAGTCCGAGATATTGGAGTGACCTGCCCACCGTCTATCCAGGACGTCTCCCAGTTTGACGGTACGACGCATGGAATGGAAAATTTGCAGCCAACGCCGACGCCTTGCCCAAACCACGCCGCCGCCTACAACTGCAAGTATATGTGTACACAGTTCAATGTAGACTCTATGCTCAGTTGGTTTTCCAATAATGTTCTACCTCGTTGAGAAATGTATGTTTTTTTCGATCAATAAATCGTATTTTCGAAAGGGTTGTTGTTTTTTCTCTCTTTCAGATTGTGGGGTGGGACATAATGGGGAATAGAGGGTGGGGAAAAAAATGAAAAAACAAGAGTGTGGGACACAGATCACTGTGCGAGTTGGTTATGAGTGTCGTGGATAGATGGCGTCCTCAGAGGAGCGTCATCTGTCACTCACACTTACGCATTGGTTCAGAGTGGCGTGGATAGATGGCGTCCTCGGAGGAGCGTCATCTGTCACTTACGCATTGGCTCACAGTGGCGTGGATAGATGGCGTCCTCGGAGGGGCGTCATCTGTCACTTCCTCTGTCAGTCAAGTCATACGTCGGCGGTCAGTCAAGTCCTGCGTCTGTCATAAGTCATCTGCCATTCACCACATACATCCTCTGTCATTCGAGTCGTTCACATCATACGTCGCAGTCAAGTCATACGTCAGCTATATATCGTCTGTCATTCGAGTTGGCTATCGTTCACATCATACGTCAGCCATATCGTCTGTTATTCGTGTTGGGCTGTCGTTCACATCACATATCAGTCAATTCATTTGTCAGCTTTCAGAAATATCGTCTTGTCATTCGTGTTGCCTGTCGTTCACGTCATTGGAGTCATACGTCTGTCAGTCAAGTCTTGCGTCTACCATTCAAGCCAAACTTCATATCATATTCCTCTGTCATTTGTCGTTCACGTCATTGGAGTCATACGTCTGTCAGTCAAGTCTTGCGTCTGTCATCCAAGCCAAACATCATACCACAATCCTCTGTCATTTGTCGTTCACGTCATTGGAGTCATACGTCTGTCAGTAAAGTCTTGCGTCTGTCATATGGTTACTCTGTCACGCATTCTCTCAAAATCAAAGTCAAAACGATTTCACATACAAGTATATATTTTCCTATAGGTTACAGTTCTCAAAAAATATGTGGATAAGGGTGGACACAGAGAGAGAAAACTTCCTTTATGTTGTTGCCTAGTTCTCGATGAACTTGAAGGTGTTTGTCTTTCCGACCCCTCCTTCTTCGACTACCAGGGCGTACTTCCCCGGAGTGAATTGGTCAATATGTCCCCTGAGGATTGCAAACACTCTTCTCGGAAGGAATACCTCGTACAGCTGGATATCGGCTATGATGGTCTCTCCGAACTTGGTTTTCACCAGGCGAAGCTTCTGAATTGGATAGGGCTTGTTTTTCTGCAAGCTGCTCATAGGAACGGTCTGCTTGTATCCAGAAGCGCTGCATATTGTGTTCAACTCTGCAAGGAGGTCCATCTGAAGCAAAAAACATCAAAATTTTAGGACATCCTGTACATACGTTCGAAAAAATGGCTCACGCTATATGAGTCAACACACTTGATGGAAAAATTTTGTCGCACACTGTGCTGCTGTTGGTTCACCCTGTATGAGCCAACACACTTGACGAAAAAATTATGACGCACACTGTATACGTTTGGAAAAACTCACACTGTATGAGCCAACAACAACATGCAGACCACTTTGACAGAAAAATTTTCGACACACCCTGTATATGCCGATACCTTCGAAAAATATCACACTGAGCCAACACACTTGACAGAAAAAGTTCAGACATACGCTGTATATGCCGTTCGAAAAAACTCACACTGAGCCAACGAAAAAGGTTTCGACACACGCTGTATATGCCGATAAGTTCGAAAAAACTCACACTGAGCCAACGAAAAAAGTTTCGACACACGCTGTATATGCCGTTCGAAAAAATTCACACTGAGCCAACACACTTGACAGAAAAAAGTTTCGACTCACGCTGTATATGCCGAAGATCGCATGAATAGCTCTCAACCTGTATGTGAGCCGTTTCGAAAAAACACTCCCGAGCACGAAGGAAAAAGAGGTACTTACATTTTTCAGTCTGATCACACTGTCGTTCTATAGCGGTATATATCGTATGAGTTCTAGCAGGAAACTGACTTCGATGGTCTAATGGCGGACACACAACACTGTCTTCGATGGCGATATCGTACGAGTTCTAGCAGGAGACTGACTTCGCGGCAATCGAGAAGTTGGATCTCCTACCCGCGCCGCCACGCGTCCATCTCGTTGACCTCTAAGCCGCCTGAAGAATATGACAGCATTGCCTCACCGTACCACCCACGTGTGTCATGAACGCCGCCTGAAGCGAAAGACGCTCTCTGTTCAAATATTCCCGCTCGAAATGGGTGCGGTTCTACGATGCCGCCCGAACGTTTCCGATAAGACGCCGCGTATGACCTTCTGCATTTCTCGGAAAAGCGCTTGCGTCATCTGGGATTCCCCACGTATTTTGTTTTGCAAGTCTCAGGCGACAGTGAGACGCATGACCTTCTGCAATTCTCGGAAAAACGCATGAGTCATCACGTTTGTTTTCGTAAACAGCTCGGCGGTTGGGGATTCACCCGAAAACCCATTAATCATTCGATGATATCTTTGACGAACATGCCGACAAAAGAGCCGCCTTGCACGTGAGCCTGGGAACTCGCCGTTCGAACTTTTGCAGGTCTCGACATGTCGGCGACGACCGTTAGCGGACATGGGCGGAGTACCAACGGGGTTACAGGGGCCCCCGCCCCCCGTACCCCGCTACGACGACATAGGCGTAGTATGTTCCCTAAATCGCTCGATATACGCAAGGTATGTACGGTGACCGGGATCTCGGTCATGGTAAATACTTTGCTATACTACTTCCAAGTAAGCTAAATATTTCCAAAATTTATTTTTATTACTTTTGAGACGGAACTCCAAGTAAGCCTTCTTTTCCAACTTAATTGTGCGGTTTGTTAGGTTCCTCATTTGCTTGTAATAATCTCAGTGAGAGGGTAGCTTGCTTTTTTTGAATCTGGTGAAAGCTCTATCACGCAGTTTCATCATGAACTTCAAATTTTCTGTTAACCATGGAGCTTTTTCTTTAGAAATTCGAACAGTTCTGAGAGGAGCATGATAATCGAAAATTTTCAGAAGAATAGTATTGAGTGTAGAAAGTTTTTCATCTACATTTTCCAATTGATAAATTGAATCAAAATTGGCGTTCGCAAGATCTTCCGAAAAAGCATCATTGTCGAAATTTTTGAAATCCCTGTATGTATGCATAGAGGCAGGAATTTTGGATTGCCCGGTACCAATTTTACATGCCACCAGACTATGATCGGAAAAAGTGGAACAATCAACTACAGTACGGTCGGTGATATTTAAAACTTCGGAACATATTATGAGATCAATCAAAGAACTTCGTGTCGCACTGTAACGAGTAGGTTCATCAACAACAGAGGACAGTCCATAGGATTCTATGATCCCATTTAGGTTCTTACATAACTGAGGTGATGGATTAAGGAGATCGATATTGAGGTCACCCCCGAACAGAATGCAATCATGGGTAGGAACCAGTGCTGATAGCACCTCTTCTAGATCAGCGAAAAAATCATGTGCAGGGAAACTTGGGGCCCTGTAGAGGGAACCAATAACATATTTTTGTTTGTTGAATATGAACGATATCCAGACCTGCTCAGAGTCGAAAGCAATATGAAGGTTCAATACATTTGCGTTGAGGAATTGCTTCACGAAAATGGCAACTCCCCCACCGCGGGTATCTCGATCTCGTCGAAATAACTGGTATCCGGGTAATGAGATGGAAACATCGGTTATCGTAGCAGACAGCCATGTTTCGGATATGGTAATAATATCGTATATATTGAACACCTTTTGCTTAAATTCCTGAAAATCACTAGACAAAGATCTGGTGTTGACATGACAAAAAGTGGAATTTGACATGAAGAGACAATTTTAATAAAAATGTAAAGTAAGATATAAAATTATATTATAAAAATGAATGTAAAATGGTTTGGGATCTTGATTTTTTGTAGCTCTCGACGGATTGGTCCTAAGAGTTTTCTTGGCACTTTGTTGGTCGGGAGTGATGGGTGGGCCTTTTCTTTTCAAGTTTGCCACAGATGGAGAAAGCAACTCGGGGTTACTGGAAATCTCGTCGATTGTATATTTCGTGTTGTTAACGAGTAAACGGTTATTCCTAATAGAAGCTTTGATACCGTTTTTAATTTTAAGGTATGAAGTGATCAGTATATTTTTGATTTTGTTTTGTTGCACAAATTTTTGTAAAAACAATAAAAGCTTCTATGAGAGAACTAACACAGAAAAAAGCGAACACATTACACTTCTTTCATGAAATTTTTGTATTTATCTCACGTCGATTTGGAAAATGAAAAGCCGAAATATAGTTCTGCATTCTATATGTTAAAATACCCAATTCTCTACTCCGAGAGGCAACCATTTTCAATCCCACTCGAAATTTGCCCAAGGCAATCGATTTTTTGTTACATTACAGAATCGCATATAATAATACGAATTTCAATTTCGACGTGATACAGCTTATCACTTTTGATATTTATTCAAGAGAAGGGATCTCTTTCGCCGTCTGCTCGGGGATATTTGCTCTGATGTTGAACGTAATGTGATGGAAAATCACGAGGAGATCCTGAAGGCATTCTAGTGCACGAGTTGTCAGTGCATGAAAGACCCGCCGACAGCGGTTTTGAATTACGCGTTTCTTTATGTCTGATGGAACTCTGGTGTACGGGTAAATACGTCCTGATTCGATTTCAGCATCGCTTCGATGTATCGTTTTTTCGATTGGAAAACGCTTGTGCCTATGATGCAGTTGTATGTTGGAACGAATCATGAGGTCACAAGTTCCACAATGTAACGCTTTTATAATGTTTCATCATTTTTATAGTATATTATATTACAGAAGTCATTTACGTAACAAGGGTATAAAATAAAGTACATGTTGATGCTCTGAGGTGAATAATCCTAAAAAGCCTCAAATTCCTGATTTTTCAAGCAGTTTATCGATCTCGTTTACAGTTAATTCCTTTTCACTTCGAAATAATTCTGTAGGTGAATTCGGAAACTATGTTGATACCTATTTCACTCATTTCACCGTCCTCTGCTATAAAATTGAAACCTCATAACAGAATCTAACGAGATATGTTGAATCAGTTCACAATCCATCAAATATTAATAACTGGCTGACCTCTACCACTTCGTTGAGCGGTAATAATTTTTGATATAAATCTACAGACATTTTGAATCAGGATCACAGAGCCACTTCGGCAAAAACCTCATTTCGTTTGCACCATTTTGATAAATGTTTCACGAAAAAGTTATTATGGAGGTTAAGATTTTGATTTTGAAGTTGTTTGAAGAATCAGATGAATGAGTATTTGGTAAGCAATTATCATACCTCTCTATGCTTCATAAACATTTAAGGGATGATATAGGAGTGATATTACGAAATATCAAAATGAAATCGCAGTGCCACTTTG